>JAWWES010000071.1:2071908-2097729 GCA_035583135.1 Lophotriccus pileatus
CGCCGCCGCAGCAGCCGCCGCCGCCGCCGCCGCCGCCGCCCCCGGCGGCCCCGAAGGGCTCGGCGGCGCCCAGCGCCGGGGCGGCGGAGCCCAAGTTGTGCGCGCTCTACAAGGAGGCCGAGCTGCGGCTCAAGAGCAGCTCCAACACCACCGAGTGCGTCCCGGTGCCCAGCTCCGAGCACGTGGCCGAGATCGTGGGACGGCAAGGTGAGCGCCGGGCCCCGGTACCCCCCGATCCCCGCCGCGGTCCTGCCGGTCGCCGGTCCCGGGACACTCCCCCCGCGGCCGGGGGGGCCCCGCCGCCGCCCCCGCCGCTCCCTCCCGCCCATTGTTCGGGGCCGGGGCCGCTCGGCCCCGCCGGGGACAAAGCCCGGGAGCTCCTGAGCTGCTGGTGGGTGGCTGCGCTCCCGGCACGGGGGTTTTTGGGAAGGGTGGGACGGGAGGTCTGTGGGAATGCTGCGGGGGCTTGTCCGGCTGCCGGCACCGGAGCCCCGCGCGCCGCTCCCCGGTTCTGCCAAAGAGCCGATCCCGACCGCGCTCTCCTTAAAAACAAAAAAAAACAACCTGGGAATCAGGCGGGGGGAGGGCGGGGGGAGCGGGCTGAGCCCGGCCCCGCGCCCCGGAGCCCCCCTTTGTTGGCCGGGCGGAGGGGGTGTGGTGGTGCCGGGCTCGGTCCGAGCGGCCGGTGAGCGGGTGGGAGCCGAGCTCCTCCCGCCGCTCGTGGGAGCGGGAGCACCCTGGAGCGGGACTCGCCGTCCCGCGTGGGACCCCGCAGCCGCTGCCCGCGCGCCGCCACAGTGATGCTTTTGTTCTCCTCACGGCTCCGTTCGGAGCGAGGTGGAATGGAGGAGGGCTTTTAAAAAAAAAAAAATTATATATATATCTCCATACCACACCCACTCTTAAGTCACCCCTCGCCCACCCCCACCGCTCCCGGGTGTGCGGTGCGGGGCCCCGCGCTGCCCGTGGGCACTGCGGGAGCGGGGGCATGGCGCTGCCGAGAGAAGTTTTGTGTCGCTACAGAGGAAAAAAAATAATAATAGTGCGGCTAAGTGTTGGGGTTTTTTTTCTTTCTTTCTCTGTACAAGTAACTTGGCGCTCTGGAAGTGCGAAGGGCAGAGCCTGCGGCTCCACGGGCAGATGCTCCCCCGTGGGTTGGGACCGCAGGCGTCCGAGCAGGGGGTTCGTGGTGGGACCCGGCGTGTGGTGACCTCCCCCCCGTGCCCGCAGAAGGGCTGAGGTGGGCGAGGGGAAGCCACATGGAGAGGGACACAAACGGCTCCGGGCTGGGCATCATGATGCTGGGGCGTGTGGTGGGAACAATGGGCCCTGCGGAGGCTCCGCTCGCTCTGACCCTCAGAGCAAGGGTCCGGTCCCCACGCCGGGATGGAGAGTGGGCAGGAGCCCGGGGGGTGCTGACCTCCCCAAAACTCGGGGCGCCTGCAGCCGAGGGAACAGCTCTTTGCTCTGGCATCCACCATGCTGGGATGGGGACCGCTCGCCACGGAGTTGGGGAGACTGCTGGAGCAGGGTGAAGGTCTGGCCAAGGAGATCCCGCTGGCCCTGATCCTGATCGTCCCCGTGATGCCTTTACACCTCCCGGAGTGGAGCACGGGCAGGCATGGCGGGCTCAGCACCGACTCCGTGCTGGCGGGTGTGAGGCCTTGGAGAATCAGGCCCCCTTTGTTTAATAAAGTTGGGAAAGAGAGAGGATTCAGCAGGCGCAACCGAGGGGAAACGTGCGGGGGCCGTTTTCTTCCAGGATCTCACTGCTGCCCCAGACTCCCGAGAAGGGGGTGTGTTCCGGTGTGTTCAGAACGCAGCGCGTGCCTGCTGCAGCCAGGGCGATGGAGAGGAACGTGCAGATCTGGATTTTTTCCACCATTTTTAGCATGTGTGAGGGTTTTCCCACATCTGGGAAGCCGTGAAATGTCAGTGTGGTGGAACCCTGGGGCCGCGGCCGCGGCTGCGCTCCATCTGCCCGTGGGGCAGCTGGGGCAGGCTGTGCCCCATCATGGAAGCAGGTGGGATGGATCCTGTGCTGGGAGAAGCTAGGATTCCTTTGGTGCAGACCCTGAAGCCGTGGCTCTTTACTCCAGCAGAGATTGTGGCCCACAGTTGTTTCTAAAGGCCTGTAGGAATGTCTCCTGCGCCTTGTTTTTGTGCTGAAGGCCAGATTACGAGGGTCTGGAGTTGGGTGCGGAGCTCCCGGGGGACTGAATCCTGCACTCTCATGGATGCCTTACCAGGAATCCCAGAAACTGCAGATTGTCACCCTTTGGTAGCACTGCTTGTGTGGTGGATGGTTTTTTAGGAAAATAAGTGGTTTATGGGTATCTGTGAACGGGGTGATGAACATCTTGCAAAAAGTAATAATGAAATAAAAACAATTTCAGGGCTTTACTTGGTGACAGATTTTCTCTAACTTACTATTTTCTGATCTGAAGAAACACACTGTTTCTTTTGAATATTTTAAAATAGTATTTACAATATATGAAGGTGTTTCTCATGGGCAGGTGTGGATGTGAGAGGCCTGGATCTGGCCATGGGGGCCCAGGTGCCCACGTCTGACCATGGGAATTCCACCTGCCATCAGGCCACGCCTCATTTTGCTGAAAGAGTGTAAAGGCATTTGAGCATAAATAAGGCTCAAGCCCCATATATTTTTACTGGCCTGTCTTTAAGGGTGGTTCGTGAAGAGGTTTAATTGTGGCGGAGGGGGTGGCTCCACCTGGAGTGAGAGATGCTGCAGGAGCTCAACCTGAGCTTGGCAGCTCCTGCTTTCCCCGGGAACTGTGAACGTGCCCTTGCGGAGCCAATCGCCTGCTGGAAGCCTCGCTCGGCTCTGCGCTGGGGCTGGTTTGTGCGCTGAATTTGAGCAGCACATCTCCAGCAGCACGGCTGTGAGCTGGCTGGCATGAGTTGGTGGGCCCTGCAAAGGGGGACTTGGTGGGAACTGGACAGACAGGCAACCAAGAGCAAGACCCTGATGCTCCAGGGTTCGTGGCAGAGAGCTGGGTGGCTGGTGGGGTGTGCCAAGGGCTGCTTTGCAAACTAAAGGAAACTGGGAAAGGAAGGATGAGGGGATGAAGTCATAAGAATCCTTTTGACTGGTGCCTATGAGCACTCTGCCCCTGGCGGGAGCTGGAGCCATGACCTCCATGCCTGCCCTCCTGTTGCTGCAGGGTGAGGGGTAGGGGCGGCTCCTGCAGGTCATCCCTCCTTCCCTTGGTGTGTGAGAACTCCAGCTGTGCTGAGTTGGGTGACTGAACCTCTCGGCCTGTGCCGTGGCAGGGACGGTGCTCCCTGGTTCTGGAGCCACTCGGGGCCTGTGTGGCATGTTGGGGTGCTTGGTGGCTCTTGCATTTCTCCTGCTGACTCTTGTTGTGGACTTCTTGTCTGCAACAGCCTCTCTGGGACTGCATGGGTTCTCGTGGCTGTGTGGATGAATTTGCCAGGGTGTAAAGACAAGGCACTGGAAGGGTTTACAGGTGGTTTTTGAGGAGATGATGGGATACTAAGGGAGTTGTGGAGAAGTTTCTTGCAACCCAAGGGTGTGGGTTGAGATGGGTGAGATGCTAAGGGAGCAGAGAGTGTCTTAAGGGAATTGTGTCTTGGTCATGTGTGCTGTGAACTTAGAAAGGGGCAGAAATCCTCAGCCACTGTGATGATCTGGGTTCTTCCCCAGAAGTCACCTGAGATGGGTGCAGATCAGCCAGATCAGGATTCATATTCAGCTTTTCTGCCCACTCCCACGGACAAACTGGGAGCTGTTGGTGGAGTCAGGGAAGAGGCTGTGGGGCACGTTTAAGGCCAGATGTTGTGGTTAGGGAGATGTGGTGCTGGTTCTTTGTGTGTCTGGTGTGTGCAGGTGTCAGGAGAAGGTGTGGGGTAGGTTTGGCTTCCTGCTGCGCCTGCTCCCAGCAAGGACCTTCCCTCTGAGGGTTTTTGGTCCCTCTAAGGATTTTTGGTCTCATCACAGTGGTAGCATCCATTGTCACCTGTACCCAGAGACACCCTTGGATGCAGCATCTCCCAGCCTGTTTCAACGAGCCTGTTGTCACCAGGAATGAGATTATGTGAGAGAGGAGCCTAATGTAAATTGCTCTTTCTTGGCAAGGTGAAGTCAAACAACAAGAGGCCCCACTAACCCCAGGTGATTGGGCTCTTTGTGTAGCTCCAAACATGCTTCAACGCTTCCAGCATTTAAAAATAGTCCAAGGAAGCCTTTTCCATTGAGGAAGTCTGATGATTGCAGCTCCCCCACCCACCCTGTGGAGGTGGATGGATGTACAGCATCCATGGAGCAGCGAGTGGGGCAGATCCTGTTGTCTCCTTGCTTCACAGAAATCTTGGAGCTAAAGCCACCCGGTCTGGTGGGGCCTGAAGCCAACTCTGCTCCGGCAGCTCGGGATGAGGCTTAAAGGGAGAGAGAGATCGCAGTCGGTGCTGGGTTGTTATAAAGTGTTAATGAGGATCGGTCTGAATTTACACCAGGGAAAAGTGCGGAACGGGATCGACTTTGCGCGGTTTGAACTGGAGGTGGGAGGAGAAAATGGGTCTGGGAGAGAGACAAAGGGAATTTTCTAGGGAGACACACACACACACACACACACACACGCTCCTCCGCGCATCGGATCGGGCGGCTGACCGAGTGAACCGCGCTGCAGCGCAGCCGCCCGGAATCTAGGGCAGTGGGAAAAGCGTGCTGGCGTTGGGTGGGGGCCCCCGCCTTTGTCTGGCAGCCCCCTCCCCGCATCCCCCCATCCCCCGGCGCTCGCCTTGCCCCGCTTCCCCGGCCCCGTCCCCGAGCGTGTTCCGCGGGGATCGCGCCACGCGGGGGGCCGCGGGCACACCCACTCCGTGCGAGGCATCGCAGCGCTCTCGGGGCCGAGGGCTTCCCGTCCCCAACTTTCCGCTGCCGCACAACAAGGCGGTGATTGTCTGTGGCATCGGGGCTGTTGCTTTGGGGTGTTGGGGGGGGAGATGTTTTTCCTTTTTTTTTGTGTGTGTGGTTGTTTTTTTTTATTATTTTTTAGGGGTTTTTCTTGGGGTTTTTTTGTGTTTTTTTTTTTCATAAACAACTTTCATCGCGACGTGAAAAAGCGTAAAATCTCCACACTGAAACGAGGCGGTCGCTGGTTTTCCTGGCATGGTGTATTGGGTGGGTTGTTTTTTTTTTTTTCCCCTTCTTGTAAACACAACTTGCATCATCAGGACAATAAACCCTCGATGCAAAGGGATTTAGTTGGTTGGTTGTGGTCCTTTTGTGTGCGTTTGTGTTTTTTGACACCACTTTCATCAGGTTTTCAATGCAGCAAAGCCTTACCCCACAGGCCGTCAGGAGGGTTTATTTGTGAGGTTCTTTGTGTGCTTGTCTTTTAACATGGCTTTCATCTTAACGGGGAAAAGAACGCCCCACCTTACCCAAGGTAGCTGAGGGTTGTTTATTTTATGGTCCTCCTTAATTTTATGACTACAACAGAAAAAAAAGAACCAAGTTCTAATTTGCCCTTAGACTCTCTTACACCCCACTGGCACTGTCAGAATGACCTGAGTGGGGTATTTACAGGTGTAATTTGTACCCATGCAGTGTAGCAGTGCCTTGGGATAAATGAGAAGAGGGCTAACAACCTTTTGTCTGTAGAGATTATTTTCTACCTGACGAAAACAAGAAATAACAGGGCCTGGAGTGATTGGGGAGGGGGGAGTGTTTTTCAAAATAAAAGCACAAAAAAAAATCAATGAAACAAAAAGACCCACCTCGGGGCTGGCTCCGGAGCTGTTTGCTGTAGCTGGTACAGCTCCTCTAATGCTTCCAGGTGGAGCTCGTGCTCCTGGGAGTCAACTGGCCTGTGCTGGAGGCACCAGTTGGTGCCAGCTGGGATCCTGTTCAGGATCTGACCTTCTGGCAGCACTGAGGAGAAGGCTGTCAGCAGGCGTAACTCTGAATTTACACCAAAGAGAAATACCCGATGGATCTACGCCGTGGGCAGGGCTGCACGTGCCACTGCGCCGTCCTGCTGGCGTTGTCACCACGTGTGGTGTGGTGTGGTTGGTGTGGTGTGGTGTGGTTGGTGTGGTGTGGTGTGTGGCGTGGTGTGGTTGGTGTGGTGTGGTTGGTGTGGTGTGATGGGCACGTCCATCCCGTGCTCTGCTCCGGTGTTTTCCTGCCACTGGGAGCCTTGGTGTGAACCCCAGAGAGGTCCCATGGAATCACTTTGGTTTGGGTAAGCTCAGAGTGAGAACATTTGGGATGGGCTCATGCCAAGGAAGCAGATCTGGTGCGTCCGGCACCTTCGCTGCCCTCGAGAGCGACTGCCTAAGCTGGAGAGGTGCACCAAGCTCCTGGAGCCTTCTCCAGTAGTTCTGATGGATTTGTTGCCCTGATGCAGGGCTAAGCAGAGAGGAGGAGGTGGCTGTGCATCCAAATCTCCCCCTGATCCCCGCCCCCCATCTTGGCAGTGTCTAGACTCAATTTATTTATATGTTTTCAGCCAGAGCTGGCCGCTCTGCGGATTAATTCCAGTTAGCTGACTGGTCTGGAAACCAGAGGCTCGCCAGTCCTCCAGGGTTTGGTCCTGTGTGGGAATGTTTGTGGTGTGCTCAGGTAATTTGCAAACACATTTAGTGTTTGAGTCAATTGGCACTCAGTGAAATTAAAGAGAAAAAGTGGTGTGAGGAGGAACTGATCTTACAACCTCCTTTGTAAAATGCTTTGGAATCTGCGTTATTGGCAAAAACCAGGATAATAGAAGGTAGGTCGTGGAAACACAATGAGAAAGGGCTTAATTCCCTGTTTAATATAAAAATCTAAGTGGCAGGAGCGTGCCAGGGATCGACACGCTGGTGTCTGCGCTCTGCTGTAATGAGGAGAGCATACACAAAGTTATGTATCAGCACAGCTTCCACGGGTCCTTTACTCCCCTGAGTTTCCCATTTTGACATCACCTGCTAAACAATTCCCTCCCCTCAACCTCCCTCTCCTTTGAATTACCCACCAAGTGAAGTGCTTTGTTGCGTGGTATTTTCAAATTTCGGTTACACATGAAGGAAGTGTTAAAAGACCACCCCCATACAGGACAAATTTCGTTTGGAATGAGCACATGGGGCTGTGCTGCCCATCCAACCGGGGTGTCGTGGGCCACATCCTGATCTGACTCCATCAGAAACAGGGCGATCTCGAAGGAGCCTCAGCCCCTGTTTAGTGTGCAAAGCAGGGTCGGAGGGTTGGGGCTGCGGTGGGCCAGGAACCTTGGCACAAAGGGGGTAAATCAGGTTTAAGCACAGCCTGGTTTTAGTTGATATAAACCAGCACAGCACTCGTGGAAGTTGTGGAGTTCTTTGGATTTGGGCTGCTGATGGCTTGGCCATTGTCTGCAGCGGTTTGGAGCTGCTGGAGGTCAGGGCCGCTGAACCCACTGGGCTGCTGGGCTCGCCAGAGTTGGTCTAATTTCCTGCGGGGTGATTTTCTCCCGTTTTTAAGCACAGGATCCCCATCTGTCTGTCTCCACAAAGCTGGCTTTCCTGTCTGCAGGCCTGCACGGAGACCCTCCCTCCTCCCCCCCTTCTCACACCGCCGACTGCACCACGCGTCCTTTTGTCCGTTCCAGATCCTCCCTCCCCTCCCTCTTGCCGTGCTCTCTCCTTGCCCGTCTCCCTTCAGCCGTTTTGGGGTGTCTCTGCTTTGCTTCCACACCTCTCCCTCAATTTTTGTCACCTTTGCCTCTCCCTCAGTCTCCATCACCTTTCCTCCGTGCCTGACTCCCTCCCACCCCTCCGGCTCATGTACCACACTTAGGTTTGCCCTCATTCGTGTGTATTCCTCGCCACCGTTCCTTTCCATCTGTCCCCAGCATGAAGCCCCCGTCCTTTGTCACCGCTCTGCCTGCCTGACCCTCCGCGTCGCCTCTGTGATTGTTTCCTGTCGTGCCGGGCTCAGATCCCTCTCCCCCACGCGCCGTCATTGTCCCGCAGCTCAGAACAACGCGGAGCCCGAGCCCAGCCCCGCCACATGCCTGCCTGAGGTCCTTCTGCTCAGGAGAGCCAGCCTTGTGTTCCAGAGGCAGGGCACGGGTCAGCGTGGAATCCGGCAGAGCTGCTTCGCCCTGGGGTGATGCAGGGGAGGCATTTGCAGCTCGATGCTTGCTGTGAACACCCCCCTGTCTTTCCATGTGACGCTTCGGTGATATCCCTGGGGAAATGGTGGCATCTCGGTTAATCTTCCTAAGATGGAATCTCCATCTTTGGAGCGAGCGGCACAGTAGCGGGGCAGGGAAATGTCTGCCAGGGGTGGGTCAGGGGGAGCCCGCCCTGCCCAGGCCCTGCTACAGGGCACAGGTGACCCCTCACGGTTTTATCCCACCCTCCTTGGGATGAACCTTTGTTCTGGGTTTTGTCTGCATGGGTTTATCCTACAGTCTGGCTCCATGAGGTCCTGTCCTTTGGGTTTCCTGGGAAGTAATAACACACCATGGGGTGACCACCAGTCCACATGGGCCATTTGGAAACTTTACTCACCAAAGCATCACAAACCTACCTCAGGGTGCAACCTCCGGCGAGTAACCCGTGAGCTACGCTTGATTTGGCAGGGGGTGGGTTTGGTTTGGATTTGGGGGTTTGCCCAGCTCCTTCTCTGTGTCAGATCTGGCGTTTCCATTCCCCCCGGCACGTGGAATTCGTGGCTCAGTGATGGGTTTAGCGCAGCAGCACTGCGATGTGGAGCGTTAGAGGAAGTTTTGCGGGAGCCCAAGGCAGGAGGCGGCTATTCTGCCCACTCCACAAGTGGGACAGTGAGGCTCCGGGAGCTGAAGCCGCTCTGAGGAGTTAAAAGTTGTGCTGGGAGTCGACAGCGGAGTCCGGATTTTCCGGTGCGTGTCCCGCGGCGCTGCCCAGCCCCGTGGCTGCGGTTGGCCGGGGCCATGCCCGGTGCCCACGCGGTGCCGGTGCGGGCACAGCCGGCCGGGCTGAGCGCGCTCCGTGCCGGGGCACCGCTGCTCGTGGCGCCTGCGAGCGCGGGGAGCCCCCGGCAGCTGTAATGGCACGAGGCTGTTCCCATCGCCGCGGGTGCCGAGCGTGATCCTTTGCCAAGCGTGCGGAGTGGCGCGATCGCTGCGTTCCGGCGAACGCCCCGGTGTCGCCAGACGAGCTGTGGATCAGTGGCAGCACTGAGTGGCAGCCCTGAACTCCCAGCTGGGGAGGTGCTGTTATTTATTAGGATCTGTATAAATAATGATGTTCCGGCCCCAGCGCTGAGAAATCTGCATCTCCTGGTTGCGGAGGCGTCGTTTGCAGGGCGTTGTGGGTTAAAGTGTGATGTCAGTGGAGCGCAGTTGGGGAAAACCTGCTGGTGTCAGATGGTCACAGAGGACAAGAGGTGGGCTCTTCAGGGGAGAGAAGGTGGAGTGGGAGCAGCTGGGGGATCTCACAGAGATCTCAGTGCTGTACCCTCATCCTCTGGTTCCATGAGCCTCAGTCAGACACTCAAATCCTTGGGAAACCAGGGCCAAGTGCTCACCTTGCTCCATCTGTGCTGGTGAAGAATCAGTGCCCTGGAGAATCACAGATTTTAATTTTTCTTGGAGATCTGAGCTTAGAGCAAACCTCCCGCAGAGGAACCCCTAGTTCGCATGGAAATTTGGAGCCAGGCCCTGGAAATGCCTTGGGACACTGAGTGAGGTTTTGGAGAGAGGGGTCCGAGGGGCAGGACAGCAGCAAGGAGAGATCCATGAGTAGTTTAGAGAACTGTGCCACATCTGTAAAAATATGTAGTTGCTTGATGGCATCGTGGTGTCATCTCGGAACCTGGAGTCAAACAACTGGCATGAGACCCTCCAAAATACCCTTTGGAAGCCAAAACACACTGGAAAGTCTTTTGCCCTTTTTGGGAAAGAAGAAGACTGTTTTCTAAACTGTGAGGAGCTGGGGAATGGCCTTGGTGAGCTCTTGGAGCTGGGAGAAGGGGCTCAGTGGGCCCTGGCAGCAAGGGAATGGACTCGGTGGGCTCTGGGAGATGGGGCATGGGCTTTCTGGTGTCCAGGAGGTGGATACTGGTACACGAGAACACAGGCTTGGCCAGTGATCTCAGTGATCTCTCAGAGAGGGCCTGAGTGCCTCGAGCAGGGATCTGTGCACAGCCTGCTGTGGGGCTCATAGGAGGGCAGCTCTGCCCCATTTCCTGCTGGTTTGACCCCGAGGCAAATCCTGGTGTCCTGCTACTCCCAGCCATCTAGTACTGCCAGTGTTTGGGGTCCCACCAAATTTGGCCCCCTGAAATTCACCAGATTCACCCCAAAACCTCCTCAGTAGTACCGAAATCCCCATAGAGGGCTCTGCTCTCTGGAATCACGGGTGGTGACTCCCCTCATGAGCTGGCACAGGGTGGCCCAGGGGCGCCACATTTACTTGCCCAGGGTGTGGGATTGGTGTCCCCCTGCTCTCTCCTGTCACCTCTGGCTGCCCTACACTTCAGCCCTGTCCCCAGAGCCCCATGAGGCCATCTTCTCCCAGGGGCCACCCGAGGGCTCTGGGGACAGGCCTCTTCATGGGGCCTGCTGGCTTGGATCCCCCCGTGCCTCATTGGGGTTGGGGTGTGTGGGAGGGAGATCTCAGGGGTTGATCTCTGAGGGGAGGCAGTTGGGGTGGGATCGTGTGGGGTGGGGCAGCCCACAAAATGGTGCCCCCCGTTTTGGGGGATGGGAACGGTGAGGGTGGGCCTCCCTCCGGCATTTCCCTATCAGGGTTAAGGGGAAAGGGTCTTTCCCTCGTTCCAGGTCCTGGGCAGTGGCTGCCCTGTGGCACAGGAGATCGTGGCCGCTCAGCCCAGTGTCCTGCAGAGCGGGGAAGGCGCTGGGATGGCCTCGCTAACCGCCGTGCCTTCTTCTCTCTCTTCCCAAGGCTGCAAGATCAAAGCCCTGCGGGCGAAGACCAACACCTACATCAAGACCCCGGTGCGGGGCGAGGAGCCGGTCTTCATGGTGACGGGACGGCGGGAGGACGTGGCCATGGCCCGGCGGGAGATCATCTCTGCAGCCGAGCACTTCTCCATGATCAGGGCCTCCCGCAACAAGGCGGGCACCACCTTCGGCAGCGCGCCCACCCTGCCGGGGCAGGTCACCATCCGCGTGCGCGTGCCCTACCGCGTGGTGGGGCTGGTGGTGGGCCCCAAGGGGGCCACCATCAAGCGGATCCAGCAGCAGACCAACACCTACATCATCACGCCCAGCCGGGACCGGGATCCCGTCTTCGAGATCACCGGCGCGCCGGGCAACGTGGAGCGCGCCCGGGAGGAGATCGAGACCCACATCGCGGTGAGGACGGGCAAGATCCTGGAGTACAACAACGAGAATGACTTCCTCTCCAGCAGCCCCGACTCTGGCATGGAGAACCGCTACTCGGAGGCCTGGCGGGTCCACACGCCGGCGCCGGGCTGCAAGCCCCTCTCCACCTTCCGGCAGAACAGCCTGGGCTGCATCGGCGACTGCTCCGTCGACCCCGTCTACGAGACCCCCCGGCTGAACGACCAAAACGACTTCAATTACGGTTACCTCTTCCCCAACTATGGCGTGAACAAGCAGGATCTGTACTACGGGGTGCCGGAGTCGGGGGCCCCGATGTGGGCCGGCCAGGAGAACACCAACCCCGTCTCGGTGCTCTTCTCCAAGCAGCAGCGCTCCAGCAGCACCGGCACCATCCACCCCAACTCCCACCGCTCCCCGTCCTCCTCCATCCCGGAGCCCAGCCTCTCCGGGCTGCCCAGGCGGTCGCAGGGGGAGCCGCTCCAGGGGTTTTCCAAGCTGGGAACGCCGGCCGCTGCCCGGACGTCCGTGGCCAGCAGCCGCGAGTGCATGGTGTGCTTCGAAAGCGAGGTCACGGCTGCGCTGGTGCCCTGCGGCCACAACCTCTTCTGCATGGAGTGTGCCGTGAGGATCTGCGAGAGGACTGACCCGGAGTGCCCGGTTTGCCACGCAGCAGCCACTCAGGCCATTAGAATATTTTCCTAAAGAGACAGAGCTGGGCATTGGGGGGTGGGGGGTAGGAAGGGAGCGTGGGGGGGGTCCACGAAAGAAAAATGCTGATGATAATAATAATAATAATAATAATGATAATAATAATAATAATGACATCTGAAGAACAAACAAATGAATGAAAGAATAAATTAATTTAAAGAAGAAGAAGAAGAAAAAGAAAGAAATTATTTTACAAGCAATGTATGTTATTTTTTAAAAAAGAATAAGTGAATAATAAAATTAAAATGAATAGCAAAGCCAGAAATTTTGAAGGGCGAACAATGCTCCAGCCTGCAATGTCTTTTGTAAACCAAGTACTCTGAACGCACACTCGGATCTCGCAAGCGAAGCGGTTTAGTTCAGTTTTTTTTGGTGGTGAGATTGGGACTTCTCGGCGATGACCAAGCCAGGCCCCCTGGATCGGCCGGGAAGGGAGCAGGGACGCGGGGAGGACCCTGCCAGCCTTTCTCCAGCCGTGTTCAACCTTTGTCTTGGCCTGAAGCCCCCACTCTCCTCCCCCCCAGGGATGTCAGCCCAGCTGGGAACTCGGAAAGAAGCAAACAGAAAGAAAGGAAAACAGATGACGGGGAGTTAGAAGAACAAGAAAGAAACCATCAACCTCTGGGAACCTGTTAGAATGAGGGCACAACTGTATTACCTCAAAGATTTAAACAAAAAAAAAAAAATCCACAGCTAAAGAACTTTTATTGTTTTCCTTTTTTTCTAAAAAAAAACCAAACAAAAAAACCACAAAAAAAAAAAAGAAAATCAAAAAAAAGAAGGGGAAGAAATAAAAACGACGCCTGTGAAACTGCAGAAGGTTTGGAAGAACCTATTGGGATCACACCAGGCGACGAGCGTTTATTTTGTTATTCTGAGCCACCGTGGAGTCTGGAACTTTGTTCTTTTTTCCTTATCCGAGCAGGGATTTGTTCATCAGCCGAATCAGGAGTCACTAACAGGGTATTTCCAAAGCAGTCCCGAGTTCCCAGCCATGGGGGGAGTGCATCGACTTCCATGTTTCTGTAGGTCACTCTTCATCCTTTTCTCCAAGTGATGCCAGCTGCAGCTACGCACACCACGCACACACACAACACATTGTGCTTTTCTTTTCTTAAAAAATATACCTATTGCACCAAAACCTAAGAGAGACGATCATGCAATACAGGCAATGAGCCCATAAGGAACCAACATGCATCCCAACAGAGAGCAAAAAAAACCCCGAGTTTATAGAGATAATTTTGTTGTCGTTGTTTTTAAACTGGACCAAAACTTTTGTTACCCAAAACCAAGTGGGGGGAAAAAAACAAAACAAAACAAAAAAAAAAAACAAAAAAAAAAAAAAAGAAGAAAAAGTATTTCTTTATGGACCAAAACCTCTTCAGCTGTCCTTTTCCTGGATCTTCCTGAGGTTGGCCACTTTTATATATTATATTTTTTTCAGAACGAAACAAAACAGAAAAAAAAATTGCCTTGTTGAACATCGTTTAATCATTTCAAGACTCCTGCTTTTGTTAAATGAGATACTTTAAACCATTGGGAAGTGGGAGAGGATGGGCTTCAGATCTGGCTCCTGTGCCAATGCACACAAAGTGTAGGCCAGCACCTTCACTCCATCAGGTTTGTTCAGCCAGTCTGTGGATGCCAAAATGCTGTGATGGTAAAAGATGTGTTGGATTGACCTAACGAGTACCAGTACACCCAGCTATAAATATATGTATATATATATATAGGCACTTAACTAATCAAGCACCTATATATATATATATGTGTATATAAACTCATATATATATAATTTTTCTCCCACCACCACTTCTTCCCCGTTTCCTACCCCTCGACTTCTGCTCACAGATCCTGGACCTTGATTTAGAACTGAACCAGCAAGTTTCACAACTTGGCAGAGACAGTTCTAAGAGCAAAAAAAAAAAAAGGAAAAAAAAAAAAAGGAAAAAAAAATCACAAAAAAAATAATCATGAGATTTTTTTTTTTTTTTTTTTTAAATCCCTTCAGTTACAGGAGACTTTATTTTCATCGTAATAATGTTCCTGGGAACATCCCTTCTTCTGCTCAGTTTGCTGCCGCTTGCTCCCGGTTGCTGCCTGAGCCCCGGTAGGGTGGGCTCGGGCCGGCCCCGGTCACCGGCCGTGGTCACCGGTCACCGGAGGGGCTGAGCTCGCCGCACCGGGGCAGGCTGGTGCTCTGCACTGACAAAGATCCACTTTCGATCTTCAGATACCAGTTGGAGGGTGTGAAATGATGGTGGGGTGATGGGATGCCTCCACTGTTTTGCGTCAACGGTGAAACATTCCGTAGAGGCAAGAGGGGGGTGGAGGTGTGGACAATGTTCCCAGGCTATAGTGGATGCTGATGTTGTGGAAAAAGTAAAGACAGAAGTAAAAATGCTGTGCTAACGGGACGCCGTCAGGCAGAATTGGTACTCCTCTCCTCCCCGGAGCTTTAAGAAATCCCCAGCCGCGCGTTTCTCCGGCCCTGTGGTGTGCACAGCTGCTGGCACCAGGACCGGGGCGGGGTGCGAGCACTTCCCGGGCGAAGGCGCCGCGTTTTGGACCCGCCAGTGTGGGGGCTGTGGGGCGGCAGAGGGCTGGGGCGCTCCGGACGAACTCCCAGAGCCCCCGTGGCCTGGCACCATCCCGGGGCGTGGCCGTGGCTGCCATCCATCCCCGTGGCAAAGGCTTCGGAGCCCCGGCCGGCACTGGCCACATCCTTCCTAAAACCGGCCCGGTTCTTGTTCCAAATCTGGCTTCGGTTTGGTCCCAGTAAGAGAAGGGAAGGGAGAGGGGGACGCTCCTGTTCTCCGGTAACCTCTCCCCTCCCCGGTGCTGCCTCCTCCATCGTGTCCCATCCCCCCCCGCCAGGGTTGTATTTTACCTGTTCATCGCGCAAAATTCTCCCTCTGATGTCGAGGGAGCGGTTGGGGCGTGAGCCTGGGGGGGCAGGGGTGCGGGGGGGACCAACCACCCTTCGGAGGTGTTCGTGTTGGTGCTGGAGGGGGCTGAGCTGGAGGCGGCGGCGGCCGCTGTGTTAGTGAGTGAGTAGTCGTTCTTGGCCGAGTGGAGTCTGTTCGTGGTAATGTGAGCAAGTTCTTGATCAATGTCTTTATTTGATGCCAGGTTGTGAAGAGGTGGGTGGGACGGGGAGGGGGGAAGGAGACCCTGGTGTCGGGGACCTGGGGTGGGGGGGAACCTGTTCTAGCACTGACCCTTGGGAGTGGGGAGGGGGGAAGGTATGGGGGGCTGTCCTCTGCTCCCTGTACCTCCTCCCTCACCTTAACAAGCGAAAACGATGTAAAAGCCTCCTGCATGCTGAAAAATGTTAGAGAAAAAAAACCTAAAAACCTTTCTTTTTAGAAAAAAAAAAAGAAGGAAAAAAAAAAAAGAGGAATCATGACCCAAACAAATGTCCAATGCTTGCTGATGGGAACCAGAGCGGGGCTGTCCGGGGGGCTGCCCCTCTCTGCAGACAAGGTTCCTACTCAAGTCTCCAAGTTGGCCTTTAATAAAATCTTCAGTTCCAATAACCTTTATATATATATATATATATACACACATATATATATACATATACATATATATTAAAAGAAAGCTTGATGTAGCAGTTCTAGTTTAAAATTAATAGAAGTATTTCGGCCCCTGTTTTATTTTGATTTCTCCCTGTCCCCTGCTTCCCCCCCCCACCGACTCCATATTTTGATGTAGCAACTTTGGAAGAAAGAAAAAACAGGCGCTGTAAAACGCACCGAGAGCTACCTCTGCCCCGAGCGGGGGCTTGTGGGGGGCTCGGGGGGCTCAGGCCACTCCCTGGCCCCACGGGACACCCAGAGAGGGGCAGCCCGGGCCCTGCCTGTTGGCATCCATGGGGAGCCCGGTTGCGGGGCTTAAACAACAAAATTTGCGTAATTTTTTTTTTCTCTCTTTTTAAATATATGTATATATATAAAAATCTTAAAAAAAAAAAAAAATAAAAACAAAAAACAAGAAAAATGCCCATGACCTTAACTATTTTCTCTGACTTGTATCTTCCTTGATAGGTGACTAAAAATGGCTTGTTGGTCTAATTCACCAGCAATAACGATAACTAAAGACAGCCCCCTCCTCCTGTACCCATCCCATCTCTGTGGCACCCACCAAGCAGGGTCCCTGCGCTTCCCCCCTTCCCTCCCACCACTAGGATGCCTTTGGTGACCCCCCTCAACATCCCTCCTAGGCCTCTGGGGTGACCCCCGTGGGGTGCTGAGGTGATACAGAACACCCCACATGCGCCCGGGGTGCGGGGAGGCAGATGAGGCTGGGACCCAACACCCCAATCTCCCAGCTCTTCCTCCCCCTGGTTTAGGAGCAGCAAGACCCTTGTGGGAAGCCTGGTCCTTGAGACCCCCATCCTGCAAAATCCCTTGGGGGCTTTGTGTCCCACCAAAGTAGGGCCAGCTGCTGGGAGCGGTGAAGCGAAGCACAGGCACCCTCACTGGCAGGATGGTTTCCCCTCGGCCAGGCTGGGAAGGGGAGTGTTTCCTGGGGTTTCCATGGACCTGTGGAGCCAGGGAGGGGTCCCCGCTGTGCCCTGCCATGGGTGAATGCCCGTGGTGGTGTTTTGGGAGGCAGCAACACGGCCTCGAGGGCACAAGCGGAGGGACCGAGGGCAAGTCCTGGAAAGCCGGAGGGGCTGGGAGCAGAGCCGCTCTGGAAGGTGCTGAGCTGCTAGCAGGAGGGGTCCAGGTCCAGGCAGGATCAGCCCCGCAGGGGGGGTGGAGTGGCTCTGCTGGGACCAGTTCAGCGCTGCTGGGATTTCCACACCGTGCTTTGCCAAACCACCCGTGACTTCGGCGCTTGCTGAAACGGGGGAGCGGGGGCTGGGGCTGGGCTGGAGTTGGCGCTCATCGTGCGGCCTTTCCTCGTGGACGTGGTTTCCTGGGCAGACCCAGTGCCAGGGCGATGGGAGCGTGGCGGGGAGAGCTGAGCCAGGCCCGTGGGGTGCTCGGAGCGGTCAGGGTGGTGCCACGTCCCCCAAAAACCGCGTCCCCGGCCGGCGTTCGTGAGCTGCCGCAGGGGGAGCGGGGACTCCTGGAGAAGGGACGGTGCGGGGGAGCGGGTGACAAAACATGACAAAAGGAAACGGAGGGATAAAGTAATATCATGCTGTGATGTCATCCTCATCGACATAAATTATATAGAGAATAGTCTGTATTATAATACATAACAAAAGGAAAAAAAAAGAACCAAAATTGGATTTATATTTAATGAGGAGATACTATAAAAATATCTTGTCCTAGCTCCCATTTGCAAAAGTATTTTTCAGCTGGAGGGATATCTATTATTTTTTTCTCTTTTCTTTCTTTCTTAAAAAAATAATAATCTCCATACATACAAAGGCTCAGACTGTTAATATTGTGAACCTCTGAAATCAAAATGCTCCAACCTGTTTTGTTTGGTGTTTGAAGGGTTTATTTTGATGCATTTCCTGGTGTTTTTTAAAGAGAGAGAGAGGAGGGAAAAAAAGACTAAGATTTTAAAATTAGAACATTTCTTTATAATTTAATATTCTATTTTAATAAATGCATTTATTACATGTAAATGTAGCAAGGAACTGGGCTAATAAAAATACTTTTTATTAGGTAATTTATTATAAGAAAAAAGGATATTTTATTTTATGATAAAGTGATCCTTAAAAGTTTAGAAGGTTTAGAATATATGTAGGTTAAAAAATACATTTGTATCCAGAGTATTGCTTAAAAAGTGTTTTTAATATATGTTTCCTTTTTCGTGTGTGCGTGTGTGTATGTAAAGGTGATAGTTATGGTGCAGATAGCCCTTTCCAGAAATAAGAAATTAACACAGTTGGATGTATTTAAACAAAAAAAAAGAGGAAAAAAAAAAGTAATTAAAAACCAGAGAAGTAGAAGAGAAAAACCACTATGAACCCAAGCCTGTGCCCCCGTCCTGTGGCTGCTCCATGTGGGAATCCCTTTGGATGGGTCGGGTCTTGGTGGGCTTCGGCTCCGGGCTGGGTCTGGGGGTGTCTGGGCGGCATTGCCGGGCGAGCCCAGGCCGTGCAGTGGCCCAGCACTTCCAGGGCACCCGGGGGTGTCCCGGGGTCCAACCCCACCCCACCCACCGCTGTGGTTCCCTGGGACAGGGCCTTGGAGAATGCAACGTCCTCAGAAGGCAAAGCTGGTGTTCTCCACCTCTGCACCCTCCTGCTCCTCGTTCCCGGCGCTACCATCCTGATCCCGTCCCGGGGAGACGGGCGAGTTCTGCCCTGGGTCTGGTTCCAGAGAGCCCAGTGCAGTGAGAGGATTTAAGGTCCTTTCCACAGCCTTGGCGGCAGGGACTGATGGCCAGTTCCAGCAGGGCCCCCTGGCCAGAGGGCGTTCACAAGGGCTCTGCAGACCCGGGCAGTGGACACTTTCTGTTGCTTCCCTTTAGGCTTTGGCTCCGTCTCTTCCTGCCCTGGGCAGGGTTTAGGGATGGGAGGGTTTGGTCCCAGCATTCAGGCCAGGTGTGATCTTGGGAACATCCATGGTCTTCCCTTTGGAGCTTGAGCCAAATCGGAGCCGTGGGCTGGTCCTGGCGCTCTGAGCAGCCAGGGGCTGAGCTTTCCAGAGCTCCAATCCATCCTAGGTGGGGACTTGTCCCCCCTTCTGCTGCCTCAAGCTAGTGTGGGCACAGCTCCTGCAAGACACGGATCGTAGGGACAGCCAGAGCGAGGGGAGTGCCCCTGGCTGGGCTCTGGGATTGCTTTAATCCAGGATAGCACTTCAGCATGTGCTTGGCTCCAGCACATCCCGGAGCATTTCGCGGGATCTGAGCCCAGGAGCTGCTTTACGGATGTGCTGAGCAGCCGTGACCTCCCCATGGGCTGGGTCACTCAACCCCCCAAAATCCAGCCCGTGTCCCTGTCCCCGTCCCAAAGCAGCAGGAAGACGGGGCGATGCTTCTGCTCTGTTGCCTTTCAAAGAAGCATTTTAAAATAAGATTTTTCTTTTTCTGTTTGTTTGTTTGTTTTTAACCAAAAAGGAGAAGAAGAAAAAAAAAAAGGTTTGCGTTGATGGGTATTAAAAAAAAGTTAATAATAATAAACACTCAAATTTATTTCATATAATCCTAGAGTAAAGATTAAAAAAAAAATTAACTAGTTCAAATAGTAGATGATATCCATATTGTTTAATCTATAGTAGATCCAAGTGATCCCAGACAGAGCAGAATGTAAAATAAACTTGTGAACACGATCATTATTAACTTCCCCAGGAATTTCATCTTTTTTTGGTCCTATTTTTCTGAAGCAAACAAATTAACGACCAAAAGCCTAACAAAATAACGGCCACCGACTGGTACCTTCTGTCAATCAAAGTCCTGAAGTTATTTTTATAGAGGGGAAAAAAAAAAAAGAAAAAAAAAGTGATCTAAAAATATGTATTTTTTTAAAAAGATACGTTTGGGGGTTTATGTTGCTTTTTTAATAAAAATAGACAGATTTGGCTAGTCACGGAACAAAATAAGGAAGTTTTAGGCCATTAATTTTTGCCTTATTCTGACTTCCAGCCTTGGGCTTGAAGTGGGAAATTGCAGAAAAATGTTAAAGTTGCTGTTACTTTCCTTGGACTGTTCTTGGTTTTTGAACTTCTCCAAGCACCAAAGGTGTGGGAGGGTCCTGGGACGGGCAGGTGGGCCTGTCCCGGGTGGGAAGGCGAAGGAAAGGAAGATTGGGTGATCTCCCCTCTGTAAGGTGATGGACAGAGCTCGAAGGCAGCGAGGTGCCGTGCGGAGGCTCTGCCCTTGCACCGGGCAGGGACAGGGCACTAGGGTTGGTTTGTTCCCTCTTTGTTTTCTTTCTTTTCCTGGTTCTCTCTCACCCTGGTTGTGTTGCACCGGGAGGTGCCGTGAGCCTCGGGATGAGCTCCTGCTTGGCCTCTGGCACCTCCCGGGAGGCCAGACTTGGTTTGTCGGGTGTTTCCTTACTCGGCCTCAAACCATCAGGTTCTAGCGTTGGAGCTGCGGGTGAGATGTTTGCAAAAGCCCCTGCTGGCCCAAGAGGTCCTTTCCGCAGCTGTGCCGAGCCGTGGCATCCCCGATCGCACGGCTTTGCTTCCTGACGGCCGCCCCGGCGCTGTCCTGCTCCAGGCAGGGGGACACTTGTGGCACACACCCGGTTTTTGGCTGCCACAGCAAGGAGGAGGCTGAAGGTCCCCCTTGACCAGCACGGTGTGTTGGGCTGTGGCCCTATCCCGAGTCCCTGCAGTGCCAAGAGTGGGAGTGGGGGCTCCCTGAGCTGGTGGGGCACGGTGGGGTGCTGGGCTGGCCGGTGGGGCCGTGCACGCCGGTGAAGCGTTCCAGCGATGCAGATCCACTCTGGGCACTGCAGGGCGAGGGAGCGCAGCCCCGGCGCTGGCGGTGGGGCAGGATGTGCCCCACGGCCCTGCCAGCTGTTCCGTGTGTCTGAGAGCCAGGCCGGCACTTCTCTGCGGAGCAGTGGTGATGCTTTTCGCTGCACCAAAACCTCTCTGTACAGGATAGAACTCAGAAAAAAATGACCGAGCGCCAACGCTGTTGTTAGCAAAGGAAACTTTGCTTGGAAGGTCGTTCCCTCTGGGTTTAGCCTTTGCTCCTGTCCTCTGTGTCGTGGCTCAGCCATAGCAAATCAAGGGATGTCCTGCAGCTCGGGAGCATCCCCACAGATCCTAAAGCCTTCAAGGAGCGTGGTGGCCACCCTTCGCTCCCTGACGGTGCCTGCTTCGGGTGGCCGGGGCAGCCGTTACCAGCATTCATCACTCAGCAAAGCCATGCAATAGGTCAGGACAGGAATGAAGACAGTTCTCATTCGGTTTCTGCATATAAATAGCACTGTGAATCCAGGATCCCTCCCTGGGACCCTCCCAGCACACGAGGGCATTTCGTGAAGCGGGGCACGAGGTCTCCCTGCGCTTCCAGAGGGGTTCGTGCTTGGTGGAATCAAGCGCCTGGTCCTTCCCTGCCGGGGTGGCGAGGTGGCCTGTTTGCTCTTTCAGTTTTGTTTTACCTCATTTTTTTGTTTTATACTTGAAGAAGCGTCAGTGATGGACATTGTACAGTGGTGCCCTGGACTGGAAAGTGGATGCACTTTATTGTCACTTGTGTATGGACAGTGGGTCCCATCCTGCCTCTGCCCCAGCAAGGTTTCCTTGGTGGCAGCAGAGCCAGGGTGGGCTGGTTCTTCCAAAACCCCTTCGAGGATGTTAGGGAGCAATCTCTGTGTTTTAGTGTGGATTTTCACATACTGTAGGAACTCGAAGTCATGTCCTGTTGTCAGTTGACCCAGTGAAAAACTCAGCAGGAATTGTGCTGGGCAGACTTGCCTGTGCCACGCCAGTGGGAGATGGCGGAGGTTGGGCAGCTTCTGCTTCTCTCCCGTGTGACTCCCCTGTTCCAGTGGGGTTACTCTGCTGGAATCTGGAGTTGCTTCAGCCCTGGCAGGCTGCACCATTCCCGCTGGATCTGCTCCAGCGTCACTTCAGGGCTGCTAATGGAGCAAATTGAAAGTCACCCCCAGTAAAGTGACACTAATGTAAAATCTGGAGTTGTTCCACTGGTGTCTTTGCGGGGATACGAAAATGAAGCTCCCCTCTGACAGTGGCACTGGGTTGCTGATGGCAAGATGTGCTTTTTCGGGTTTGTGATGATGCTTTGGAAACAACTTACAGAGAAACGGAGCGGGGAGACGGAGCAGCGTGGTGGGGCCATGGAGATCTGCTCTTGGCTCCCGAGGGCTGGGTTGGAAGGTGCAGTCTCAGGCTGCTTTGCTCATCTGTGAAACCATTGGCATTCTTTTTTCCTTTTTCTTTATGCCTTTTGTTCAAGATAATCATAAAAAAAGAGGAAAAATAAAAAGACCAGGGGCTGGATCCTGTTTTGCAGTATGGGATTTGCTCCTGGGTTAGAATCAGTGTTAAGCAAACATGAAAGGTGATGGGCATGAGGGCTGGTGGATCCCAGACTGGCAGGTCTGATCGAGCTGCAGCCACTGCGGAGCCAGCTCTGATCCCAGCCCCAGGCAAGCCCGGGAAATCCCCAGGGATGCCCAGAGCAGCCTCCGGGCACCTGGCTGCACAGCCGGGAGCCTGTGGGGCTGCAGAGGATTTCCTCCGGCTCTGCCCTGGCATCAAAGAGATCCAGGCTCCAGCTTGCTGCCCTGGGGACTCTGTCGGAGCAGCTCCCGTGGGATTTCCCCTGGGAGACATGAGCCACAGCGTCCCGCAGAGCCAGCCTGCCGATCCCCATGGTGGGGAGGGCAGCCCTCCCCAGCCCCTCGTGGCTTTGCTTGCCCAGCACTGCGTTGGCTCCCCCTCATCCTCGCTCCGGGTCGCTGTACGAGTTGGTGCATCCGCTTTTCCCCGGGATCCGGGCGCTGTCGCTCCACGGCACTCCCGCCTTGCGCTGAGCCAGCGGCCACGGAGTCGCCGGTGATTCCCGGCCGTCCCGACTGCGTGGCCCTTCCATTTTAAAGTCCGCTCCCTGTTATGTTGTGTTTGCTATTTTTTTTTTCCCCTCTTTTCTTTTAATGTCATAGGAAACCTGTAGTCGGGATTGTTACTATTGGAAACCGATCACATGTTCCATCCAGGTATTTTCATCTCTCCGGCGTTACGCAAAAATAAAGGCCTGAGAGAGAGATATAACCGAACATAGAAGTAGAGTTAGGCTCGTTGTCTGAGTTTTGAGGCATATAGTATAATGGGAGAAGGAAAAAAATTAAAATAAAATAAAATTAAAATAATGATGTTGCACAACTTGTAGAAAACAAAGAAGGGAAAGGGTTAATGTATTAAATGTGCTAAATTACATTAAGAACTTAATTTTATTAAAGTATTATTACTTAAGAAACTTGGTGTCTGCTTTTGGTTTCTGTCTGTCCATGCTTTGGGAGGAGCAGTGGTTGGGAACAGGGCCCTGGGGGGCCGAGTTCTGGGGTGGTGGGGCCAGACCTGCCTCTGCTACACCTCCTGGGTCTCCCTCCAGTCCTGTGCCTTTGGCAGCACTTGTCAGGGTTTGTTAGAGCATTTTGAGATGGTGACCCCACTGCACCAGCTGCTGCTCCCAGTCCTGGTGCCAGCAGGTCCATGAGCCACCCTGTGCCATGTTTCACCCTTCCCACTTCTTCATCCCTGCAGAAATCATCTGAGAGCTGGAAAGCCTGGAGCAAAACTGAGGTGCTGAGCCCAAAAGTGTCTCACCAGCCTAAATGAACTCATCTTCCCACACGTCCATGCCGCTGCCTGGCTGATGGCACGCCCGACGGCAGGGAGCCCCAAGGGATGTTTGGCTCAGCCCCGTCCCTTGGGGAGCCCTTTGGAGCAGCTTCCACCTCTCCCACCGGCAGGGCTGACATCACCTCTTGGCACCACGTTTTGGTGTGGGCAGATGGTGTGGGAGGGGGTGGCGCTTGGCAGCTCCAGCTGGTCTGTGTGTCGCCGTGACTGCCAGCTGGGGTGGGCACAGGGCAGAGCCTGGCCCACGGGGCGATGGCCACTGATCACCTGGGGACAGCCCCCCGGCTGGGATCTGAGCCAGGATGCAGCCAAGGATGGGGACAGCCCCCGGCTGGGATCAGACCCAGGATGCAGCCAAGGATGGGCCTGGTTGGCTCAGGGAGGAGGCTGCCTCTGGGGTGAAGTGCTGTGGTGCAGGGACACACCATGCAGGGGTGGCTGGAGCCAAGGTTAAGATGCTGCCATGGCTGGGCTGGCTGTGCTGTTGGTTGGATAAAAAGGGGCAACCCAGACCCAACTGGTGCCGACATCCACACCGTGTAGCTGCTCCCATGCCCGGTTTGTGCTCCACCACGCTGCCCCTGTGCTGGCAGCATGATCCAACCTGCCCCTCTGAGCCTGAACTTCAAGCTCTCCTCTCCAGCCTCCCAGGAGGACACCCCCTTGCCCAGGTTACGGTCACACCTTCCTCCCTGCCCTCCTCCTCCTCACCCTTCATCGCCTGGAGATGCTGCCCAGCTGCCCCCTGTGGGGCTGGCATCGATCCTGCCTCAAGGAACTGCCCTGGCAGAGAAAAAGAGCCTCAACAGCAGCTTTATTTGGGGATTTTGCCTCAATTCCTGTTTCATCAACAAATTGCATCCCAAGGTGAGAGGCTGGCCCAGATCCTGCCAACACAGTCAAGTGAGATGGGGTGGGGGGGGGGGCATCCACGGAGAGACAGAGACCCCCAGCACTGGTTCAGTGAGGACAGACTCTCCCACTTGCACTGGTCCTGACTGACACCTGCCAGTGACCCCTGAGAGGGGCTGGGCTCAGCCCAGTCTGTCCCAGCACCTCGGGAGGTGCCCAGCCTGGGGGGTGGGTGGCTGCTGCCCTCCAGACAGGGGACAGGGCCACTCTCACCCTGCAGGTGCAGCAGATGCTCCATCTAATGGCCCATGTCCCCAGGCTGGGCCACGAGGGCACCGGCCACCGGTGGCCAAACACCAGAGTGGGGCAGGGTCCACCCGTGCCAGGGGTTCCTGAGAGCCAGAGCTGAGGGGCCCCCCGAGCTGGCACTGACCCCCCCCGTGGGGAGCTGTGTGGAGAGACCACGTGCTTGCCCTTAGCACCCCATCCCTGCCCTCACTCTCAGCCCCCCAAAGCCCTGGGCCCCCCAGTCCCCACTCCCATCTCTTTCCGTGGAAGAGTCACAGCTTTTCCCTCGAGGGGGTCACAGCATGAAAACAGTGTCATCCCCACACCCCACCCCGCTGTCCCAGCAGCACCCAGGGGCACTCCCAGCCCTCGGTGCCACAGGGGCAGGGCTGGGTGCAACTGGCCGTGTTGCTGCTCCTTTGAGCAGGAGAAAGCCGCACCCCGTGTCCCCCTCCCCACCCACCCCGCGGGGCTGCTCCCAGGGCGTCACCAGACAGGGCCTCACCACCTTCAGGCTCGTTCAGTGCCACCCAGTCACTCGGTGGCTGTGCCTGCAGGGCTAGAGGCAGCAGGGACACGGGGGATGGCATGTCCCCAACCGTGGGGAGAGAGGGGAGACACCTTGGTGCTTTGCCTCCCCCGTGCTATTTTCATAGGTCCTACACAAACACGGGGAGAGCAGCACACGGGCAGTGTGAGGTTGCACACAAAAGCAGTGCCAGCCTGCCCTGCTCGGGGGCTGCAGGGGGCAGAGGCAGAGGGTCAGACACACGATGCCACCATGTGCTGGGCAGTGGGGGATCACGGTGGGGGCGGCCCAGGGGCTCAGATGTTCTGGCAGCACGGGGTCTGCCGGCCCTCCTGCTGCGTGGGCAGCACCCGGATGGGCTCAATGGTAGTGCTGGGGCCGAACTCCGACTCCGGCTGCCCGGTGATCTGCCTCTGGGACACGATGCGGTAGATCTCTGCCAGCAGAGAGAGGAAGGGAAGGGAAAAAACAATGCTTTAAGTACGTATGTCAGTGGAGGACCTGCCCCCTCCCCAAACACGCAGCTCCAGGGGTACAAATGCCCACATCTCCCCGTCCAGGGAGCAGGATTCCACCCCAAATCCCACCCAGTACAGATGAGGTCCCCAGGAGGACACAGTATCCAAAGCCATCGCTATCCCTGCCCCCCTCCCTCTCCTGGTTGCCCCTTACCCGAGAGGATGTTGTGGAAAGCCGTCTCCACGTTGGTGGAGTCCAGAGCAGACGTCTCAAGGAAGGACAGCCCATTCTTCTCTGCAAGGACAGGGTGAGCTCAGATGGGTTCTGTGGGGATGGGGTGGGGTGGGATGGGATGGGATGGGATGGGATGGGATGGGGTGGGATGGGATGGGATGGGGTGGGATGGGGTGGGATGGGGTGGGATGGG
>JAWWES010000071.1:2097782-2109516 GCA_035583135.1 Lophotriccus pileatus
ATGGGATGGGATGGGATGGGATGGGGTGGGATGGGATGGGATGGGGTGGGATGGGGTGGGATGGGGTGGGATGGGGTGGGGTGGGGTGGGATGGGGTGGGGTGGGGTGGGATGGGATGGGGGAAGGTACCTGCGAAGCTCCTGGCCTCGTCGGTGGGCACGGCCCGCAGGTGCCGCAGGTCGCTCTTGTTGCCCACCAGCATGATGACGATGTTGGCGTCCGCGTGGTCCTGCAGCTCCTTCAGCCAGCGCTCGGCGTTCTCGTACGTCAGGTACTTGGCGATGTCGTAGACCAGCAGAGCTCCCACGGCGCCCCGGTAGTATCTGGGGACAGCGAGGGGATGGGGTCACGGCAGGGCCTGGGCGAGGGCCGAGGCGGGGAGCAAAGGAAACTCACGCGGAGGTGATGGCGCGGTACCGCTCCTGCCCCGCCGTGTCCCAGATCTGAGCCTTCACCGTCTTGTTGTCCACCTGGATGCTCCTCGTGGCGAACTCCACCCCGATGGTGCTCTTGCTCTCCAGGTTGAACTCGTTGCGGGTGAAGCGTGACAACAGGTTGCTCTTCCCCACCCCAGAGTCCCCAATGAGCACAACTGGGGGGGGAGCACAAGCAGAGCATCAGCTCCCCTGGACACCCAGCAAAGGCACCCATCCCACAGCCTGGCAGGGACAGGGATCTCCCCATCTGCACCCACCCTGGCCCCCACCTCTGTCTCCTTCAGGAGAAGCTGCTGGGTGAGAGGCAAAGCAGAGCAGGATCAGCCACCTCCACTCCTCCTGGTGGCATCACTGCTGCCCATAAACACCCCTCAAGAAAATTCCTGCCATCAGTGGGAAGTTGCCACGGGTTTCTGTCCCACCCCTGGGGACAGGAAGGTGTCGTATGCACTGATGTACCCAAAAGGAGGCAGAAAACCAGGACCAGGAACAGCCAGGCCAGAGGCCAGGCAGAGCTGGAGCTCCTTGTTCCCACCTTCTGTGGCCTCCCACCCTGGGGGCACACAGGAGGACTTAAAGACATGGTCTGAAAGGAAGCATCCTCCTCATCCTCCTCCTCCTCCTCCTCCTCCTCTGCTGCTGCTGGTCCAGCCCATGAGCTGGTAAGTCCCTGGGTGTGGGTTAAGTGCATTTTCTGCCTGTCCCAGATCTGGCCAGTTCCGGTAAAACCTAGTGCAACAGGCTCTGGAGAGCTTTATCAGGCACCTCCCCTGTCAAGTTTGTTGAGTTTATGACTCAACAGGTTTTTATTTTTATTAATTTATTTTTAATTCCCTCACTGCCAACCCTGTTCGTTCCCCAGG
This sequence comes from Lophotriccus pileatus, assembly GCA_035583135.1. Classification (NCBI taxonomy): domain Eukaryota; kingdom Metazoa; phylum Chordata; class Aves; order Passeriformes; family Tyrannidae; genus Lophotriccus; species Lophotriccus pileatus. The sequence continues at coordinate 2,099,083 of JAWWES010000071.1, forward strand.
TGCCCTCAGACACTTCCCTTTGCCCACCCTGTGGGACACTTCTCCCCACCATGGTCATGACCATCCAGTGACCACGATGGGGAGGACACCAGAGCAGGAGCACCAGCCAGGGACCACCAGGATGCTGTACACTGCAGGAGCTACAGCAAGGCACAGCTCCCTCAGCCAAGGCTCAGCAGACACCATCCTCCAAGCATGTTGCTCCCTGTCCTGGACAATCCCTGCCCACCAGCTCCAGCTCACAGACGTGGCTCCCTTGCATGGGCTGGGATGCAGCACCTTCAGCAATGCAGCCAAAACGCTTGGTGGAAGGCAGCCAGCAAACAGCTTGGCTCCAGGAAGCCCAACAGCCCATGGAGCAGGTCCCTGGGGTCACCAAGGACAGCTGGAAAGCACCTGAGCCTCACTGGCAATCCCCATGTCAGGACAGGCAGTGACAGAGGGAAGGGCAGCTCCTCCAGAGCAACACAGAATAGTTTGGGTGGATGGGACTTTAAAGACCATCTTGTCCCACCCCCGTCATGGACAGGGACATCTTACCATGGAGCAAGTTGCTTCAGGCCTTATCCAACCCAACCTTGGACACCCCCAGGGACGGGGCAGCCACAGCTTCTCTGGGCAACCTGTGCCAGCGCCTCACCACCCTCACAGGGAAGAATTTCTTCCCCATATCCCATCTAACCCTGCCCTCTGGCAGTGGGAAGCCATTTCCCCCTTGTCCTGTCACTCCAGGCCCTTGTCCCCAGTCCCTCTCCATCTCTCCTGAAGCCCCTTTAGGCACTGGAAGTGGCTCTCAGGTCTCCCTGGAGCTTTCCCTTCTCCAGGTGAACCTCCCCAGCTCTCCCAGCCTGGCTCCAGAGCAGAGGGGCTCCAGCCCTGGGAGCAGCTCCATGGGCTTGTCTGGACTCACTGCAGCAGCTCCACATCCTTCCTGTGCTGGGGCCCCAGGGCTGGAGGCAGCTCTGCAGGGGGGAGTCTCATCTCAGGGGAGCAGAGGGGCAGAATCCCTGCCTTGCCCTGCTGCCCATGCTGGGGGATGTGCCCAGGACAGCACTGGCTTCTCAGCTGCTGCCCACGGCATGGAGGTCTGGCAGGACTGCGACAGTCTGGAATACCCTGGACCAGCCGGCAGGAAAATGCAGGCCAGTGATGAGCCAGGCTCGTTAACACTTCCTGAGCACTGAAGCTTTCATCTGGGCTCAGTCCTTAACCAAAGGGAAGTTGCTGCTTCCCCAGATAAACTCCCAGCTGCAACTCCCCAGCTGCAACCCCCATCCCGGCAGTGCCATGAGCTCCAGAGGGCTTTGGACCACACCAGGTCTGCAGGGAAGGGGTGGGTGGGCAGGGTCCTGCAGCCTCCGGGGGAAATGTGCTGAGCCCCAGCCCCCTGAGCCTGAAGGGCACGAGGGGCTGGAGCAGCAAAAGCATTTGACACACTCCATCCTCATCACCTCCGAACACGCATCCTGCGAGCACAGCGAACGTCCTCAGCACACCGTGTCTGAGGGGAGGGGATGGAAACAGCCTGTACCTCCACACAGGGCCCCAAGGAAGGCTCCCAGAAGCAGCCATGCCCAGAGCTGTGCCTCATCCACCCTGAGCCCCTCCAGCAGCATCAGGGCCTTCCCACAAGCACAGCTGGAACGAGCACGGGGCTTCACAACAGCTGACGCTCCTGCCTCAGTGAAACCTGGAATAACGCTGCTTTTCAGCCATGACTGTGTCCCTTCTCCCAGGGGAGAAGATGAGCTGTTGGAGCCCAGGAGCACCGGCCCAGCTGCATGCCCCTGGACACAGGGAACGGACAGGCACAGGAGAACCATGAGCCGGAGCCCCCTCGGAGCTCTGCAGCCGGGGGAGCTCCTGCCTGGGGGACTCGCTCAAGGCACCACCCAGCATCAGAGTTTCCCCCTCACCAGGTCCTAGAATAACTCCAGGGAGGAGGATTTTCCTGGGCAGAGGCCAGGCGAGGTGTGTGAGGAGCCAGGGGCTCCCGGCATGTCGCTGGCTGGAATTACGTCGTGCCGGTGGCTGGAATTACTCGGGGCCTTTCAGGCAGGGCCGTGTGGGCCGGCTGAGTCACAGCCGCCCGACGGGAACTCACGCCCTGGATTATACGGCTCGGGAGGTTGTGGCATGTCTAAGATGTCCCCTGGCTCTGCCAGCCCCTGGCTCTGGCCCAAAATGTCCCCTTGCTTCTCCAGCATCTGCTCCAGCTGCAGCAGATGGCAGGGAAGCCTGGCATAGACAGGGATGTGGATGTTCCACAGGGTTGCTGGGCTCCCACAGCCAGGAATGCCAACACTGTGTCTCCAAGGTCCAGTCCCTGTCCCCCTGCGCACACTGGAGGTGTCCCACCAGGAAGGACAACCCCAGATCCCAGGATCCTTCCCCTCCACTGATGCCAGGCACAGCTTTCCTTCCTGGGGTTTCTCACACCCCAGATATGCTCCCCCCAACCAGCCCGCAGAGGAGAGCACTCCCAGGTGCTCAGGGGCCAGCACAGCACCCACAGAGCCCCACAGAGCAGCCTCACCCACCGCCCCTAGGGACCAGCACCCTGCCACAGCCACGACCACCCCTCCCAGGATGCCGCACTCAGGCGAGGGCTCCAGCCCTCATCACTAACGAGCTGCTGTAATTAGTCCTGGGACCACAAACCACCAACCCCGCTCTGAGCAAACCCTCGGACCGTGGCAACATTTCAACCCCAGTCCCACCAGTACCCCCCTGTGCACCACAACAAGCCCAAACGCTGGCCCCCAGCACTGGGAACAGGGTGCTACATCCCGGTACAAGCCCCAGCTTCCAGCCCCATCCCAAGGGCTCAGCCAGCCCTGCCGGCAGGAGGCTGAGACTGGCACAGCTCATTGCAGGCATGGCCGGCTCAGCACAGGCAGGAGACCCACCTTTGAAGAGATAATCGTACTCATCGTCCTTGCCCCGCATCTCGCCCAGCCCCGCAGCCCCGCTCCCACCGGGCCAACTGGGATTTCCGGGCCTCCTCCAGTCCCGGCAGGGCCTGTCCCCCAACCCCATTGGTGGCCACAGCCCTTCCTGCTCCACCCCCATTGGCGGCCGGGGCTGCCCGTCACAGCCCAGGTGTGCTCACCTGGGCCAGGTAAGGGGGCAGGTTCTGCAGGGCGGCAGGGACAGGCCACCACCTGTGTGTGCCACTGAGAGGGACAGTGACGGCCACGCACTCCACGCAGAACCGTGGCTGGGACAGGGACCTGGGCAGGGCACGTCTGGCTCGGTGCAAAGGGAAAGCGAGTGAAGACACGGAGAATCCAGCAGCAATTTCCAAGGGGTTCTGGATAACTGGCGGAGGCTGCATCATGGCTTGGACTGATGAAGTCCAAACGGGGGATGTGGACTGGGAAAGGCTGCTTGGGGAGGGGCTGCAGGGGGAGCATGGCTTTGGGGTGGGAGGGGGCACAGAGGAACCCTGGCATCGGGGCGGGAGGGGGCACAGGGGGAGCCATGGCATCCAGCTGTGTCCAGCACATTATGAAGGTGGGGACCCAGGGAGTCGACCACAAACATGCAGGAATTCCAGCTCAGCAAACCTGCATTTCACAAGTCCTTTAATGATTGCATCACCCCTGCTCTGGATGCAGAGCTGTTCCTGGCCCCACAGCTGTTCCTGGCCCCATGGCACCGGGCCCTCCACCGAGTCCTGTCCCACCATGCAGACAGCAGGGACCTTCACTTGGTCCTGCTGTCACACTCGCCCCGTGTTTGGGATGGGACAGAAGGGAGCCAAGGGCTGAGTCCTGCCACTCACTCCTTAGGGCTTGGCTCAACTCCAGAGCAGTCCCTGGCAGGATGGACACCCCTGGGTCAGCCACATCCCCAGCGTGTGGCACAGGAGCAACTCCAGGGCCAGAGGCAATCTGAGAGGCTCCTGTTGCTGGCATGACCCTGGCCAGAACCTCCTCCCCAGCAGTGCCTTGGAGGTATCCTGGTATCCCTGGACTGGGACAGTGCATGATGGTGGTGACACTAATCAGGGCCCGGCAAAAACACAACAGAGAGAGAAGAGCTCCCGGCACTGGTGCTGCTCACCATTTATGGCAGAATTTGGCCCCTGTCTGGGCTGCTGGTCCCCACTGCACCAGAACAGGCAGACCCAGCTCGATGCCACTGGCATGTCCCGGGGCTGTGGGGTTCCCTGGGGGCTTCCCAGGGTGCCCGGCCGGCTCAGAGGGCCACACAGCACGGGCGCCTCTCCGCCTGTGCTGGGGCCGTGCTTGCAGGGCTCTCGCTGGCAAGGGACACCGTGTTGCTTTGGCTGCTCCTCTGCTTCTGTTTCTGCACTTTGTGGAAGATCTCTGCAAAAGAAGAGGTGTGGGAGGGTCTCTGTGTCAGCCCAGGCCCCTGGGGAAGCAGGGACAGCCTCAAGTCTGCAGACCCTGCTGTTCGCTCGTGGCTCTCCTTCCCCTCTCCGCAGCAGAGGGGTGAGTTGAGGGGTGACAAAGGAGCAGCTCTGCCAGGTTGCATCCCTGTGGCACCAGGGGAACACCCTGTGCTTGGGCAATTTCCTCTTGCCCAACCTGGGATTAGCGCTTCGCCCTGTGCCGGGGCTGGCAGCTCGCTGGGCCAGGCTGGCTCGGCACAGCCCGGCACAGCATGGCCCGGCACAGCATGGCCTGGCACGGCACGGCACACCTGGCTGCCCCGGTGCTGCTGGCTGCCCTTCCCAGAGAGCTGCTCCTGCATAAGCCAAGAATCACCCCCCTCCACCCCTACCTCCCCAGGTCCCCGTGGCCAGTTCCGCAGGGTGCTGGAGACGTTGAGTCAGGAGCCAAGACAACAGGAAGGGGACTGCAGATTATGGGGGAGAAGGAGCCCCTGGAGCTTTGGGAATGCCCAGGGGCCATGAGAACAAAGCCCCGGGTGTGGGGAGCGAAACGCCCAGCACCGAAGGCTGGAAACCAAACCAGCCAGAAAGACAACACTGAAACCAGCCCCAAAGAGCTCAGGTGGGGCAGGGCAGAGGAGGGAAGCTCTGCACATCCTTTGCCCAGCACTGCATCCCCACTGCAGGCCCAGGACCCTGCTGCACCGCACCACCGGTGCCCGTACCCTTCAGGATGGTCTCAAACGCCTGCTCGACGTTGGTGGAGTCCAGCGCCGAGGTCTCCACAAACAGCAGCCCTTTGTTGTCTGCAAGTAGAGGAGCCCCCTGAGACAATGCAGAGCCCAGAGGGGACAGCTCCACTCTAGAGCCCCTTTAGAGATGTTCAGGTGCCTGTGTTGGTGTGGGTCCCTGCTCTGGGGGGCTCCCAAGCCCCCAGCCCCTGTGGCGGGGTGCCAGCCTGTACCTGCAAACATTTTTGCCTCCTCCATGGGCACCTCCCGAGCCTGCGCGAGGTCGGTCTTGTTCCCCACCAGCATGACGACAATGCTGGCCTCGGCATGGTCATAGAGCTCCTTCAGCCAGCGCTCCACCACGTCGTACGTCTGGTGCTTGGTGATGTCAAACACGACCAGGGCACCCACGGCCCCCCGGTAATACCTGTGGCAGAACCCCACCATCAATCAGCCCACGCTCCGGACACCCCCTCAGCGTCTCACCCGCAGGGCTCAAGGACGAGGGCATCACCCCCCAGGCGGTCCCAGAGGATTCCGGGCCTCCCATCCTCACGCTGACGTGATGGCGCGGTACCGCTCCAGCCCGGCCGTGTCCCAGATCTGAGCCTTCACCACAGCGTCTCCCACCAGGATCGTGCGGGTGGAGAACTCCACGCCGATGGTGGTGCGGCTGTCGTGGTTGAACTCGTTGCGGGTGAAGCGGGACAGCAGGTTGGTTTTGCCCACTCCAGACTCCCCGATCAGGACGACTGTGGGAGGAAGGAGAAATCCCACTGGACTGCCTCGCTCCTGGCACTGGCTGCATGGGCATCACTCATTGCCCAGTGACCCCAGACCAGGCACAGAGCTGGGCAGGCGTGTGGACTTAACACCTGGTGTGTTTGCTCCCTCAGCAAACTGGGGTCTGTCCCTGTGCCACGAGCTCTCAGCCTCTCGAGTGTGGCTGAGCCGCCTCGGCACAGCCCAGCCATGCTCCTCATCTGCTGCTGCAGCCCCAGAGCTGTTCACAAAGTCCGAGCTACCAGGCTCTGGGCAGCAGGAGCAGGGCAGGGATGCTGGTGGGCCTTGGGTCACCCTGTTGCAGTGGGCACCCAGGATGGGTGGCACACCAGAGCCTGTCCATCTCTGCTTGCCCGAGGGGAGCTCTGACCCCTGTTGGGGTCTGGCCAGCAGAGACACAGGGTGCCAGGGCCCTGTGCCTGAGGAGCTCAGGCTGGAAGGTGTGAGGCTGTGCCCCTGTTTCTCCAGCCTAGGTTTGACACCCATGTCCTCTGCATGTGCCGCTGCCCTGGTCACCACAGCAGGGTGACTTTTCAATGCCTGCTGCTCACAGGGGTTACGGGCTCACACAGCGTTTATGTCTCACATGCTCAACCCCAGCTGTCACAGCCCCTACACCTCACACCAGCAGTTCACCCAGCACCCCACCTGAAGCCTTGGGGTGTCTGGATCTCCCCATGACTGCATGGATCCCGACACCGCTTGTCAGCCCTGGCCTCACTGCTGTCAGCTGGGGACACGGCCAAGGCCCGCGCCTGCTCCCCAATTCCCTGACTCTTTGCAGCTCCCAGTGCCCGTCACAGCTGCGGGGACAGTCAACGACGCCCCAGTTCAGGACACAGCAGCCCCGGGGGGAAACCACTCCAGTTCCCTCCCCGCAGCCCCTGGCCTCCCGCTCCATCCCTCTGGGGGACGGGGGCTCGCACCGAGCGCAGGAACTCACCCTTGAAGACAAAGTTATAATCCTCCTCGGCGCTGCCCATATCGCCCCGGCTGCCGCCCGCCCTCGCGGGGCCAGCGCTGGGTTTCCTCCTTCCCGCTGCCAAGCCTGGAGCAGACGGCGGGGCGGACCGAGCTCCCGGAGGCGCCGAGGGAGGGGACGGAGCGGGCAAAGGTTCCTCTCCGTCGGGGAGCGGGTGGGAAAAGCGAGGGAGTCCGGCGGGGCACGAAGGGTGGCGGCGAGGCCGGCCGGGTCGGCAGCGCAGCGCGGCCCTCGGCTCGAGGGGTGGGACCGGGTGTCGCAGCGCAGGTTGGGCAGGTAGTGTCACCCCTGGGACCGTCACGGGGCGGCCGGAGGAGGAGCCGGGGCCTGATCCTGCCCGAGCGCGGGGCAGGCTGGGGCAGCGTGAACGGGATGGTCAGCATGGGCAGCGAGAGGGGCGAGGGCAGCCGTGGCAGGAACAGAGCACCCCCCCCCTCCCCAGCCCAGCTCCTGCCGGCTCTGAATGTTCCCTCGCCTCTGCTGCCATCGTGTGAAAGTCGGGAAAACTAGGATGGGAAGGAGCCCCCGCTGCCCTCCCCACTACCCCAGAGCGGCAGGGCAGGGCTGGGGGACGGGGCTCGGCTCTCTTGTACCTCTCCCCCTTGACACCAACCTCGTTTTTCCCTTGGGTGTCAGTTCACCACAGAACAACAGGAACCCCAAAACACTGCCCAGCCCCACCAAGCCCGGCCGGGATGCTTCACTCCACCAGCTCCCCCCTTTTATTCACAACAGACACAAGCATCAGCCACATTTTTATTACCCCCAGCTTTTGTGCTTCCCCCACCTTATTTTTAAGGCCACACCAGAGCTCTGGGATGCCCGTGGGGCCGCTCACCCTCCACCCATGACAGTGATGGTGCCTGAGCCTGGCAGCACCTCCAAGCCCTCCGCTGCCCTGCTCAGGATGCGGCCACCTGTGTGAGCGGCTCCTCCAGGTACTGCACCAGTGCCTGCGCCTGCAAGCGGAGAGCAGTGTCAGCTGTGCCCAGGGGGGTTTGCCACCTTTGTGCCCACTGCCCACACGCTTGTTGTAATTTATGCTTCAGTTTAGAGCCTTAAAAAAGGTGTGCTGTGGTGCCTGGGTGGGCACGGGGGACAGAGGAGCCTCTGCAAGGAGGGAAGAGGCATCCCAGGCACGGCAGCTTCCTCCATCCCTCCCATCCCTATCCTCAGCAGCTCTGTCCCACACCACAGCAGGGACTCAGCCCTGTGGCCCCCCAGCCCCCTCCCCACCAGCATTACCTTGGCCTTCAGCATCCCAAATCCCACTGTTTCCTTGGCATACATGCAGAGCAGCAGGTTTGCCACCCGTGTGATGGCCACTCGCCCCTCCTGCCCAGGGAGAAACAGCATCTGTCACATCCCAGCTGGGCCCGGACCATGGGCAGGGTCTGGGGGACCCCCAGTACCCCAGGGAGGGGAGGGCAGCCCCCAGCCCCACGTACCATGCAGTCCATGAGGATGAATTTGAGGTTGTCCTCATTGAAGGCCTGGTGCCCGTTCTTGTCGTAGGCCACCCAGATGTTGCTGGCGATGGCTGCAGTGACCCTGGCGTCGGTGTCCCCGTAGCCAGAGTAGGCCAGCAAGGACCCCTCATTGTTCAAGAGCCTGGAAACGACATTGGGGGGTGAACTGGTGCCTCTAAACCCAGTGGGGCACCACACCCCACTGCAGTGCCAGGGGCAGAGCAAAGCCCTGCCCAGTCCCGAGTGCTGCTCCCTGGACAGCCCCACTTTTCAGGGATTTGGGCAGGGGGTGGGGGGGCTTCAAAGCCAGGGAGCTCTTGGGTGGCCCCAGGCCTAAGCAGGGCTTGGGTGGCTGTGTCTGTTGAAGCACAAGCCTGGTGGACAAACCCTGTGCATGGCCCTGGCACAGTGCACAGGGACCACAACACTGCACCCCCCCGTGTCAGGCACGGGCCCAGCACTGCCCACAGCCCAAGATCGTGCAGGTTGTGTGGCCCCAGCCCCAGGCATACCCCTGGCAGGGCCCCTCACCCTCCTGGGCCAGGACAGGGAGCAGCCCTGGGCAAGGGACAAGAGCAGGGGCAGGGAGAATCCCTGGGAAGGGGCTGGGGGCAGGAGCAAGGACAAGCAGCATCCCTGGGCACGGCCTGGGAGCATCCCTGGGGCAGAAACAGGGACAGAGGATGGGGCGGGAACAGGGGCAGGAGTAAGGGCAGGCAGCATCCCCAGGCTGGGGAGGCATCTCTGGGCAGGGGAAGCAGCATTCCCAGGGCAGGGCTGGGGCAGGAGCAAGAGCAAGGCCAGGGGCAGGGCCAGGGCCAAGCAGTGTACCTTGGCAGGGACTGTGAGCATGGGGCATGGACTGGGGGCAAGGACAAGGAATGGGGCAGGAGCACAGGCAGGCACAGCATCCCCCGGAGCAGAGGCAGGCAGCATTTCCCGGGTAGGGCTGGGGCAGGAGCAAGAGCAAGCAGCATCCCTGGGCAAGGCCTGGGAGCATCCCCAGGGCAGGGAGCAGGGAGAGGGGATGGGGCAGGGGATGTGGCAGGAGCAAGGGCAGGGGCAGGCAGGGGAGGCATCTCCGGGTAGCGCAAGCAGCATTCCCAGGGCAGGGCAGGGCAGGGGCCGGGCACATCCCCCGGGGCAGGAGCAGGACCAAGGGAAGGCAGCACCCCCGGCCAGGGGCAGGGGCAGCATCCCCCCCTCGCCCCGCCCGCCGCAGCCCCCGCGCGGGGGGCAATCCGCCCCGCTCCCGCCGTGCCCCCGCACTCACAGCGTGCTCTGGACGCCGCCGGTGTTGGCCTGGCTGAGCACCTGCGTCAGGGCCTTGGGCCGCAGCATGGCCGCCCCGGCTGCGCGGGCGGGGCCGGCGCGGGGCGGGCGCGGGGCCGCGCCGCGCCCGGAGCATCCCGGGGGCTGTAGTTCCCGGCCGGGCCCCGACCCCCGCAGGGGCCTCGGCGGCGAGAAGGGGGGACACGGCGCGGCCGTGGGACCGCGGGGACACCGCGGGGATCCGCGATGGAGCCGCGTACTGCGGGGGTCACTGGGGGCAACGGGGGAGCCCTGTGGGCAGCACCCCCTGCCCGCTGTGCCCGTGCCCGCTGTGCCCGTGCCCGCCCTGCCCCTGCCCGTTCTGCCCCTGCCCGTTCTGCCCCTCCACCCCTTTCCTCCCCGCTTTGTCCCCCGAGCACCCCCCGAGCCGCCCCCCCCCCGGTCCTCCGGGCCGCCTGGGGGCGCTGTCGCGGGCCGCGGGGAGGGCGCCGGGGCGGCGCTCGCTGGTCTCTGTGGTGGCGGCGGCCCGGGCTGGCGGCGGGCGGCGAAGATGGCGGAGCCGAGCGGCGGCGGCGGCGGCGGCCCCGGGCCCGGGCCCGGCGGGGAGGGCCAGGCGGGGCCCGGCGGGGCGCTCATCCGCGTCACCGTGAAGACCCCCAAGGACAAGGAAGAGATCGTCATCGCGGACGGCGCCTCCGTGCGCGAGGTGAGGGCGGGGGCGGGCCGGAGGGGCCTGGCGGGGGCGTGAGGAGCGGGGGGCTGGTTCGGGGGGGTTCACGGGGCCAGGGAGCGGTGAGGGGTTTTGGGGGAGGGAGCTGAGGTTGGTGACGGAGA
>JAWWES010000071.1:2109616-2124054 GCA_035583135.1 Lophotriccus pileatus
GGGGGCGGGAGCTGAGGTTGGTGACGGAGAGGACTTTCGGGGAGACGTGAGGAGCAGGGGAAGGGGCGCTCTGGCGGGGGGGGCGTCCAGTGGGGCTCTCGGGGACCGGGTCAGAGCTGGAGGGGCGGCGGGGGAGTCCTGGGGGCAACCCGGGCCTTTGGGCCTTGTTGGAGCCAGGCTGGGAGGGAGCCGGGAGACTGGGGGGGGCTTTGGGAGAGGACAGTCCCGGGCGGGGGGAGTTGGTCCAGGCTGCGGGTCACCCGTGGGAGGGGTCGTGGATGTCGAAACCACGTTTGTTGCGGGCGTGTGAGGGGTGTGTGAGGGCTCGGAGCGCGGCTTCTGGGGGGGTGGTGGCTGTGGGAGGGGTGTGAAGGACGGGGTGGGGTCTGGGGGCTCGGCCCGTGGGCTGGGCAGCGGGGGAGTGGGAAGGGAGGAGTTCCCTGAGCGGGGCGGGGTGGGAAGGGTTCTGGGACTGGGGGCAGAACCGGCTGGGTGTGTGGGGAGCTGCAGGGGGGTAAGGTCGGAGTCGTGGGGTGGGTCTGGACCCCCCTGGAGGTGGATCCTCGAGGCGAGGGGAGAAGAGCCGAACGGGTGTTTGGGGCCAGGGTTGGATGGGGAGGAAGAAAAGGAGCATCAGCCCTCCCAGGAGTGGGCTGGTGGGGTTCTGCTCCTGCTAGGGAGCGGGAGGGGGCTGGGATTGGCAAAGGCTGGGGTTGGCAAGGGCTGGCTCGGGGGCTGGCCCCAGCGCCGTGGAAGTGGCGGTGCCCACTGGGACAAGGTGTCATCGGCACAGCCGGGGCTGGCGGTGGGTGTCAGTCGGGCACAGGGCGTGAGGTCGGCCTGTGAAGGACCTGGCAGGAGTCTCTGGGCAGAGGTCACGGTGTGGGCACGGGCTGTGCACGTGTGGCCCTCCTGCTCCTTCTCCTTCAGCTTCAGGGAGCCCACGGGTACAGGGGGTGTGGAGTGAGGGCTCTGGGCAAGGGTGGGGCCTGGAGCTGCGTGGGGAGGGACATGGAGCTGTGCAGGGAAGGCACAGAGCTGTGGGGCCAGGGTGACCTTTGGCCAGGGCTGTGCTCTCCCCAGCCTTGTTTTTAGGGTTCTGATGTGAAGGCTGTGAGCTCTGGAGCAGACATGTGCTTTGCATTCCACACTGGCCTTCCCCTCTGAATTCCCTGTAGTTTGTGGCTTCCAAGTGCAAGGCTTTGTTTCCTCCCAGTCAATTTGGGAATGCCCCGGCGGGGCAGCAGTGACAGTGGTGATGGCAGGTGTTAATCCCAGCACAGCACACGGTGAGGAAGAACTGCCCATGCTCTGTGGCGCGCTCACAGGGAATTCGGTTGCAGAAATAGGAATTGGAGAAGACCTAGTTTATTTCCATTGGCTGATAAAGGATTGTTCCCTTTTCCATAGAGCTCTGTCCTGTATTGAATCAGAGTTGGGCTTTGCTTAGGAAAAAAGCTGAAATGAGCAGAGACAAAACCAGTTCAGTCATTCAGAATAAACAGTGTGTTTGGGTTAGGCCTGAGACACACTTGGTCTGGCTTTGGAAGTCTTCAGCTCTTCCCGAGGGAATGGCTGTCATCTTTCCAAGGTTTACTCCATGTTTTGTGAGTACAGAGCTTGTCTTTGCTTTGGTTTGGTTTTCCTAAACACCTCAGACATCCTCAGCAACTGGTGCCTGAGTGGTACATGGGCTCTGAGGGCCTGTCACTCCCTTGTGCTGTTTCCAGAGTGGATCTGATCCCTGGAGCTTTACATTTCTGGTCTTGGTTCTTTGTCTGAAAAATGCTCTGTTTGTTTTCCAGTTCAAAGAAGAGATTTCCAGGCGGTTTAAAGCCAAACAGGATCAGCTGGTTCTGATCTTTGCTGGGAAGATCCTGAAGGATGGAGACACGTTGAATCAACATGGGATCAAAGATGGGCTGACTGTGCACTTGGTCATTAAGACTCCGCAGAAGTAAGAGTTTGGTCTGGGGGGCTGAGGGCAAATGAGGGCTGGGAATAGCTGATGATGAGGTTCCTGATGAGCTTTCCCAGGCTCTCCCTGCCTGTAATGGGGTTTGTCACCCACCTGTCTGCTCCGTGGGTGTGTGGCAGGTACTTGGTGGGGCTGGTCCTTTAATGTGAGCTCTGTGTGTGTGTTACTTCGTGTATTTTGAGCTTTTAGAATTCACCAATCTTGGCAGAAGCCATCGGAACTTGATCCTGGTTCTAACAAAGCCAAGTTGCTGATAACAGAAATTACTTTCTCAGTGGGTTTGTGTTGCTGGAGAAACCAGCACCCAAGTTCTTCTGTCATCTCCTGCCATGTTCTCTGCTCTAAGCACGGTGGGTGCTTCACCTCAGGAGTGAGTGGAGGTTCAGGCTGTGTGACCACGTGCACGGAGCAGGGGGGAGTCTCCAGGGCTGCCTCTGCCTTGGCTCCTGCCGTGGTGTGTCTGGGCTCCTGGGAAGCTCCAGAGCAGCATCTCTGTGCAGCTCTGCTGTCTCCTGGGAGAGCTGCATTAATCAAAATGGCTTTTTTGCCCTGTTTTTGTTTTCCCCACCTGTTTTTTACAAAGACAGGGATGTGTATTGTCAGGTCCTGCAGGAGCCTCTCCCTGCATTCTGTCTCTCCAGGTAGCTGAAAGGCTGATGCTCTTCTTCCACTGTCTTCACGGCAAATGTGGTACTGACGAACCATTTCAAAGGGTGAATCAGAGCTGTCCTGAGCTGCTCCTGCCAATAGTCCTAGATACATTATAGTCTCTCCCTGTGCTCAAAGAAACCAAGTGCCCTTTCTGCAGCTTCCTTCTTCCTTTTTTTGTTCAGCTTCCCATTTACTTTGTTTCCCCACTCTCTGCCTCTCTTAGTGGCTGCTGGTTTTCAGCAGCAGTTGGGTGAGTCTGGACAGTGGACAGAGACCTTTGGGATTGATCTTTCAAGTGCTAGAATAAGAGTGAAAAAGGAAAGGGAGTAAGAGAAAAGGAGTAATTCCTGGTTTGGAAAAGAAAAAGTCAGAGAAATAATTTTTCTTATTTTCAGAGGTATAATAGCATTATTTGAGGCAAGTAAAGTGAACTTTGTGGTCTAAATTCATGTGAAAGCTCTTCAGCACTAGTCTAGGACTCACTGTTGTGACTGCAGAGGCTTCAGAGAATCTTTAAATGTTCTGTTTCAAGTTCCTGTAGCACTCCTGAGGAGGAACCGTGGTGACAATGTACTGCACTGGGTTGGTGTACTTAGCAAAGCTGATGTCCAGCACCTACTGTGTGGTGGCCTATGGCACAGAGGCTGCATGGGTGTGTTAAAATAAGCTCCAGACAACTTGTGTTGGATGCAGGAGTCTTGCATGAAGGTACAGCCAGTGGCAGAGCTGGGAATTCAGAGCCAAACTGGCCACAGCTTCGTGGGACAGGTGCTGGCTGCCTCGTGCCTCAGTCTCCCTCTCTATAGAGTAATGCCGGTACTTCTTTTTGCCCCAAGAGCATTGACAGGAATATTCAGAAGTGCAGAGTCTTCGTTTATCCCTTGCACTAGCCCTGCTGTAACCTCCTGTGATTTCTGTGGGAGCAGCAGGAGGATTTTCCTGTTTGGAGCAAACTCATTGCTCAAGGATATGGCTGAGGTAAATAGTTCAGTGGGATTCAAGGAAGAGCTGGATACAACTCAGGGTAAGACCCGTCCAACTGCTCTGTATGGGCCAGGACAACATGTCAGGGGCTGCAATGCATCAGGATGGGAGGCAGAATCCGGCAGATGGGAGGCATCTGGGAGCACAGGTGGGATCCATGCAGGCAGGGTTGGGATAGGAGCTGGCTCCTGCGGGGGTGACCAGTGTGCCGGGAGCTTGGCCAGCCTGGGCTGCACGTCCTGTGTCCCCACAAAGGACTCTGCTTGCCCTTCCCCAGCCCCAGGAGTGTAACACCCTCTGATCCTTTGCAGGGTCCAAGATTCAACATCTGCTGCTTCTGCCCCCAATGCTGCTTCTGCCCCCACTGCAACCCCCTCTTCTCCTGCTGCCCCATCTCAGCCCTCCACATCCAGCAGTGCCGGTCCGGACACAGGGAGTGGCAGCAGACGGAGCAGCGGGTCGGGGACCATGGGAGGTGCTGGAGACGGAGGCCCCAACAGTGCTACATCCATCCTCTGTAAGTGGGGGCTGCGAGAAGGAAGGATTCCCTGGGATTAGACCAAGGAGTCAGGGTTCTTGACCCCTGTTGTTGTCTCTGCTCGCTGTGGGCTTTGCATGAGTCACTGCCGCAGCAAACCTCGGTGTCCCTGCTCGGGGCAATGCCGCAGCCCGTAGTGAGGAGTGTTGTAGGGGTGTCCTCCCTCAGAGCTGGCTGCCATAGGAACGTGGGATACCCCTGGGTTTGTGGGGTGCAGTTCAGCTGATGTGCCTGTCCTCTTTTTGCAGCTCCGACAGTTACTGACTCACGCCTCTCTCTCCGTGTGTTGTTCCCTCTCCAGCTGGTTTCGGTGGCATCACTGGGCTGGGCAACCTTGGCATGGGCTCTGCCAACTTCATGGAGCTCCAGCAGCAAATGCAGCGGCAGCTGATGTCCAACCCAGAGATGCTTTCCCAGATCATGGAGAATCCCTTGGTGCAGAACATGATGTCTAACCCTGACCTCATGAGGCAGATGATCATGGCCAATCCCCAGATGCAGCAGCTCATGGAACGAAATCCAGAGATAAGCCACATGCTGAATAACCCGGAGCTCATGAGGCAGGTGAGTCACAGCAGGGCCTCGGTAAGGAGCGTTCAGGAGAGTCTTTGTGGACCAGCTTTAGTGTCTGCTCTGCCGAGGGGGAGTGGGAATGCCAGAGCAGTGGTTTTTGGAGATCTCTTCCTTCCTGCAGTGAGCTCCCCACAAACAGATGGTGGTCTTGAGTTATGCGAATACTGATTACACAACCCACGTCCCTGCAACTCTTATCTCCCTTTCAGAGCTATTGAATCCATGGTGTGTTGGGAAAAAAAAGGATGCTGGGATTATCCTTGCATGCTGCCTACAAGACTACTGTGTTCTGATTCAGGAATGGGAGTAAAAGCAGTGCTGGAGAAGTGAAGCTACTGCAGAAGCTCTTTGTTTCTCTGTAGTTCTCTTGACAGATAAAGTACAGAGCCCCAAGCTGTACAGTCAGTGTCTCACTACTTGTGTCAGTGGGGAGCACTAGTGTAGGCCGGGATCCCAGAGGGATCTGATTTTTCCCAGAAGAGAGAGGACCTGTTCCCTAGAGGACTGGCTGTCTGGAAGACCGAAGTTTCATTGGAAGGGAAGCCTGAGGGTTGAGTGAGAGGTTGAGGGTGTTAATAGCCCCTGACAGGACTCTGCTGCTTCCTGGAAAGGCTTGTCAGGAGGGTTGTGCTGAATGGGCCTAGTTTCCATCTGCTTCTCAGTTATTCTGCTTTCAGCTGTGTCGGCCATTCATGACATTCCAGAGCTGCAGGACTAAATTGTGAATAATCCGTACTTAAGCAGATTCTCAAATGAGACCTGGATATTCTTTGTGCAGGAGAGACCCATCAGAGGTCTGGAGAAGGTGGAAGGATTCAGCCTTTTCCACTTTTCCAGTTGTTGGATGTAGTCTATCCAGTCTGAGTAAGAACATATGGGTGTTAGATGTTTGAATGTCCTGATACTGCTTAGAAACAAAACAGTCTCATCCAGCTGAACTGAGGCTGAGAAGGAAGAGAGGCTGAGCAAGGCTGGGGAGGAGCTGGGATCCCTGGGCTCTCTTTGCTTGGATAAATGATCTCTCTGCTCTCTGCCTGTGAAACGGGTTTAATTATCCTCTTTCTCCTGGGAGCTGGGATTTAACTCTTTCAGGGCTTGGCTGGGGGATCAGTAGAAAACCGCTGGGCTGCTGACCAGGTTCTTGATCCACCCTGGTCCTCCGTGGTGCACATGGGCCTGAGCTTTCCACCTTTTCCTCCTTCTCCCAGACGATGGAATTGGCTCGTAACCCTGCCATGATGCAGGAGATGATGCGGAACCAGGACCGTGCTTTGAGTAACCTCGAGAGCATTCCAGGAGGATACAACGCCCTGCGCCGGATGTACACGGACATCCAGGAGCCCATGTTCAGCGCAGCCAGGGAGCAGGTACTGGCTGCCTTCCTCCAAGTGGGGTGTAGTGTGGGAAGGGGGTCTTTCCCTGGCCCCTGTGCTGGTGGGGCAGCTTTCCAGCAGCATGGCTGTTCGTGTCTGTCCAGTGCAGGCACTGGCCTGCAGTGCCTCTCGTTACATGGGTTGGGGGGTCGGAGCAGAGTCCTGCCCTGGCTCCTGCAGTCCCCCAGCAGGCTGGGTGCCAGCCATAGCTCATGGGCAGGCCCCGTCGCCTCGTTAGCACAACCCTCTGCTCCCTGGATTAGCTGGAGCCTGACGCCTTTGGAGCGGAGCTGGCTCAGGTCCAGCTGGCTGGGAGTGCAGGAGGAGGAGCTGCAGAGGGCTGTGCAGACACACTTCAGTCCAGCATTACCTACTGGTATGTCCGGGCGCTGGTTTTACAGGGGCGTTCTGAGGCCTTGCATTTAGGAGCCAAATCTGGAGGCTGTGGCCACTCCTGAGCCTGGTCTTTTTCCGAGCGAGGTGTGCTGTGGATTGCAGATTTCTCAGGAGGCGAATCGTGGCACGTGTTTAGCATATTCTGGACTTGGCTGAATGTGATCGGCTGTTCCCTGGCTCACTCGGTGCTGGGGTTGGTCTGACCTTCTCTGCTGGGACTAACTGATTCTGGCTGTTTCTTTTTTCTTTCTCCCTAGTTTGGCAACAATCCTTTCTCTTCCTTGACGGGGAATTCTGACAGCTCGAGCTCTCAGCCTTTGCGGACGGAGAACAGAGAGCCGTTGCCAAACCCCTGGAGCCCCACACCCCCTGCTTCCCAGAGCCAGGCACCCAGCAGCGAAGGGAGCACGGGCTCGGCAACCACCCAGAGCACCCCGACTGTATCCAACCCCTTCGGGCTGAACGCTGCCAGCATCGGTGCTGGTACGTGAGGGAGGAGCTGCAGGATGCTCCTGGCTGAACGGGTCACCCAGGCATCGTTGGGGGGCTAGTCCCTCTGCCATTAGAGCTGTGTCCGGAGCTGTTCTCCAGAGGAATGGTTCGAGCCCAGTGGCAAGCACAAATGGATTGTTCTGGTGTGCCTGTCGGAGGGGCCCTTTGGGAACTGTGCTGTCCCTCCACCCTCAAGAGCAGGGGAGTGGCCGGCAGAGCGCTGCCATGGTGCCCACAGTGGTGTTCGCTGCTGGCTGGGGGATGGAGTACAGGCAGTGCTGTTACCAGTCACATTTTTGGGCATTGCAGCGGTGCTCAGGCTCATCAGGGGTCTTTTTTTGTCTTCCCTTCCCTTGCAGGCATGTTCAACAGCCCAGAGATGCAAGGACTCCTGCAGCAGATTTCTGAAAACCCTCAGCTGATGCAGAACATGATCTCTGCCCCTTACATGCGGAGCATGATGCAAACTCTTGCCCAGAACCCGGACTTTGCAGCACAGGTAAAAGTGTTGCAGTGATCAGGCTGTGAGCACAGTGAGACCAGTCTGCTGTGGGGTCACACTGGTTTCTGCTGCAGGCACCAGAGCAGGGTGAATCCACACGGTTTGGCTGTATTTCTTGATAGCCTGAAGGCAGCCCCAGCTCTGAGCCCTGTGTCTTAGCAGAGCCCCTGACACAAGAGGTGGCTTTCAGAGGGACATGGGAATGGCCCTTCTCTTTTCCCGTGGCCAAGTGGCCCCTGTTCGATGCTGCTGTCAGGAATTGAGCTGTCCCCCTTAGCAGGGGAGCATTTGAAAGCCCAGGGAGGGAGTCAGGGGCACGAATGACCTGTTCTTCATGGCTTAGTTGCATAGGGTTTAACAGCCAGTCAGTGGCAGCAACCCTCTGACCCTACCTACATGTGCTGTCTCTTGCTAGATCATGGTAAATGTCCCCCTCTTTGCTGGGAATCCACAGCTTCAAGAACAGCTGCGCCTTCAGCTCCCTGTCTTCTTGCAGCAGGTAAAGGCCTCTGGCTGGCCCTGTGCTGCCCTCAGCCCCTGGCTCCAGAGCTTCTCTCCCCACTGTGTGACAGGCAGGATCTCAGCTGCTTGGTCGAGTGCACTAGGAAGCATGTGGGCTTGGGGGGCTGGGCTGAGGAAGGAAAGAGGTTGCACCGGGGAGACAGAGAGAAAGAGCTTGGTTAGACAAGGCAGCCTGAATTAACTCATCTGAATTATTGAAAGGTGGACTCCAAATTAGGCTCGTTAAGCTACATGGAACCCCTGTGTGGACAGTCTCCCACTGTGTTGAGTTTACAAAAATTAACACAGCTAATTGTGGTAGAGTAGCTGGTTCTCAGGTAAATTAGATTCCAAAGGCATGTGCCCCCAGTTCTAATCTGATTCACCCAGTTCATTTAGGAAACCTGATCCGAGCTCTGTGAGTGTCCCTGCAGATGAGCCCTGCGGTCTTGGAGCCTCGGAGGAGGATCCAAAGGCGCTGGCCGCGGGCGAGAGGCGGAGCTCGGCGCCTGCTGGGGCGTAGCAGTGCTGGCTCTGGGGCTGCCCGACCTCTTGCTGGTCGGTACCGCGGTGTCTTTCTGCCTTGGTCCCCAGATGCAGAACCCGGACTCCCTGTCCATCCTCACCAACCCCCGCGCCATGCAGGCCCTGCTCCAGATCCAGCAGGGACTCCAGACGCTGCAGACGGAGGCCCCTGGACTAGTGCCAAGGTACGGAGCGCTCTGGAGCGGGGTCATGCAGGCCGAGCTGCCGTGCCCGGGACCAGCAGGCAGAACTGGCTGTCAGTTCACTGGGGAGATCTGCTTAGGGTGCTCTGTCATGGGGCAGGTGGGTGTGTGCCTGCAGGCCTCTCTGAGCCTGGCTAATTAGCACTTGCTCCTTGCTTGTGCTTCACTGGCAAGTCCTTGACCCTTTCTTTTTGGAGGAAAGGTTTGGAATGCGCTTGGTCCCTCCCCCATCCTTTGTTTGCTGTATTCGGTGTGGACTGAGCTCCAGAAGTTTATCTCTGGAGAGAGATGGACAGTCACAAGGCTGGGTGGGCGTGCTGGGGCAGGCTGGGCTGCTGGCCCAGTGCTCGGTGTCACTGTGTGTCGTGCTCCATCTCAGCGGTTCCCCGCAGGCTCTGTTAGCTCTGCTCACTCCCAGCACCGCGTGTGACTGGGGCACGGACACAGCCGGTTCCAGAGCCACCCCATAGCCGGCCTGCTGGCTGCCCTGCCCCGCTCTCAGGGGATGCCCAGAGCTCTGGCGTGCCCCTGAGTGTGCCCTGCCTTCCTCTGCAGCCTCGGCTCCTTCGGCATGCCCCGAATGCCCCCGTCCTCCACAGGAGGAAGCACAATCCCGGAGAACCCCGTTCCCTCTGCTTCGACGCCGGCCAGTGCCTCTCCAGCCGGGGGTGGTAACCCCCAACAGCAGCTCATGCAGCAGATGATCCAGCTGCTGGCCGGAGGAAACTCTCAAGTACGTAATGCCCAGCGGCTCCTGGGACAGGCAGGGAGGTCTCCAGGGGGGTTCCCATTCCACCCCGCTCAGGGGATTGTGGTTCCCAACAGTCTCTTGTGGCTGTGGTGCTTTAGGCCAGGTTTGGTGTTGGGGTCTGGCTGGTTCTTTGGGGTGTGGAACCCTTTGCAGAGGTTTAAACTCGTAGTGCTGGGGATCCTACTCCCCACAGTGCTGCCATTGGTACCAAGCCAGGACCGACTGTGGTGTGGCTGCTGTGCCACGGCCTGGGGGGACGTGGGGACTGTCCCCACACAAGCCTGAGGCTGAGCTCAGGGTCCCTGTGCAGCCGTGGCTGCCGGCCCTCCCGCGGTGGGCGCTGTCTCTGCTCTCTGACTCCGAGCTCTCCGTCCTCTCCCTCGCAGGCGCAGAGCCCCGAAGTGCGATTCCAACAGCAGCTGGAGCAGCTGAATGCCATGGGCTTCATCAACCGTGAGGCCAATCTGCAGGCGCTCATTGCCACCGGCGGGGACATCAACGCAGCTATCGAGAGACTGCTGGGCTCCCAGCCTTCCTAAACTCTGTCCTGCTGCCCCACAGACGTCAGCACATGCATCCATACACATGCACAGGGGATCTTTCCGGAAAGCCCGCCATCATTTTCATATCTGACAGCTGTCCATGTATTTAAAACAAAAAGATACAGCTTAACCCCTGACCTTCCTACTAAGTTAAGATTTCATGTTGAAATGCTCTTTAACTGGCTTGTATGTGGATTCCAGTTCTCATCGTGGCCACAGAGACTTCAGATGTGTATTTTTTCCTAAATATGCCCTGTCTCAGACACTCTTCTCTCTCTCTCTAGATGGTAGAGGCGATACTTCTAGTTACTTACCTGAATGATTGTGTTTTGAGTAGCTTGATTTTAACTGTACATGATTCCCTCCCCTAGCCCTCCTTTCAGGCAAATATTTAAAAAATTGAGCCAAGTTTGGGGATTGGTTATTTCTCTCAGCATCTTATTGGGAATGGATCAAAAGAAAAATTGAAATTACCTGGAAATTTCTGATGTCATTTGTCTTAATGTTCCCTGGGATGAAACGAGCCCGTATCCCTCACTCACAGGTGCCTCTGATCTCCTGGTAAAGGGTTAATGGGTGCGAAAACTGCATTTGAAGTGTGATCTTTATGCTGTTGGGGTGGTGTAACAGAGCCCAGGGGTCTGCAGGGACCAGGTGTGCTGTTCTTGAGCTTGAGTTGAAGGTGCTGTGCAGAGGAAGGTGTGTTTCTGCCCAAGCAGTGTGGTTCCTGTGCAGAGGTGTTGGGGGCCATTGACTCCTGTGCTCGGTGGGCTCATTTCTCCATGGGTAAAAACTGAAAAGGAAATGGAAAAGGAAGTTAATAATCTTTTTCGCTTCACTGGAAAATGTTGAAGTTCATGTTCTTCCCAGTTTAGATCTATCCTCCACCCCCCCCTCCATTCTGGTGTGTTTGAATGTTCTGACTCTCTCCAAGAGACTCCCCAGGACCAGCAGGGTGGTATTTCCCAGGAGCCTCCATGGCTGTGTAATTTGCATACACCATTTTTATCAAAGGAAAATAAATGCGCACAACCATCTGTCTCCCTGCATCCCTGTCTCGTCCTTGCCTGCCTGGGCTCAGCTGAGGCATTCCCAGTTCCCCAGGATTAGTCCATGCTGTCCCCTGTGCTCACCTCGAGCAGGTAGCAGGGGTGTCGTGCTCCCTCCCCACCTGGCCCCTTCTGCTGCCTTCCCCTGTGGCAGGAAACGTTTCGGACACTTCAGGAATGCTGCTGAAGCTTCCCAAACTCTGGCCCTAAATGTGCCTATTTGGAAGCTTCCTTTCAATTAGAATTAGCAATTTGCAAGCCTTGGAACTGCTGTGAGCTGGGAGTTATTTGATAGTTTTAAGTTTCTTTCGGTGTGGGAGGATTGGGCAGTGAGAGGGAACAGGAGGAGTCCCGGAGGTTCCTGCAGACCTGTCAAACCTGCTGCACCCAGGGGCTCCTGAGCTGGGCTCGATGGGTGCTCGTGTTGCTGAGAGTGTAGGTGGTGGTGCAGCAAACATGTGAGTGTGCGGGCTGGAAATGCTCCTGCTTCTCTGTGTGTGCATAACGAGACTGGGATCCTTGGAGGAGGATTTGGAAAGCAGCTTTAACCTCTTCTGCAGGCCGTGCACAGACCGGTGGATTGCTTTGTGCAACCTCTCCTCAGACGTGGGAATTCTGCACAGAGCTGTGCAGGGATGGGAGCTGGAGGGGTGGTTGCTCTTCCCAAATGTCGCTGATCAGCCCCTGAAATGGGCTCCTGAAAAGGCCTGTGGTCCTTGTGATCTCTTGGATGTCCCTTGCTGGCATTAAGGTCCCTGCACATGCCAGCACTTGCAAGGAATGTGCTCCAGGAGGATGGATGGGGCAAGCAGAGAAGGGAGGGAGCAAAGGGAGCGCGGAGGGTCACAGGGAGACGTACCCCATGGTGTGGGTGAACCTCTGAGGAGCAAAACCAGTCCCAACCCTCTTGTGTCTGGCCAGGCAGAAACAGCCCTTCCACCCCCTTGGGGTCAGCAAGGTGCGACACGGTGGTGTCAGTGTGACACAGTGGTGTCAGTCACCCCAGTGCCTGAGGGATCCGTGTGTGTGTGAGGGATCTGTGTGTGCGAGGGGATTTGTGTCAGAACAGGGACTTTGAGGGATGGAGGCATCCAGTCCAAAGCTGGCTGGAAACGAATCCCTGAGTGGTGGAGAGATCCTGCTGCAGTGTGGGCAGATGGCTGTGAACCACTGAGGAGAGTCCAGAGCAGCCTGAGAATCACAGAATGGTTTGGGTGGGAAGACACCTGACAACTCATCTTGTTCCACCCCCTGCCATGGGCAGGGACACCGTCCACTAGCCCAGGTTGCTCCAAGTCCTGTCCGGCCTGGCCTTGACTTCCAGGGATCCAGGGCAGCCACAGCTTTTCTGGGCAACGTGGGCCAGTGCCTCACCACCCTTACCCTCCTAACATCTCATCTCAGTCTCTCCCAGTTTAAAACTGTTCCCCCTTGTCCCATCACCACCTGCCTGTGTAAGAAGTCTCTGTCCATTGTTTTCACGAGTTCCCCTTAAGTCCTGAAAGGCCATGATGAGTCCTCACAGGCTGTTCGTTCAGTTCTTGGTGTCTCTTGCTTGTTTAAGCAGAAAAACACATTTCTCCTGTCTCTCCATTCCTCACCCGCTGCCAGCCCACCAGCCACGATGTTAAACAGAGACATGGAGAAATCTGCAACCTCTTGTGTCCATCTGATGCCACCTCCCAGCTCTCCACCCTCCCCCAGCAGCCTGGCAAGGCCACCCACTCGGTGCTGCTCCCAGGGCTTTGTTGTACTGCTCATGGGGGAGGAAAGATGGGAGGGAAGGGCCTGTGGCTTCTCTGGTGCTGCTGGCAGGAGAATGAGACCGTGGTGGGGATGAGATCAGAGAGCTTGGAGGTGTGATGGATGCAGCCACTCCAGCCAGGGGTACCCCCAGAGAATGAGGGGTTTGGTTGGCCCTTGATACCCACAGGGTACCTTGTTTTACTCTAATAAATAGAATTAATGCTTTCAAAACATAATGGAAGGAGCAATTTCCACAGCAGGTAGTGGTGGATCCAGCTGATTGACTGGGAGAGATTTCTGCTGCCAAGGACGTATTTTCACTTCATTCCTTCCCCCCTTCCCTGGAGGGGGATCTGCAGCCTTTTCCCACAATATCCCAATGTAACACTTCCAACTTCAAAATCAAACCTCTGAAATGTGGAGGAGGGAGAGATTGCAGGAAACCAACATTTACATTGCTTTCACGAAACCATTTTTTTATTTCTAAGGTCCACGACAGGGGCGGTTTCCTGCAGCTACAGCCCTTTTTATGGTGTGGCAAGTTCAAAGAGACACAAGAGAGGGTCAGTAGGGAAATATCCCCGGGTTAGGAGGTCATGGAGTGGGATAGCTTGGAAAATATGTATATGTGTGTGTGGACGTGGAGCTGCTGCAGCACCGTTGCTCAGCCACAGGAGCCGTGAGGAAAGACTGAACGATGCTCCTGGGCCTCTCTGCTCAATTCTGCAGCATTTTGGGGCAGAAAACAATGATTTAGAGCTTGGTTGGGCCATGGCCAGCCTGGGTGGCTCCCTGCAGCAGGACCCAACCGTGGCACATTCAGGGCCATATTCATGTTGCTCTGACTTGGCTTGTTTTTAATTCCTCCAGCGAGTTGGCACCTGGTTCCCAGTCACTGCCCGATGGTGCTGGCTGGGTTTCACTGGGGGTGGCTGGGGGTGTTCCCAGCTCGCAGGGCCAGCTGTGCTGGAGCCAGGACTGCCCACCCAAGGAGGGAACCAGTGCCCAATGTGCCCTGGGAAAGGGCCCCGGGTGCCTGAGGGGCTCTGCAGCCCTTGGCTGTGCTGGCAGTGGTGACACAAGGCCAGGGGTGGTCCCCAGTGTCCCCCCAGGGTCAGAGATGGGGCTGAGCCTGCCCGTGAGCCACAGCTGGGGTGCAGCTGGGAGGTGGTTCCTCTGCAAAAGCCACGGCTGCTCTTTCAGCCCAGCAAAGACAGCAGAGAGTGGTGGAACCAAACGTGCTGAGGCTGCTGCCCTGTGGGCTCTGGGCTGCTGCAGGTCCTGCCTTGGTGCTGCCCTGGAGAGAAGCCCCCAGTTATCGAGGGGAGTGGGACAGGAAGGGGGGAAACAAAGCATGAGGAAAAGCAGGAGGGACGCTGGCAGGGCTGGCACAGGGGAGGGGATGTCCCTTCATCCCTCAGTGCTGCTGCCACGTGCAAGGGCTGTAGCAGAGCCAAGTGTCGAGCTGGTGCCTTTGCTGTGTGTCTGCTGGGGCACACACCCCACGAGCACCCCACTGCACAGCTGGCACCACGTTCCCACATCCCCATAGCCCTGTATCCCCACGTTCTCATGTCCCCATATTCCTGTATCCCCTTATCCATGTATCCTCCTGTCCCCATATCCGTGTATCC
>JAWWES010000071.1:2140514-2159993 GCA_035583135.1 Lophotriccus pileatus
AGAAAGCCCAGGTGGGCTGGGGGTCGTCACCTGTGCAGTACCTCTATGGAGGCAAGCACGGCATCCCCCCTGGCTGTGGGGTACCCCACTGACTGCACAGCATCCCCCTGGGCTGTGGGGTACCCCAGCTAGGTAGCATGGCATCCCCCAAGGCTGTACCCCCACCCCAGCAGTGCAGCACCCTGCAAAGCAGAAGGTGCTCAAGGAGGGCTGCCCAGCTTGTTGGACTCCATTTCCTCCCGTGCCCAACTCTTCCATCTCGCAGGCCACGGGGGATGACGGAGCTGTGCTTTGGTGGGAAGAGATCCAGGAAGGGGTCTGCCAGGCTAACCAGGACACGGTGGCAGCCAGAAGGAGTGAGTGCTCTCCCCACACGGGCTCTGGGTGCTGAGCCCCTGTGGGCTGGGGTGCTGCTGTGGGGGTTAAGAAGGGGCTGACGTGAGCCCTCTCTGTTCCCTCAGTGGCTCTGGGCATTGCTGCCATCAACCAGGCCATCAAGGAGGGGAAGGCGGCGCAGACACTGCGGGTGCTGCGCAACCCTGACGTGGCCCTGTGTGGTGTGGTGAGCGCCTGTGCCAGCGCCTACCAGGAGCAGCTGGAGGCTCTGATGGC
The DNA here is from genome assembly GCA_035583135.1 of Lophotriccus pileatus. NCBI lineage: Eukaryota > Metazoa > Chordata > Aves > Passeriformes > Tyrannidae > Lophotriccus > Lophotriccus pileatus. The sequence goes on from JAWWES010000071.1 coordinate 2,141,127, forward strand.
CACCAAGAGACCAGCAGGTAACACCTTGGGAGCTGCAGAGCTGCCCCCCCACCCCCTGAGGTGTTCGGGGGGAGCAGCACCACCCAGCAGTTCCTGTCTGTCCTGGCGTGCAGGGAGCGAGAAGCTGTGCTGGGTCCGGCACAGGCTGCCAGACGGTGCTGAGTACTACCTGAGCCTGAAGACCTTCGAGGGCAGCTGGCAGCGCCCGCGCGACAGCGGCCTCAACACCACACACCTGAGCCGGGAGGAGATCCAGGTACAGGCGGGACAGGGCTGGGTGGGCAGCGGTGGCGTCGCTGGGGCTGAGCTGGTGCCTCGTGTCCCCCCAGTCTGTCATCGCCCGAGTGACGGCAGCGCACGACCGGGAGCGCCTGTGGGCGGCCAACACCTCCTTCGTGGTGAGGCTGCAGGCTCGGCTCCGGGGCTTCCTCGTCCGCCGGGAGTTCGCGGTGCGACGGCGCGTCCTGCGGGAGCAGCAGCCGGCTGCTGTCAGGATCCAGGTGATGCAGCCAGAACCCATCCCCTCTCTGTGCATGGGGACACAAACACAGGCAGCTGCTCACAGCAGCCTCTGGAGGGTCCAGCGACCTCCACCATTCCGCTGCTGGGGCTCCCCGAGGTGCTGCAGAGGGTGGTGTGGGGCGTGTTTCTCTCACAGCAGCAGCTTTGGCTGCTGGTTTCCTCTTTTCCTGTGCCGCCTTATCCTCTTGCCCTGTGTGCTCCCGACTGGGAGTCCCGGTGACCTCGTGCAGGTCTCTCCAGCTGGTGTCTTCTCTTGTGCCCAGGCGTGTTGGAGGGGGTACAAGCAGCGCAGAGCTTACCTGGAGAGGCTGCGCTACCTGCGAGCCAACGCAGAGGCTGCAATCAAGGTTGGGAAGACTCTCCCTTCAGCCTTTGCTCCCTCGTTGGGCACTGCCCCCCTCTTGCTCGGCTGCAAGTGTGGCATCCACCCCCTGCCCAGTGCAGGGGAGCCGGGGGGGATTTGGCAGCTGGGCCAGGGCAGCGTGTGAGGGGATAAGGGAGAACATCTTGCAAAAATCATTGCATAGAATTATGGACTTGCTGAGCTTGGAAAAGCTCTGGAAGATCACTGAGTCCAACTGTTCCCCCAGCAACGCCAAGGCCACCACTGATCCATGTCCCCAAGTGTCACATGTCTGTTAAATTCCTATAGAGATGGTGACTTCACCATTGCCCTGGGCAGCCTGTGCCATGAAGGAATTTTCCCTAGTATCCAATCTAAACCTCTGGAAATCCTCACAGTTTCCCCCCTCCCCACCCACTCGCTTTGGCCAAGTGAGTCCTCGCAGGATCTGATTATTTGAACATCTCTTCCAGATCCAGGCGGGTGTGAGGATGTGGCAGGCTCGGAGGAAGTACCAGGAGAGGCTGAACTACTTCAGGCAGAATGTGAGTGATGGGATGGGAGTGAAACAGCTCCAGGGAATGTGTTGGTGGGGATGGAGGGGAATGATCTGGAGCCCATGGTTGGATCTCCTCCTCTGAGTGCTCATGGCTCAGCCAGAGGGAGAACTGCTGCATCCTGGCCAAGGGGGACAGATGGGAAGGAAAATGTGCCTATGGGGTCTGCAAGCCAAACTATCAGGCTCAAAAACCACTCCAGTTCCATCAAAAAACAGGGAATTCAAGATGCCCATTAGAGGGGAAGGAAATTTGGGGGAAACGGAGGTATTGGCTGCAGGAAGCGAAGCTGCACATCTTGGGGGTTGCTGCAGCTTCTGAAATACAGTGAGCACATGGTGTCAGGGATGCTGTGGGGAAACATCCCCCACCCCCTTGTTTGTCTTGGCAGATTAAAGCTGTAATTAAAATCCAGGCTTTTGTGCGAGCGAACAAGGCCCGTGGGGATTACAGGATGCTGGGTAAGTGTCTGCTCGTCGCTGCCCTGAAGTGCGAGGGCTAATTGGGAAGGGGGCTCTGCCTCCTCCCTCGCTGGCCTTGCATGGTGGGGAGGTGGTGGCAGGCTGGCCACTGGCGTCCTTGTGACAAGGATGGAGTGACAGATCCCTGGTGGTTCCTGGAGGTTCCTTGGATCTGCCCCTCTGCCCCCAAAAGCCTCCTGGGGGCTGTTGTGCAGTGCAGCTGTGCCCTGTCCCATGTCCGAGTACTGCCAGAAGCTGTTTTTCCAGGAGGAGGGTGGGGTGTCTGGGTGAGATCCTGGGGGTCCAAGGGTCTGTGGTGGGGGTGGCTGCTCTGCCCTCTGCCAGCACTCCCGGTGTCACTGTGCCTTGCCGCAGTCCATGCCCGGAGCCCACCGCTGAGCATCGTCCGGCGCTTCATCCACTTGCTGGAGCAGAGCCAGCGTGACTTCTGGGAGGAGTCAGAGCTGCTGCGGCTGCAGGAGGAGGTGGTGAAGAGGATCCGTGCCAGCCAGCAGCTGGAGAGTGACCTGGACCTCATGGACATCAAGATTGGGCTGCTGGTCAAGAACAGGATCACGCTGCAGGTGGGGAGCAGGGCAGGGCTGAGAGGAGGATCTCGGACATCTCACATGCTCCTACCAAAGTGCCTGAGCCCGTTGGTCCTGCTCTCCATGGCATCTCAGCCTGGACTTGTCTCTGCTTCACTTTTCAAGTGGTTGGAGGGGTTGGGGAGGGGTTGAGGAGCACTGGGATGCCTCAGGCTCTTCCCAGAGGCTGGTCGGAATGCCAGAGCCTGTGGCAGTCCCCAGCACTTCTCTCCCTGCCCACGTGGCTGCAGGAGGTGGTCTCCCACTGCAAGAAGCTGACCAAGAAGAACAAGGAGCAGCTGTCAGAGATGATGTCCATAGACAAGCAGAAGGGGCTCAAGTCGCTCAGCAAGGAGAAGCGACAGAAGCTGGAGGCCTACCAGCACCTCTTCTACCTGCTGCAGGTGGGGCTGGGGGGACCTGCTGTGTCCCCCACAGCAGGGGAGCAGTGCGGGGACCTGATCCCCCAACCCCCCACAACATTTGGGTTAGCTTGGTGTCCCTCGTGCCTGCAGACACAGCCGGTCTACTTGGCCAGGCTGATCTTCCAGATGCCGCAGAACAAGTCCACCAAATTCATGGAGTCAGTGATCTTCACGCTTTACAACTACGCCTCCAACCCGCGGGAGGCTTATCTGCTGCTCCAGCTCTTCAAAGTGGCGCTGCAGGAGGAGGTCAGGTGGGTGTCCACTGGTGTCCTGGTTTGGGGGACAGGCCTGGGCAAAGCCTGAACCAAGAGCATGATCTTGGATGCAGTTATCTCTGGCTATCCCCTCCTGCTTGGAGAACACACACGCTGGTCCATGCCCTTGTCCCATCCGCCCTGTCGCTCTCCCCAGGTCCAAGGTGGACCATGTCCACGACATCCTGACGGGGAACGCCACGGTGATCCGGCTGGTGGTCAGCTTCTACCGCAGCGCGCGCGGGCAGAACGCCCTGCGGCAGATCCTGGGCGGGCCCGTGCAGGAGGTCCTGCGGGACAAGGCCCTCACCATCCGCACCGACCCCGTGGACATCTACAAGGCGTGGATCAACCAGGCTGAGTCGCAGAGCGGGCAGAGAAGGTCAGGCCTGGGCCAGGAGGCTCGGCCCGACCGCAGGGTGACGGGCCTTGGGATGGTGATGGAGATCTTCCTTTCACAGCAAGCTCCCCTACGAGGTCAGCCCTGAGCAGGCCTTCAGCCACCCCGAGGTCCAAAGGCGGCTGGATATTTCTATCCAAAACCTCCTGGCAGTGACGGACAAGTTCGTCTCTGCCATCACCTCTTCCGTGGACAAGATCCCGTACGTATCCCTGTGCTTTCTGTGCCCACCCCGGGAGCACTGCCGGATCAAAGGTGTCTCCAGCGAGGCCTCAGAAAGGAGGTTGGGTGACTGGAGGGTCCTTTTGGCCCCCTCAGTGCTGCAGGGCTGTCTTACTGCACTCTCAGTAAGATGAAACCCAGAATCAGCAGCGCCCCACGGGCTGGCTCTTTGTGCCACTCTGAGCACTTTCCTGCTGGTGTTGAGGTGTTGCCAGGGAGAATCTGAGCTGTGGTCATCTCAGAGGATGAAGGCTTCCTCCAGGGATGCCTGGGCTGGCAGCAGGGCAGAGGAGGGAGCTGAGGGATGCTGCAGCTGCCAGCCCCTCCTGTGGGCTCCTCCATTGCCCCAGGGCTGGGGGTTTCCTGTGCCTTGAGTTATGGGTGGTAGAGCTGGGGCAGGGTGGTCCTGCACGCCGATGGACATCCCCCTGCTCTCTCCTCAGCTATGGGATGCGCTACATGGCCAAAATCCTGAGGACATCCTTGATTGAGAAATTCCCCAAGGCCCCGGCAGAGGAAATCGATAAGGTACCCCGGGGCTGGGGGGGGTCTGTGCCCTTTGGTGGGGTTCCTCTGTGTCTGCACATGAAGGGCCAGTATCTCTTCAAAGGAACTCAAGTCCTCTGGACTTAAAAATGCCTCCAAGTCAACATTTTTCATGAGCCACTAAGGAAGTGCCACGGGTGGGCTCTTTTCAAGGGTGCCATCCCCTCCAGGAGGCTCCCACAGGGCAGTGCAGGGAGGCAAACCCTTCCCTGCTGAGCCACCACCTCCCCGGGCCTCAGCCCGCCTGCTCCCCCAACCCCCAGCCTGTCTCGTGCCTTAGATCGTGGGCAACCTGCTCTACTACCGCTTCATGAACCCGGCCGTGGTGGCCCCTGACGGCTTTGACATCGTGGACGTGTCGGCCGGGGCGGCCCTGCCCGCCGAGCAGCGCCGCAGCCTGGGCGCCGTGGCCAAGGTGCTGCAGCACGCGGCCGCCCGCAAGGCCTTCGACGGGGAGAACGCGCACCTCCGCGGGGTCAACCGGTACCTGGAGCGCACCCACGACAGGTTCAGGTGGGCACCAGGGCAGCAGCGGGGTGAGGAGGCGGCTGGGAGCCGGCGGAGGGGGTTTGGGGGTGAGCAAAGGGGTCCTTCCCTGCAGGAGGTTCATCTCTGCCGCCTGCTGCGTCCCTGAACCAGAAGAGAGGTTTAATATGGACGAGTACTCAGAGATGGTGGCGGTGGCCAAACCCGTCATCTACATCACTGTGGGGGAGCTCATCAACACACACAAGGTAAGGGCATAAAGCTCACAGCAAGCGAGCTCTGTTTCCTCTGCTCCCACGTCCTGGGCTTTCTGCCATGTTTCCTCACACTCTTCTGAGTCCCACCCCCAGCACAGCTCCTCTCCTCCTGACCCTTTTTTCTTTTCTAAGCAAGGAAATAACCCAGATTCTGCAGGTTTGTTGCTGCTTGTCCTTCCCCGAACGTCGTATCTTCTCCATCCCCTTTCGGGTGTAAAGGATGTAAAGGGGGCTCTCAGTCCCTCTTCCTTTGCATCCCCCTTTGCCTCATCCCTTGCACCATCCAGCTCCTGCTCGAGCACCAGGACTCCATCGCGCCGCACCACGGAGACCCCCTGCACGAGCTCCTGGAGGATCTTGATGAGGTTCCTACGGTCCAGTCCCTGGTTGGTAGGTCGAACTCTGGGCCCCACCACCCACAATGTCAGGAGGAGGGCAGACAGGGGGACAATATGCCTTGCATGAAGCTCGAGCTGGATTCCTTCTGCGTGGGAAACTGGCCCTTTGGAGCCCAGCACAGCTAGCAGGGCTCTCTCTGCCCTTACAGGGGAAAGTGTTGCCAGCCTGGCAGACAGTGGTGCTGAGCAGGTGCTCTCTCAGCTCAGCAGAACAGAGATCTCCCTTACCCTCACTGGCAAGCTGTTGCCAGCAGCCAGCAGCGAGGAGAGCGACACGAGGAGCTTGCTGCTGAGGTGAGGATGGGCTCCACGGGCATCGGGATTGCACTGGGGACTGGGATACTCTGGAGGGGCAAGAAACCCTTGGGAGGCAAGTAAATGTTGTGAGCAGGGTGATGGTCTGGAGTGGATGCCCTACACCTCACTCTGGTCTCTAGCACCAAGCAGATGCTGGTGGATGTGATCCAGTCCCAGCCAGGAGATTCCCTCCCAGAAATCCTGTGGACACCTGCCTCAGAGCATGAGGTGGGTTGAGCGAGGCTGCTGCTGGGCACAAGCTAAAAAACTTTGCATGGAGGTGGCAGAAAAATCCCTCAGCAAAAAGCTGCTCTGCTGCTCTTGGAGCCTTGGCCACTGCTCTTGTGCTGCAGCAAGAGCTCTGGTTTTTGGAGAAAACACATGTCCTGGACCGGGAGAGATCCACATCAAACTGTGCCGGAGGGGCTTTGGTGGCTCCATCTCCTCATGCTGCGTTCCAGCCTCAAGGCCTTCTCATCCCCAGGAAGCCGCCCACGACCGCCTCGTGCGCCGGCGAGCGCTGCAGGACGCCCAGACCCCCAGCCAGCTGAAGAGGCACCGCTCCCTGGCCGCCAACGGTCGGCTCTCCATGGAGGAGAAGAAGCGCAAGATCATCCGCAACCTGCGGCGCTTGGAGAGCCTGGGGCTGGTGGACTCTGCCCACCAGTACCAGGAGCTCATTGATGAGCTGGCCAAGGTGTGCTGGGGGGGGGGCACTGAGTCGGGGGTCACCTCTAGGCCCCCCTGAGAAAGCTCCAGATGAGGTATATTGGCTTTCCTGCCTGGTTTGTTCCCTCCAGGACATCCGGAACCAGCGGCGTCACCGGCAGCATCGCCGCGCGGAGCTCCTGAAGCTGAGGCAGACCCTGCATGGCCTCGATGCCAAGACCTTATTTTACGAGGAGCAAATTGATTATTACAACCAGTACATCAAGACCTGCCTCGACAACCTGGCAGCCACCAACAAGTATGGTTTCTTACCAAAAATCAGTGCTTTTTAAAAAAAAACACGTTATTTGTTTTCACTGCTCTCTGGTTGTTGTGACTCCAGGAGATGCTTGGGGTCCAAAGGGACACGGGTGGCTGGAGATGAGCTTTAAGCACATGGTTCCTCCTCTTCCAGGGTCAGTGGGAAGAGTAAGAAGCTGCCGTCGCTGCACTACACGGCGGCCCGGCTGCTGGAGAAGGGGGTGCTGCTGGAGATCCAGGACCTGCCGCCCAGCCAGTACGTAGCCCAGCCTCCACGGGAGGAGCTGTTGCTGTGCCAGGGAGTTGGACTCAGTGATCCTTGTGGGTCCCTTCCAATTCATGGTGTTCCATGAAAGCTTGGGCAGGTAGAGGACAATAACCCAGGGGCAGAGTGCACATGGGCCACCACTGTCCTCCTGGGATGGGGCAAGGAGTTTCACACAGGAGAACATGGGGCAGTTGGGATTTGGAGGGGGGATTTGGGCTGTGGGTCTGGCTGCTGTGCTGAGGGGCTGTGCTGGGCGGGTGACCAGCTCCTTGGTCGTGTTAAAGCCGTGAAGCTCCTTTTGGCAGCGAGTGGCTCTGTCCCCTCAGGTTCAAGAATGTGATTTTCGACATCATCCCCTGCGAGGAATCGGGCAAGTTCCAAGTGAAAGCCAAATTCATGGGGATCGACATGGAGCACTTCCAGCTGCACTACCAGGTGGGGAGCCTGTCCTGGGGCTGCTGGTGCCCAGCGAGGCTGGGGGGTGCAGGGCACAGGTGGTGTCCCCCCATCTGCAGCTTTTGGGGGACTCAGAGCCCACGGGGAGCCCTGCCCTGAGCTGGGGGCAGCCTTGTGGTGCATTTCCCACTGCAAGCCCAGCTCTGAGCTGCTCCTCCTTCCAGGGCACGGGGCTGGGGCAGTGACGGTCACCTCTCCCACAGGACCTGCTGCAGCTGCAGTACGAGGGCGTAGCAGTCATGAAGATGTTTGATAAGGCCAAGGTCAACGTTAACCTGCTCATTTTCCTCCTCAACAAGAAGTTCTTCAAGAAGTAACAGGGCTGGTGGGGTGGTGGGGTGGGGGGGAGACTGATGAAAACCTGCCAAAGACACCTTGGGGTTGGTGATCCTGGGGTAGGGAAGCTGCTGCTGGCCATGGATCTTTCCTGCCTGGATGCAGAATGCTTGAGCACCTGCAATCAGCTCAGTCCCAGCCCTGGGCACCCTGAGCTCAGTACTGAGCCGACCTCCCAGCAGAAGGAGGCACTGCCAAAGCTTTTGCAGCACGTGTTGCTTTTAAAATCTGTATTTTATGTGGGTATTTTGGCTGTGTAGTTCCTGTGTTGCCAACAGCCAGCTGCTCAAGGACACTTTGGATTTCTGGACACTACACAGGTTTTTTAGTGATGTCATAAAGGTATTTTAATATATTTATATATATATATATATTTCTTCCTCACAGTAAGGCTGGAGAAATGGCAGAATCAGTCTTTATATGGGGGGGGGGGTAGGAGAGGGGCAGAACACAGAGGCAATAACTGTGAAGGCACCCATGCCTGTTCCCTACTAAACTGAGGTGCAATAGGAGAATGCTGGTTTCCAAAGATGAGTTTCATTGCTCTCCAGCCAGGCTGGGAACAGATACAAAGGAGGGTGGCTCAGAGCCATGGATGCCTCAGGGCACCAGAGCAGGGACCTCCCCTTTCTGGACCTCACTGATGTCTGGTATTGGATGTGGAGCAATCCCATGGCACTGTCTCAGCTGGGATGGTGATGTCTCTCTCCCCTCTTGATGTGCTCTGGTGGGAGCAAAGTTTTCAAGTGTGGATAATGATCAAGTTTGTCCATGGATGTGTTTAAAGCACTTTCTCTCCATGTGAGCCCCTTCCCTGGGATGGGAGGGGAGCTGGTGGCAGTGCCAACCTCCTCCCAGCCCTGTCTCCATCAGGCATAGGAGCAGCAAGTCCCAAACCTGCTCCATAAAGGAACTTTTTGGGGGGATTGGATTTGGAATCTCCCTCAGTTCTCAAGTAACTGCCTTGGGTTTGCCTTGAGCTGGCTCGACGGTACCTCATCTATGGCCATCTCGGGCTCTGTCTTGTCTTTGAAAAGTGATGTTTGTGAGGTTTTTATGTGTTTTTTCTTTCCCTTCTGTCATATAAAAACTGCAAACGGTGCTTACCCTCATCCCTGCCCATCCTGCATTCCTGCTGGGCTGCCTCTGCTTGTTTACTCTAAATAAAGTCGTATTAAAAAATGCAGAATTGCTCTGGATCATTGTTTCCCTGTGGTCCTCCCAAGCCTCTCCCCTGGCTTATCAGGGTCTTTAAGACTCCTGACATCCTTTACAGTCTCCCAAGTCCAAAGAAGGTGCTTCTGGCCGTGGCACCAGCCATTAACCACCGTTAGCTGGGGACCAGCTCCTTCCCAGGGCTGCTGAGTCAGGCACTGAGGCACCAACTCAGCTCTTGCACGGGGAATTTAGGCCACTTTCAGACATACTTAATTCTTAAATAAATACTATGATTCCATCTCCTAAGGACTATGATTATACCTCTACAGGAACGAAGCAGGATCAGGCTGCAGCACTCTTCCAGGTTTAAGGCAGGGCCTGTTGGCTGCTGTGGGTGCTGCACTATCTGCAGGGAGATGATCTGGAGGAGTTGCTGCATGTTCCCATGACCACGCTGGCTTTTTTTTTTTTATTCTAGTTAGGATATTTGTTTATTTTTGTTCCCTTCCTTGCCTTCAGAGGAGAATCCAGCCTTGTCCCCGGCTGTGGCTCGGTGTGGTTTGTTGCCACCAGCCACCTCCCACAGCAGCAGCTGGATTTGCAGCAGCAGCATTTGGCACCCTAAAACCGTTTATTTGGGATGTTTTGGGGATGGAGGAGAACTCGAGCTAAAGACTCCACGTACTGATCATAATCCCCAGCTCTTCGTTAAGCACAGTCGCAGCACGGCTGGAGGGGCTCAGTGTTGCTGTGGAAAAGGTGATTTTTTTTGGCTCCCAGGAAGCTGTGCCGTGGCCAGCCGTGACTCAGAAATGGGGTGTTGGCTCTTGCCTCGTGCCCACACGTTTTGGAGAGGAGGCTGGAGGGGAGAATTGAGCCCTGGGAGCGCTGGCTCGCTGAGCTCCTCCCGAGGTGGCTCCACTAGATGTCATTGCAAGCTGGGGATAAGCTCGTGGCTGTGGCCACGCGGGAGCAGCCGCGGGTGCCTGGAGCAGCCGACACTGCGGGGACCAGCACCCCCCGCAGGCTCCCGAGGATCCATCACAGCCTTCCCAGGACATCCCAGCTCCCCCAAGTGACTCTCCTGTGCCCTGGCAGCTTTCCCCAGGGCACTGGGCTCACTGGGGGCTGTGCCCAGGCTGGGACTGTGAAAGGGGCCTGGGAGGAAAGCCCATCCTGAGAGGAGTTATTTGGGAATGGGGAGAAAGGAAGAGACATGGGCTGCCCCTGAAGATCATATTTCATATCAGAAAATCCTACAATGGTTTGGATTGGAAGGCACCTTAGAGCTCATCAGGTTCCAATGCCTTTGCCGTGGACAGGGACACCTTTCACTAGCCCAGGTTGTTCCAAACCCTGTCCAACCTGGCCTTGGACACTTCTAGGAATGGGGCAGCCACAGCTTCTCTGGGCAACCTGTGCCAGGGCCTCACCACCTTCACAGGGAAGGATTCCTCCCAATATCCCATCTAACCCTGCCCTCCCCACTCTGCACCCTGTACCATGTGCATGTGGATAGCTGTGTGTGTGAGAGGGAGAGAAGAACAGCACTCGGGTACTGGATATGTGTTACGTATTTCACATCTCACCCAGCTGGACTGGGCATAAATCCTGCAGCCTGTGGCCCCGCATGTGTAGGAATTAAGGAGATTGGAGGCAGCTGCCAATTGTAATCCATAGGGAAATGTGCCACCAAACCCACACTGGGACTGCTGCCCTGGTCTGGGGTGGGAAACGGGTTGCTGGGCTTTCCCAGGTTTTGGGAGGCAAAGAGGTGAGATAGGATGGAGGAGTGCTGGGAGGTTCACAGCTGGCAGCTCTCTGTCCTGGGAGCATCCTCTGTCTACTCCAGCCTGCTCGCAGGAACCCACACCCAACAGGGGTGAAAAGTTGTTAAACTGGGCTCAGAAAGCTGCTGCCATGAGTCCTGATCCTGCCAGCTCGGCACTGCATGGCCTGGTGCAGAGGGTGCTGGGAGCTGGTGCTGGGTGTTGGGTGCTGGTGCTGGGTGGTGGGTATTGGGTGCTGGTTCTGGGTGTTGGGTGCTGGGAGCTGGAGTTGGGTGACGGTGTTGAGCACTGATACTGGGTGATGTTGCTGGGTGTTGAGTGCTGGGTGCTGGGTGCTGGATGCTGGGTGCTGGGTGCTGGCGCTGGGTGCTGGATGCTGGGTGCTGGTGCTGGGTGCTGGGTGCTGGTGCTGGTGCTGGGCAGGCCGGCTCGAAGGCAGAGCTCCCGCAGAGCCGCTGTCCCCACCGTCACGTGCCGCAGCGATGCTAATCCCGTTTTGAAAGCCCGCGCCCCGCACTGCCCCCGCTAATCCCCCTCAGTGCCACGGCTGCGGGGCTCGGCGCTGCCTCGGGGAGCCCCGGGGTGTCCCTGCCCCTGGGTCCCCTCCACGGGCGCACCTGCCTGTGCCCACCTCCTCCTGCTTCTGCTGCAAGCCCCGAGGATGCTCGGGTGCTCCCTGCCCTGCGCGAACGGGTGCTGAGTGCTGGACACCCGCAAAACACGCGCCGGAGCGAGGCTGGGCCCTACCGGGTCAGGACACCTCAGCAGTCCCTGCAAGCGCCGCGCTGGCCAAGGAGGAGGGAGGGATTCACCTGCTTGGCCAACCTGGCTTCGGCTCAGCCCCGGTCACTCAGCACGACGACCTTGGAGGCAGCACCGAGGAGGCAGGTGAGCGGCTCGGACCTGCCCGTGTGGGAGCCGGGGCTCCTCCCCGGGAGCAGCCGCCTCGCCGGCAGCGCCGGGCGCTCCGCACCGCGGCTCCCGCTGGGGCGGCGCGGGCTTCGTGCGCCGAGAGCGATGCTGTTGTTCCCTCCCGATGGCAGCAGCTTCCTCGTGGGAGAGGGGGGAAAAAGCACAAAGCGAACCGGGGAGAAAATAAGAGGGGAATGTTTGCCGACTGTCTGCTGCGTGTTGTTGCTGTTTGTTGTGTTTCTGCCGTTGCTTTGGCAACCCCGGGAAGATGTGCCAGGCTGTAGCATGGCGGGTACCAGCGCGGCGTGGTGAGGAGCCGGGGCTCCGCTCCCACGGGGCCGAGCCCCCCGTGGGGCTGGGGAGCTTCGGGCGGGGGATTGGTGGGGTCGCGTTTGTGCCCAGCTCAGCTGCTGCCCTCCTGAGTCAGCCTGGGGTGGGCACTGGCTTCGCACCGCGCGGACCTTCCAAGAGGGACCTGGCCCAGAGACGAGCAAAGGCACAGTGACCGGAGGGTCCGATGGGTTATGCCTGCCCATGGGGACAGCAGCCAGCCCCACTGTTCCCCAGGAGCCTGGGAAGGTCTGGGCTCATCCCTTCCCTTCTTGTCCAGAGCAAAGGGAGCGAAACAGCCGTGTCGTGGAGGGGCAGCCGCTTGCCAGAGGGGTGTCAGGAAATGCCGGGTGTGGGGGCACCTCTGTCTATCCAGGGCTGGAGCCACTCCTCTGGTACCGGAGCACCAAACCGCGGCCCAGCACGGGCAGGGTCACGCTGCTTTCTGTAGCTCTGCCCCCTGCTTTGCGGGGCAGAAAGGGCTGCTGCCTGCGTGGCAGGGGGTGGATGGAGCCAGGATCCTGAGGGGCAGGGTGGGACTAGGGGGACCAGGGCAGAGGAGCCTGGCCGAGGAGGGGACGGGGCCAAGAGCAGCTCGGGGAGGATGGGGATACTCCCAGAGCCTGTCTCTCCCTCCTGCAGTCCCGGGAGCTGTGCGAGCTGACATCCGTCAGAGCAGGAGTCGCTGTGCCCCGCGGCATCCCCAGGGCAGAGCAGTCAGGGGGTGGGTGAAGGCTTTGCCCCTGGGAGCCAGGAACATTCTGTGCAGCTCCAGAGCTGTGTGTTAACTCTTCGGGGGCTGCAGCAGGAGAACTGAGCTCCTTGGGGATGTGGGCACCGTCTGCCCAGAGCCTGCAGATCCCAGGGCTTGGGTATTTAGATATTCCTGCAAACCAAAGGTCTGGGGGCTCTGCTGCTCCCTGTCCCACTTTGCACGAGGGGTGCAAAGGTGGAAAGGTTTCAGCCTGTTGCCGGTCAGAAGTGCCAATTTAATGAAATTATTTAATTGCTGCATCTCCAAATGGCGCTTTTTTAACTGAAAGGAGAGGCCTGATGAGGAATCCTGCCCTGAGCTGGGAGCTGACTCATTCTCCTCCCAGTCCTGGGGTCAGCGCTGGATTGCAAATAAACACACCAGATTCCCACTGCTGGGTTCTGGGAACGTGCTCCCGGCTCCGTGCGGGGAAGGGACCCAGGAAGGGGCTGGGTGTCCGCCTGCCTCCCACTGCATCCTCCCACCCTTGGAGCAGGGGGGGCTTTGGTGCACCTGGAGCTGTCTGGGGCGGGGGGAAACACCACTTTCCTCTGAGGAGGATCTTAAAAATCCCAAAGTGCAGAGATTTGCTGCCCTGTTCCCTCTTCCAGAAGGAGAGAGCAAGGATCAGGCCCCAGCTCTGTGCCATCCTTGCTGCGGCCACCAGGCGAGACCCAGTTCCCATTCCTTTGCTTACAGCTCTGGTATCTCCATCCCCTCCTCGGCACGTGGTTTCCATCACAGCATCTCTGGGTTCAGCTTCAGCCCAAGCCCAGGTCTTGGGAGCAAAGGAAAACTGAAGCAATAAGAGGTTGCAGCTGGGACTTGGATCCACATCCCAGGGTGGGAGGGCAGCACTTTCCACCCCCAAAAACTTCCCCACGCAGGGCTAAGCAGAAGCTGGAGCCAGCCTGAGTCACCCTGTGTGGCTGCTGCCAAGGCAGGAGTGACCTTGTTCTGCTGAGCCAGCGTGGGCTGGGGGCCGTGGCCCTGTCAGCTACGGAAGGGGAAGCTTTTGCTCAGCGTGGATGCTCCAGGGGAAAGAATGAGCTCTGGGGCTGAAATTGCTGTCTGGAGGGGACTAGAGCAATTGGCACAAGGTCTGGGAGGGTCTGGGGTGTGCCCTGTCTCTAAGGGGAGAGCATCAGGGCCTGTTGGAGCAGGGAGCAGGGTTTGGGCACTCCTGACCTGCTGGCAGCGTGCTCTGGGACTCGATGAGCAGCATCTGTGAGCCACTCTGTGACAGGACTCACTTTCCTGTGAAACTTCAGGGAAAAACAGATAAAACTCCCCTCTGCTCCTGCCATCCTGTCCTCAGCCTCAGGATCCTTCCAGGCTGGTGCTTGTGAATGTTTTCCCCCCCTCCAGTTCTTTCGCTTGAATCAGCGGACGTGACTCACCGGGAGGAAAGAAAGGGCTCGGATGAGCTGCTCCATCCGAGGCACCGGGGCCCTTCGGAGCACGGGACGCCGCAGGAGCAGTGTCCAAATCCCCCTGGCTGTGAGGAGCCAAGCTGGGCTAGCACTCCCCTTGTCCCGTGGCTGTTCCCTCCCCGTGCCCAGCCCAGTGGGTGCAGCAGAGGGGGAACTGGTTGAGCCGGTGCACCCCGTCCTGGCAGAGAGGGGAGATTCCTCTGGTGGGGGTTGACACTTGGGGGGCTGTGCCTTTGTCACCGGGGTGGCCACCACACCCCAAGGGGACCGGGGACATGCCCTTTCCCAAGGGACCTTTGGAGGGAAGCAACAGGCAAAGCTCTTCTGTGGCAGGTCTGCACTTTGAGGGGGGGTGGAAGATGGGGAAAGTGGCTCCGTGGGGGGGTTACTCCTCCTGGCACTGGGTTAGGGGAACAGCCAGCCAGGGTGCCGAATCTTGGCTGGATTAGTTAAAGAGATCAAGCAGCTGAGGGATTAGGGAGTCAAGAGAGCCGGGCCACCTGCGGAGGGGGGGGAAACCTATGGAGGAGAAGGATATGCCAGAGCTCTGGAGAGAGGTGTGCAAGGCCTGGGCTTTGGAGTGATTAGATAAGTGAATCAGGGCCTCGGAGTGATTAGAGAAAGAAATCAGGTTTTACACCAATTAGGTAAAGTCCCTGAGTGATTAGACACAGTGGTGGCTGCAAGCAGAGGTCTCCTGGCGGCCCATGGAACTGATAGGGCCCAGCATTGATAAAAGGAGCATCAGAGGCTGGGAGCAATTTGATAAGAAAACAAAACAGTGGATCAATTAGCCTGGGAAAGAGGAGGAGGCTGGGTGATAATGGGAATAGGGGTCACTCAAACCAAGCCCTACAGCTCTGAGTGTGGGACTGGTGGAGCAGGAGGGAAGGGATGGAAAGAGGGAAAATGGTCCTGACTGGAGCACGTGGGGCACTGGGCTGAGATTGGTGGGCTATTTCAATTTGGCCTTGGCACAGGCGAGTTTACACCTGGCCTACAGGTGCATTTATTGTTGGCTGTGGCTGGTGTGAGCCCCACACAGCTCACTGTGGGCTGCAGCAGAAGGTTTCCAGGTGGCTGCTCCTCCAACCAAGAGAAGCAAAAAGTTCTGCATTTCAGAGAGTCATGGATTCATGGAATGGTTTGGGCTGTAAGGGACCTTAGAGCTCAGCAGGTTCCAACCCCTTTGCCGCGGTGTAGTGACACCTTCCACCATCCCAGGTTGCTCCAAGCCCTGTTCAACCTGGCCATGGACACTTCCAGGGACGGGGCAGCCACAGCTTCTCTGGGCAACCTGTGCCAGTGAACTGCAGAGAATTTCTTTCTTTCGAGCAGGTTTTGCCCTGGGCTCACACTGTCACACACCTGGAGCAAGTTTATCCACTGGGAAGGCAGTTACACCAGGATAACTCAGCCCTGCACCCTGTCCCAGATGCTCTGGGAGCTTCCAGATACGGGTGCCAGACGAACAAGCAATTAAGTAACTCAATAGAGCCTTGAAATGAAACCAAGGAATGCGGTTCCGGCAGATGAGTTTAGTGAAGAAATGGGAGTGTTGGAGAGATGGAGATGAGAAGGGTGATCAGGTCTCAGGCACAATTATCTAGAGAAAGTCTGCTCCAGACTGATTAGAGGAAGGGAAAAGAGCTTTCCGGGCAATTAGGTGAGGGAAATCAACTCTGGGCAGGAAGAAAATAGACTATGGAAGAGATTGGGGTGGGAGATAGCAAGTTATCTCTGCCCCCTGAGTTAGACAAGGGAGCTCGATAAGGGCTTTCCGAGGCAGAGGCAGAAATGAGGATTAGAGGGATTAGGGAGCAGAGGTGGGTGTGCAGTGTGCTGGGGTGGGGAATGGGGACTGAGGTGGCAGGAGAGACTGAGCCAGGCACCTGGGGAATGGGAGGGCTGAAATCCTGCGATTAGGGCTAAAACAGGGGTGCTGGCAGCCAGGATGGCTGTGGGTCGGAGTGGGGAAGGGAGCCAGGCACTAATTCCAACCCATCACGTGGCAGGATGCTTCCTTAATCTGTAAAACGGGATTAGTCCCTCGTGCCCAGCGACGTTGAGAGCCGTCAGGGCCTTTCTGCACGAGCGCCTTTGGCTTTAGGGCAGAGAAACCTGCAGGGTGGGAGCGAGTTCGGGGATGAGCACGGGGAGGGCAGATCCCAGGATGCACCCCGGGCTGTGCCCCGTGGCTGAGCCAGCGGGAATGGGCAGGCGGTGGGGCAAAGTGGGGTGGCCACAGCAGTGAGCTTTACCCCGGGTTTTGGGGTGCTGAGCCACCAGAAGAGAGGTGACAACCGCTGGCTGCAGCCCAAGGTCGTGCCGCAGGTCCAGCAGCAGCTGCAGCTGGAGAGTGCCGAGTCCTTTGGGAACGGCTGCGTTTCCTCTTTAATTAGCCTTGACGGCTGCTGGAGCAGATTGTGCTGGTCCTTTCCTCTCTGAGGCTGGTCCTGGCTCGAAGTCGCAGGGTTCGGTGAGGTCAGGCTCCTTTCTCCTTCCTGCCTTTTTCCTTCCTTCAGTCCTCGCACACGCAGAAGGCAGCACAGGGAGGGACCATCACCCAGGCACATGATGCTGACTCTGGTGCTGCGGGAAGGGGAAGCTGCGGTTTGGCTGCCGGGTCATGGCTTGGCCTCTGGAAATGACCCTTTTGGAGAGGGAAGCGGTGTCTTGCCAAGCTCGGGGCAGGAACTCGGGCAGGGGCTTGGCAGCCCCCCTGGGAGATGCAGCAGCACTGGTGGTGGGCGGCTGGAGTGGGAGTGAGGGACCTTGTGGGGGAAACAAACCCCGAGTTAACCCAAGCACCTGTGCAGGTCAGGGAGAGTTTTTAGGTTTTATTTTTTTTTTAAATTATCTTTTCTCATTTTCAATTTACTGGTTTTTTTCCTCCCAGTTTGCACACGTGAGATTTGGCCACAGCTCCCAGTGGCTGCTGACGAGTGACAGAGAGCAGTGCCGGGGCCAGCCAGGGAAGGTCTCATGGACACTCGTCCCTCCTGGGCATCACAGTCCTGCTTTTCCCAGCGGGAGGGCAGCTCTGACATATCTCCTTCACCCCTTGGCCTCTGCTGAGCTTGCTGGGACAAGCCTGGTTTCTGTGGGGTGACAGCGTTATCTGGGACACAAGCAGAGCCAGGCTCCACTGCGGTCCCTGTTCCCTGTTCCTCGGCTGGTGTGGATATCCTCAGCAGATAGCACAGTAAATTGTCCCCCTGGGACTCCACGTGGTTCACCTCTCTCTGACAGGATGGAAATGGGGCTTTATGGATGCTCCAGCCCAGCAAAGCCCCAGAGGCATGTGGAGCATCCCTTGAGGCCCCACGGGTGTGTCCTCCTCCTGCTGCTTAAACACTGCTTTGGTTTGAGCCCTAATGTGGATTTCAGTGGTTTGGGGCTTTTTTTATTTTATTTTTTCCCCCTTTCGAATTCTGATGAAAAAACGATTTGGGGAAAATAGAAATATTTAGACATTTCCCTGACAGGCAGCAGAGCTGGAAGAGCTGAGGTGCAGCACCGTTCACGTGTGCTGAGGGAAGCTCAGCACAGCGAGCTGGGCTGGGGGACGCAGCGCCCTCAGCACCACCAGCCCCACAGCAATGTCAGTGCTCACCCCACGGGCCATTCCTCCTGCCAGCAGCCCAGCACCAAGTTGCCTTCCAAAGAAAATGGGTTTGAGATGGATTTGGGGATGTTTTTTGGGGGAGTGTGTGTATATGTATGTATATATATATATAAAAATAAAATCTTGTGTATATAAAAATATTCATAGCATATTAAAATATACTATATAGCATATTAAAAACCACTACAGTAGGAGTTTTGTGTTAAATAAGTAGTAGTATATGTATTAAAAATATATACATTTTGTATTACATTGTGCATCTGTCAGGGCTGGAAAGGGGTTTGGTGTTTGTGGTCCATACCAGCCCCCCTGTTTTCTTGTCAGTGGGTGTATGGGCCAGATGTACCTTGAAAAGGCCAGTGAAAAGCCCACCTGCAGCCCCAGGATGCTGCAGGGACTTCAGGAGTGTCAGTGAGGGACAGAGCTACCCTCCTCCATGCTGATGGCTCTGGGATGAGCCCAGACCTCCCTTCCCAGGAGGCAGAGAAATCCCCAGCCCCGAAACTTGCCTTCCCCACCCCATTTTTCCCCTGCTCACACCCTCAGGTGTTGGTCTCGGGGACATGTCAGCCCTGAGCAGAGCGGCCACCGCGCCCTGCGCTGGGGAGGGGACAGTTCCCCTCCTGTGCCCCACTCCCTCCGTCCCAGCCCCTCAGGCTTCACCCCATCGCTCTGCCTCATTCCAAGGGGGTGCAGAGCCTCCTTTCACACCCAGCAGGGCTGTGCCTCCCCAGGGCTGACCTCTGGCCCACCGCTCTCCCCAGTGCGTCCCCACTGCGTGAGCTCCTGAACGGGGATGCCGCGTGCACGTGGCATCTCTGCAGCACTGTCGGTGCTTGGGCTGCTGACCTGCTTTCTGGGGACTGAGAGGGGCTGGAGGTCATAGAATCACGGAATCATGGAATGGCTTGGTGCTGGCAGGAACGCCCTTAAAGCTCATCTCATTCCAAGCCTCTGCCATGGGCAGGACACCCTCCACCATCCCAGATTGCTCCAAACCCCATCCAACCTGGCCTTGGACACTTCCAGGGATGGGGCAGCCACAGCTTCTCTGGGTAACCTGTGCCAGGGCCTC
>JAWWES010000071.1:2160333-2221600 GCA_035583135.1 Lophotriccus pileatus
ATCCAACCTGGCCTTGGACACTTCCAGGGATGGGGCAGCCACAGCTTCTCTGGGTAACCTGTGCCAGGGCCTCACCAACTTCATTGTAAAAGACTTCTTCCTTTTAGCAAATCTAAATCAACCTCTTTTAGTTTAAAAACTTTCCCCCTTGTACTATCTGTCCTTTCACTTGGATTTAGTGAGAGGAGCTCGAGGCCCCTGTGCCCAGAGACCTTGCAAAGACCTTTTCCTGCTCAAATTTCAGGCAGTTTCTCTGCAGAGCTGTTCCATTGCCCCCTCCCTCCCCTCCCTTTTCTAATATGTTGCTGGGGTGGGGGAAATAAATGCATTTAAAGAGTGTTGTGGCTGCAAAACCTCTGCATTACACACAGCCTTGGAACTGCCAGGGTGGGGAGGTGCCGGGGCAGGGCTGTGGCAGTGTCTCTGCCCGGTGGCAAGAACAAGGCAGCTGTTCCTAAACCACCTGAAAAACACCTTGGCATCCTCATGTCCCTTTGGGAGACGACCCAGAGGTGTGGTTTTGCCCCACAGCCGTGTCTGTTCTGCCTCAGCCACCCTTGGTCCCGATGGACCCTGTGGTGATGTGAGGGACTGGAGAGCTGGACAGAGCCAGAGGGGACGGGAAGGCTGGAGAGGTGAGGTGGTGAGACCGTGGGATGGGGTGTGTGGGGTGTGTGTTCCCCGTTAGTGGGTCAGGCCGTGCAGACACCGAGGGGCTGAGGCAGCGCCGGTCCCCGGGCCAGGGTGGCCGTGGCAGGGGAGCACTGCAGTGCTGGTTTTCTCACCTAGTGGCGCTGGTTGGGGTGTCAGGGAGCTGGTGGGAGCACCGGGGCTGGCCACCCCTTCCCGCAGCCCCCGCGCATCCCGGCTCCGCGTCAGCCTGACCCCTGATTCCACTCCGCGGGCTCTGCATCGCTGCCGTTGCCCCAGCAACGTGTCGTCGCCACAGCAACCGTGACAACCTTATGTTCATTAATTTAAAAAGGTTCACAGTGTAACAAATGAAATAGTTATAAGCTTGTCAGGGTGTTAAGGAGCAGGGGCTGACAACTCGCCCCCCCTGAGCTGTGCTGCTGGAGCAGCCCTGCTCTGCCACGAGGTCCGGCTTCATCCCGTCCTTGAGCGCAGCAACTCCTTCAGGCCAGCCCTTGGAGCGTCCTGGCAGCCTGGCATCACTCTCTGACCTCCCCAGGGATGACAGGGGGGCCAGACACAGGCAGGGGGCTGATGCAGAGGTGGCTGTGGGGGGGTCAGATCAAAGATGCTCCCCTTGGGGCATTCCCACTGCAGCGTGGCTGATGTCTAGGGAGGGAGTCAGGGTTACCCCACCATCCTTCCCCGAGGTCAGCATGGGATCTCACACAGAGGATAATTACTTTCATGCAACCTGTGGCACCTCGGATTCTGCACCATTAAAACTGATATCTTTATCAGTTTGTTGTTATATGGTTGAGAGGGGGGAGGATGAACAGATCAAATACATAACTATGTGCAACTATATTCCTTAGGAATCCTGGGCACAGATACCCTGGATATCTGGTGGAAGTCAACTCTGGCTGGCTAAGCCCAGCACCTGGGGCAAATCAATGTTTCCCTTGAAGCCCTGGGCCAGGTTGCTGACAGGTACGAAAAGGTGTGGGAAAGATGAAGCTGCTGAAGCCTGGGCAGTGGATGCCAGTTGAAGATTTAGCTTGGACTTTTTTATGTACCATTTTGCTGAAATCTCAGTGGACTTCAAGTTGACCAAACCCCTTTAATCTCAAATAAAGGCCATTCTCTGACTTTTTGTAAGTGGAAACATGAAAGAAACCTTTTTTTTTTCTAAAAAAAAATATCTCCTGCCATTGCGATTCTGCTCGGTGAGATGAGAATAAGGTCACTTTTCAGCAAGAAATGTGGCTGTTTTAAAACTAAAACTGGTCAATTCTGGGCCACATCCTTTCCTGGTGGAAGCCAGTACTTGGGTTGCACTGTTTTTTGCTGGCTGGGAGCCAGCATTCCCCACTCCAACACGGTCCCTTTTGCCAGGTGTTGTCCCGTGTGCAAGAGGTGGTTGCATCTCACCCACCAGCTCCAAAGCCCAGCCCTGCTCCCTCCATCCCTGTGGCCATCCCTGCAGGCAAATGCAGTGCAGGCTGGAGCTGATGTTGGAGGATTCATGTGGCGATGGGGAGATGGAAGCTGCCATGGCCCCGCTCTCTGCCCTGTGCTCTGGGAAGGGAAATCTAGGGAGGACCCTGGGTTTCTCATCTCCCTGCCTTCAAGAGATCCTTCAAAATCTTTCTCAATAATTAAACAAGCAAGGCCTAAAAATAGCACCAAGATCTACTATATGTGGCAGGATAATTTAAGGGGAGAGCAGGAACAAAATGTCCTCAGTGTCCCAACCTTCCCCCCGACATCTCGGTGGGCTCCAGCTGGGCAGGGAGGCTGCTGGGTGTCAGGAGCAAGGGTCTGGTGGCAAGTGGCCGGGATGCCTTTCAAAGCTGATGTTTTGTTCCCTGGAAGAGGCTCTTTGGCAGCTTCTTTTGCTGTGGTGGGTTTTGGAAGGGCGTGGCAGCCTCAGCTGGGGGTTCCAGGCTGCAGCAGGGTGAGTTGTGATGCCATGGCGGGGTTATTTGGGATGCCATGGCAGGGTTATTTGGGATGCCATGGCAGGGTTAACCAGGCTGCTGTGGCAGGGCTCTCTGGGATGCTGCACCAGGCACGCTGTGAGCTTGCAGAAAGCTCTTCTTGCAGCATAGAGTTCACATGGAAAGGGAGCAGGGCTGAACCCTGGGAGACACCTGGAAAGAGGAGTAGTGGAATGGATTAGGAACGGATAGAAGCCTCAGGGACAGAGCAGGGAGGGGAATGACTGTGCTGCCTCTGGGGTGCCTTTTGGGGCACCCTTTTGGGGTGCCCCAGGACCTGCCCGCTCCCCAGAGCAGGGTCCCCGGCCCAGCCTCCCCAAACTCCTTGCAGCAAAAGGCAAACAGCTCAGCCGAGCGTTGCATAACCAGGAAAAAAGGCGTCCTCGGAGCCGAGTGGCTGCCGGCCAAGGTTTGGCATTAAAGTGGAGCAGAGGATACCGGGAGGGGAGCGCGGATTAGGCGGGGAGGAGACGGGATCAAGTGAGCAGCGAGGGCGGCCTGGCCGCAGCCTCACGGAGGGTCACGCTCCCCAGGGCCGTGGCCAGGAGGGCTCCAGCCCCCCTGTGTGGGCAGAGCAGGGTGGGCACACGGCCGGATCTGCGGTGCAGAGCCCCGGGCACCTCCCAGCCCAGCCAAGGTCGGGTCGGGCCCACGGCAGCAAGGCTGCCTTGACTCACAGGTGATAAGGACCTCACCCAGGAGAGGCTTTTTGTGTGCACTGGGCTCAGTTCGTGCAGGTCTAACTGGCTGGGCGATGGGGAGGTGCTGGGCCCTTTCATTAGGGCCAGGCATGCGTGCAGGAATCACAGGCAGTGTCTCGAGGAGGAGGGGATGGAGATGCTCACACTCAGCACTGAGGTTCTGGCTGCAGAAACCCAGGTCTTTGCCTTCTCCAGGCTGCAGAGCATGGAGCTGCTCTGGATCTCTCACTGATTCAGCAAGACACGAAGGCTTGTAACTTTTGGGAGTTCCTGGAAACTGAGCTGCTCCCAGGCAGCACTTACTCCTACACAGGGAGGAGATGCACTTGCTTGGGGAGCTGCTGGAGCTCTCTCCGCCGGCTGCCGCAGCCACCGCCTGCACCGCAACGGGGAGAGCGGAGCTGCAGCTTTCTGCTTGGGAAGGAAAAGGAGAGACCAGGTTAATTTGAAATTGCAAGGTGCTCCAAAGTGTTCCCAGTCTCCATTAGCTGATAAGCTTCACGCTGGGCTTAACCCTCTGAGGTGCTAAAAGATGCCTCCCTGGCTGATAAACCCCCAGCAGCAGGAGATGGGGGGTCTGCTGTGCCTGATCTGCCCCAGGCACTGCTGCTGTCCCAGCTGGAAACCTCCAGCACAGACCAGCAAAGCTGCCACCAGCTTAGGCTGAGCTAAACCCCAGCTGGGTTTGCTGCCTGCAGAATCACAGAATTACAGGCTGGTTTGGGTTGGAAGAGACCTTAAAGCTCATCTCGTTCCACTCCCTGCCCCCCTTCCACTAGCCCAGGTTGCTCCAAGTCTTGTCCTACCTGGCCTTGAACAGTTCCAGGGGTGAAGCAGCCACAGCTTCTCTGGGTAATCTGTGCCAGGGCTTCACCACTTTCACAGGGAAGAATTTCTTCCCAGTAACTCCTTCTTTGGACTTGCTCCAGCAGCTCCACATCCTTCCTATGCAGGGGGCCCCAGAGCTGGAGGCAGCACTGCAGGTGGGGTCTCACCAGAGCTGAGCAGAGGGGCAGAATTTCCCCCTCACCCGCTGCCCAAGCTGTGGGAATGAGCACGGGAGAGCGTTGGCTTCCTGGGCTGCCAGCTTGTGTTGCCAGGTCACATCGAGCTTCTCATCCCCCAACAGCTCCAAGTCTTTCTGTTTTGGACATCTCCCACCAGGGCTTGGCCACAGGGGTTACCCCATGGAGCGTAAGCCATGGTGAGCAGGTCCCACACTGTGCTCCCGAGGGGTGGAGGCAGCAGCTTGCTGGGAGTGATGGCAAACAGTCCTAGACCAGTGGCCAGGTCAAGGCTACACTGATGCCTTTCAACAGCAGTGGGGTCCTCCCCCATCCCCCACAACTTATCTATCTCCAGGCTGGTCCAAGCCTGGCAGCCCTGGCAGCCCAGCTCAGGGCAGGATCACTCTCCCACTGACTCAGTTCTGCAAATGGGGTGTCAGGGAGGATCAGACTGATCCATCCCCACACCGAGTCAGGTGCTGGCCTTGGGGACACTTGTGCAGGGCTGCCCCTGCCTGTCCCATGCGAGGACCAGCCCCCACTGAAGGTGCTGCCTTCTGCAACCTGAGTTTTCTAATTGTTTTTCCCCCTCGTGTTGGCTCCTGTTTGAGGGCTCACCATGATGGTTCCCACTCACCCACCTGTCTGCCTTCGGAAGCTGAGCATTCCACAGGCTGGGTGCAAACGCAGCAGTGCCGGTGGCACGGGGCAGGGGCTGGGGATGCTCCAGGGGAGGAGGTTCAGGGCTGCATTTTGTGCCCTGGGGAGCTGAAGGGCATCATGTTTGTACTCAGATTTGCATCAGAATCAGGGTCAGAGCCAGGAATCTCTGCCCCCCAAGAGCCTTGTGGTGCCAGCGCTCGTGGCACGCTGCCCAGGCTTCCCGGCCTTGGGTCCAGGATCAGGGCGAATCCCGTTTTAAGGCAAAAGGTTATGGGCGGGAAGGAAGTAATCACAAAGCAAACACCACAGCCTTCTCCAGCCACACATGGCTCTGGTACAATAAATAGAAGAGAAGGGACAAAAATAGCCCCCCGGGTTGCAGCGTGGTCACAGCGAGGAAGCAGGGCCGTGCTTTGGGACAGGGGTGCTCTCCTGCCCACCCTGACACCCTGAGTCACGGGGAGGGGGATGTCCTGCAGAGCTGGGGCTGTCAGACGATGTCCCAGAGCAAAAATGATGAGTGGGCTTCAGGGAAGGTACCTGAGCCCTTGCAAAACTCGCTGCATCCCATCCCCTGGCAGAGCTCTGGCGCTTCCCCCTGCGTGCAAACCCTGTTCCCAGCCCCGGGACCCAGCCAAGCTGCACCGTAATTCGGGCAAAGGCAAAGCCCAGATGTAAAGGCACAAGGACTGGCTGGGGGCCCGGCAGCCGGGAAAAAACCCCAGGAGTCTGGCTCTGGCTTTGGGAGCAGGGTCGGGGAGCTCACACATCTAATGCAAGCTGCCTTCCCTGGCCGCCAGAGCTGCTGATCCCCGTTTGGGGTGGGTTTGGAGCGCGGCAGGGAGGAAAGGAGGATGTGGGCACGGACCTGGAAGCAAAATGCGTTCACGCTCCCGTGCAAGCCTTGCGACGGGAGAGAAAAAATCCCCCTCATCTCCCCCCCAAAGCTGAGCCGCTTCCCCCCGGGGTGAGGCGGGAAACACCTCCCGGCAGCACCAGCACCCCGGTGCCGTTTGCGGGGGGGGGGGGAGTTCACCGGGGCAGCCCCCCCAACCCCCCACCCCCGGCGGGCTCCCGCGCCCCCTCCCCAGCCGGCCCCGCTTGTTGGGGTGCGCAGCTGGAGCCCTCCCAGGGCCCTGCCGCTTTAACCTGCCTCTCCCACGTGCTGTCTGGTTGTGCTGGAGACGGTGACGCAGGCAGGACGTCAATGGACGCTGTGGGAGAATTTAGACTTGGAGAGGAAGGGGGGTTGGGACAGGGAGGAAAGGCAGCGTTTGCAGGAGCGGGGGACCGGCGGGGGTGCGCGGCCGGGGCAAGGAGGGACCCCACGCCCAGCCTTGCAGGGTCACCCGGGAACAGCGCTGGCAGCTTCGCTCCGTGCACTGTCCCCCCCCTCCCCGCCCCGGGCATATGCTGGGGCCTCCGCCAGCTGCGAGGGCAAATAATCCTCCTCCCGCGCCCGAGCCGGGGTGGGCGGCGGGGGGGATGCTGGGGGGGCCACGTGAAGGCGATGCTTCCTCCTCCCCCCTCCCCGTCTCATCACCACACGTGTGCCACCCTTGTCCTCCCGCAGCGAGTGGGCTGCGCCGTGCCCCGGGCGTGTCACCGCGGCACGGCCACGGGGGTCACGGGAGCGGCAGCCACGGGGCTCGCAGGGACCCTGAGGGTCATCGGGGCTGTCCCTCGGCTCGGGGCTGGAGAGTTGGGATTGACCCTGTGACACTGGCTCTCTGCACAGCTCCGCTCCTCTCCCCGCCCCCAAGGACAGGCTGTGTGACCACCGAGGGTATCACCCCCACCCCAGGCCAGGGTCCAGCTGATGGGGCTGACAGGACCCCCATCCCCTCTCTCACTTCTAGCTCTGCATCCCAAGGGCATCAGCATTGATGGGGACAAGCTGGCAGTGGCACTTCCACACCAGCAAGTGATGAGATGAGCCACGAACTTTGGTTCCTCCCTGCATCCAACTCCCATCTTTAAGAGCCAAACTGGTCTCCCCGAAACTGGCATGGGAGCTCTGCTCCTGCTTGGCTCAGAAGGAGGAATGGCAGCAGGGAGAGACAGAAAGTCGCGGCGAGGAGGGTGGAGATGCTGCTCCATGCACAGGACGCTGCTCTCAGCCTCTTGGCTTTGCCCCCAGCCCTCACCCCGCTCCTGTCCCTGCGCTCAGTGTGGGAGAGGAACAAACGTTTTTCCCACTTTAGGTTTTTGGGTGTCTTTTATGGTTTTATTTTAATAGCCTGAGCGAGTAGGTGGCTGCATATCTCAGAAGACCCAGGAGTCCTGCCTTCTTCACGCTGGCATAAGGGCAAGGGAAAGCAGTTTCCACTGTCAAGAGGCTGCGCACCAGCTGTACGGAGCAGCAGCCTGGTGTGGGAAGGGAGTTACTCAGCATTCGGTTCCCAAGAGACCAAAAAGAAAAAAAAAAAACCAGCTCAAACTGACTTTCCAAAATACTTTGAGGTTCATAGTAATGTTCTTGTCTTTGTCTCATAAATATCCTGGGTTGGATCCTTCCCTCATTTCCATCCCGTAACTCATGGAGAGGCACCAGAGTGTGGCTGCTGCACATTATTCCGACTATTTTTATTTTTTATTTCTTTGGATACATGATCTCAGTTGATTGGAAAACAAACCCCAGAGAATCCTTGAGGAGAGACTGCAAACAGCTCTTGGTGAGATGACTAATCCCATCTCTATCTAAACCAACAGCGTGCTAAAAATAACCCTATTTCTAACAATAAATATAATAAAATAACTAACTGACAACAAACAGCCCCAAAAAGCCAAACACACTGAAAAGTCCACTGGAAATATGTATCGGGATGGGGGAAGAAGCCAGCAGGAAACTGTGTCAGTGAGTCAGAGGGGTGGTGGAGGCTGAGGTGCCCGTGTCACCGGTGATGCTCGGTCAGATCCGGCCTCTCCATCGGGACCATCTTTACCTCTTGCCCTAATGGAGATATTTGTGCCTTTGTTTTGTTTGCCCCAGATCAGTGTGGGGAAGGTGCAGAGGCAGCTCATCCCAGAGTCACCATCCTGGCCCTCAGCACCCGCTGTCCCGCTGAAAGCCCTGGAGTGGGACCCCCTCCCCAGCCTTGGGCTGCAGGTCTATCACCCCTGTCCTGCTCCCTGCCCACCAGCCTCCCTGGGCCTTGCGCTCACCACACACCTCGAATAATTCAGATAATTTTCCGCCTACTTTCCACGCACCAGGAGCCTCCCACACCCAGCGTGTTGCAAAACAACCCCCTCAGCTGAGTCACTGCATCAGGGAACCTCTTCCTGCCCTCCCGGCCTGGGATGGGGCTCAGGGCAGAGCCAGCCGTGATGAAAAGTCCCTGTGGGAGTACACCCCAGCCCCATCCTGTGTCACCCCAGGCCTCTGGGAAGGGAATTGGGTTTTTGGGGCTTGTGCAGTGCCCTGTGCCGTGGGGGCTGGCGCAGGGAGACCTTGTGATGCTGCGTTGATGGCTATTGGCATCGTATGGCTGAAAATGCAGTGACTGGGCCCCCATCCCCAGCAGCTCCCCTGCGCCTGGTTTTGTGCTCCAAGGACACTGGGACTGCCTGTATTCCCAGTGCTCCAGCTGAAAGTGACCCAGAAGGACTTAGACATCCTTGTTGCTGGTCCCCAGTCCCTCTTGTGCTGGGACAGTGGCCTTGTATGTGATAGTCATCATTTGGTATCCCTGACTTACGGGGCACTGGAGTCCCACTGGACTTGTGCTGGCTCCTTGATGCTGGCATGGGAAGGTGGGCTGCATTCCACCGGTCAGGGGGACCCATGAACATCTCCCATGGAGGCTCTGACCCCTGGCACAAACTTTTTTCCACCAGGAGCAGTCCCACACCCTCCTCATTTTTATTTTTACTGCTCTGTGCAGCACGTGGGAGCCCGCCCAGGCCTGCCATGCCACGTGTGGCCCTGGGAAAGGAAAGCCTGTGCCCCATGCTGAGCCCCACGGCACTCTGCTGGCATTCCCGGTGGTGGGAGAGCTCATCTGGTGGGAACACAACTCCTGCTGTGCCCCTTGGTACAGACCTCGGGTGCAATCAGGGGGTCTGCAGCCCGCCAGCCATCAGCTCCATCTGCACCCCCAGCCCCACTGCCAGCGCTGTCCTGAGGCTGTGGATGCACAGCACCAGACATGGCAGCAAGACAGGGACAGCACCCCCTAAAAAAGAGAGTCCTGCCCCAGTCAGCCAGAGAGTCCTGCCCCAGACAGCCCCAAACTGTCCTGGCATGGCAGTGGGAGTCACTGTTTGACCTGTTGGGTTTATTGAGGGTAGCACACAGCAATTTATCTGTGTTGCAGCTACTGGAGGAGCTGGGAATGTAGTGTCCCGACTTGTAGCAGGGCCTGGGAGCTGTGGCCCTGCCACCAAGGAGCACATGGAGCTATCCCAGTGATGGTACTGTGTGCTTGGCTGAGGCTGTGGCACTGCAGGACGGGCCAGGGCAGGGCTGGGAGCCCCAGGAGTCCTGTGCAGTGGGGATTCCAGAAGCAGGAGCAGCCCCTGGCCTGTGTCAGGGCACAATGGGCAGGGTCATACCCACACCCACGAGGGGTCTGTGCTGGTGCCGGACACTGAACCGGGACCTTCCACTGCCTCTAAATGCCAGATCCAGCATCCTGGCAGCAGAACTGGGACCTTCACTGATGTCCTCAGTGTGGCTTTCGGGACCCTCAGACCCCAGAGACCCACCGCTCTGAGCCTGACACCCTATGGAAGCAGGGGCAGAACCCACCGTCCCCCCCAGCACCCCGGGGCGGCTGCCTCGGCCGCGGGGGTGGGCTGGACCCCCCCGTGACCCCCCCCCCGGGGGGGGGGGGGGGGGCACGCCAGACCCTGCGGGGGGGAGAGGGGAGGTCCCGGCTCCGCCGCCCCTTGGCCCCGGTCCCCTCCCGGTCCCCACCCGGTCCCCTCCCGGTCCCCCCCCCGCGGCCATTGGCCGCCCGCGCCGCCGCCGCCGCCCCTGACGCTGGGCCGGGCCCGGCCATGGTCGCTCCCCGCCGGCTCCGCCGCAGCCCCGGCAGCGGCCGGTCCGCGCCCCGCTCAGGTGGGTCCCTCCCGCTCCTCTTCGCCGGTTCGGTTGGTTTGTTTCTTTTTTTTGTTTGTTTGTTTCTTTTTCCCTTTTTTTTTTTTAATTGTTCTTTTTAATTATCTCTGATTTTTATTTTTTTTAACGTTTCGCGATTCTGGCGCTACTTCCGAGAACGCCTCCCTCCCTTCCTCTCCCCGGGCAGCCTTGGTGGGTGGTGGGGTGTGTGTGTGGGGCTGTCGGTGTTTGGGGTGGGGGGAAGCAGAGACCCCCCCCCCCTTCCCGACCCCCGCGCCGCGCGGTGCCGCCCCGAGGCGCGGGGCTGGGCGGGGGCGGGAGCGGCGGCGGCGGCAGCGGCACATCCTCCCCCCGCGCCCCCCCTGCTGCCTCCTCCCCCCGCCGCTTCAAAACAAACCGTCACCAAAATGGTGCAGAGGTGAAGGAGGGAGCGGGAGGAAGGGGAAGAGGTGGTGGCTCGGCCTGGGCGCTGCGGGGACAGGTGAGGGGGGTGCGGGACACGGGGCGGGGGGCGCCGGGGGTGGTGAGGGACACGGTGGGATGCGGGACGCGGGGGGGATGCGGGACGCGGGGGGGATGCGGTGGTCGGGCGCGACGCGCCGGGCTGGTCCCGCTGGGTGCTGCCGATGGGGAGGGGGCAGCACGGGGGGTGCCCACCCCGCCCCGGGGCGGTGGGCTGCGTCCCCGTGGGATATCCGTGGTGACGGCCCGCGAGCCCACCCGCGACACCGCGGCCACCCCCGAGTGGGACCCGCCGCGGCCTGGCAGGACCCGGGGTGAAGCAGGGCCCAGCGGCTTTGGGGGGCTGGGGGCCGCCTTCCCGAGGGGCGATGACACGGGGGAGCCGCGGGGGGACCCGCCGGCGAGGCTCGAGGTGCCGCTGTGGGCTGCGGTTTGATTGGCAAGAGCAGATTCTGGGAGAGCCGGCGGTAAATCGAGTCCCGGCAGCGTCCATGCCTTGGCCGTGCGCCGGCTCTGGAGCCCGACAGCTGGGATTGTTTGTGCGGGGGGGGCTCCGTGCCGCGGCTCCATCCCGCAGCGGCCGGAGCGGGGTGCTGTGGTGGGGACCGAACCCCGGCACTGCCCCCGCGGCCTCCCCGGGGCGGCGAAAGCTTCCTCGGCTCGGCGGTGCGAGGGGCCGGCGATGCCGGGGCAGGGATGCGGTGACAGGGCGTCCGGCATCTGCGGCTGTTCGGCAGCCCTGATGCCTGTTTGCCCGCGGCTTATCCCTTCCCTGCAGCTCCCAAACCCCTTTGGCTTTGTCATTGGCTTTTATTTTATTTTTTTTTAATTTGTTTTCCTTTCCCCCTCTCCTCCTCCCCCTGCCTTGCGCAGGAGAGGAGCACACAGTCGGTGAGACACACGTGTGTGCTTGCTTCCCTCTTCCCTCT
Organism: Lophotriccus pileatus; assembly: GCA_035583135.1. Taxonomy (NCBI): domain Eukaryota; kingdom Metazoa; phylum Chordata; class Aves; order Passeriformes; family Tyrannidae; genus Lophotriccus; species Lophotriccus pileatus. Next base: position 2,171,794 of record JAWWES010000071.1, read on the forward strand.
GCACCCCGGGAGCCCCACGGCACCCCCGGGTCTGCGTGGCCACCAGCTGGGCTGACTCCCCTACCCCCCTTCTCATCCTCCCCGGCTGTCGGAGCTGCCACAAGGTTTTGGCCGATGACTCCCCCCTGCTGAGGGGAGGGGTCTGGGCAGGCACACAGACACCGGTGCTGGTGCAAATTCCCCGGGCACTTTGGCTCAGCGCCTCTGTCTGTCTGCCTTCCAGGGAAGGCCTGATCTTGCCCCTCCAAAGCCCTTTCTCCCACAGTCCTTGTGGCCACACGTGGGTTTTCGGGCTGGCGCTGCTCCACCAGGGTGGGTGTTCTCCCAGCACTGTCCCAGGACAGCCAGCCCGAATCCTTGCTGCCTACAGGGACGGGGCTTTGCTGACCTCAGTGCGATGGGGATGCTCACCAGGCGAGGCTGCGGGTTTTGGGTGTAGGTAAGGGTTATTCTGGGTATGTTCTTTCCTTCCCTGGGCCGATTTGGTGCTGGTGGCCCTGGCCGGGGAGCGCTGGGGCTGCCCGTGTCCTTGGGAACTCAAAGCGAGCTGCCTGCCCTGCCCTCAGGATTGCTGTCATGGGCTCCTGAAGGTCACAGACCTCTGGACGGGCCTCATGGCTTCTGCTTTCCTCCCACACCACCTTGTCCTTCAGCCCCTGCAGTTGTCGTGGCTCTGCCAGGCTGAGGCATCCGCACTTGTGCTGGCTCGGAGCAGGTGGCCGATGTCCCCGCAGCGCTGGGGCTGCTGCTCGGGTTTCGCCAGTGCCTCTGCCACGGCAGGGATTTAACGTGCTCATGTTGAAGGGGCATTAGCTCCCGTGTCAGCTGGCTCGGTGCTTCCCCTCCTGCCCCAGCTCTCCCCCCTGGGGCACAAAGCGTCTTGGGAGCTCCTTCTGCCGAGGGGTCACATCCCTGCGTGCGCTCAGTCCTGCTGGGGGGCTCTGGGAACCTTGGGAAGTGCCAGCTTTGTCAGCTGGTGACCTTGGGCATGTCCCCTTTGCTTCCCCATGCTTTGGTGTTGCTCTCGGAGGCGGGGGGTGGTTAATGGGTTTAATCCCCCCCTCCTCACTGCTGTGGAGCTCTTGGCTGGGCTTGGGAAGTGTAAAAGCAGAGCTGGAAAGGGCTGTTGCTATTTCGTGCTGTCCCTGAGCGGGCAGGGCGGAGGCATGGACGGTGCTGGAGTCACCCGGGGTGGATTTTTCCCAGGCTGCCAAGTGAAACAAGTGGGTCTGAGTCTCATTTAACGCTGCAGCCCTTTACTGCGACTCTGGCAACGTAAAGGAGCCTAAATATGGTCATAAACCACATCCACTTCAAGGTCCCTCCGTGCTGCCAGGGCAGCCTCACAGCGGCTTTGTGCGAGAGAGAACAAAGCCGAAAGTGTCGGACGAAAAGTACGGGAGTGGGACCCGCTGCCGCGGTGCTGGCGCGTGCTGGGAGCCGCGTGCCGGGAGCCTGTGCCGGCAGCTGCCTGGCAGGGAGGTGTCAATGCCAGTGCAGGCCCTGGCTCGGGGAGAGGGGACAGACATGAGGATGGGGGGAGTTGCTGCCTGGCTCGTCCTGAAGGAACAGGAGGGCTTGGAGGAGGTTTGGAGGGCTCAGCTATGGGCTCTTTCACTGGGACCCTGAGCGAGTCATTTAAATCTAAAAGAGTGTCTGTGGTGAGGGGCAGAAATTGATTGTGCCTCTTTTTTCCAAGCCAGAGTGCTTCCCAGGGTCAGGTTGGCATCACTCGGAGCATGCTGGGAGGGACCTGTCAGTATGTGCTGCGTGGTGCCACTCCTGTGTGATGGATTGCAGGCCATGGCTGTTTTGGGAACAGAGGGGAGGGATGTGAGTTGCTGGCATCAACTCCACTTTGCTGGACCACTGCTGCCCCACCGGGTGCCCCCGACAGCCCAGCGGTGGTGAGCTGCCACGAGGAGCCGTGGCGGTGTGAGCCAGCCTGGAAGGTGATGCCTGAGGCTCAGGAAGTGAGCAGGCAACATCCCATTTAAATCCCGTTAATACCTGGGAGTGCACACGGAGGTGGCCCAAGACATGGTGATCTGCACGGGCAGTGGTGGGGCTGCCGTGGCGATGCCACATCTGTGCCGTGCCGGACTTCCCCATCTGCAGCCAGAGCTAAAAATATCCCCCTGCCTCGCCCCGCCGCCGTCCCATCTGTTCGGAGGGCAAACTCCTCAGGCCAGGGACTCTTTCTTATTTTCATCACTATTTTGGCAGTTCCTGGAGGCTGAGCCGTCCGGAGTTCAGAGGTGACTCTATTGCAGATGACAGTCCTGCCCCCGGGAAGGTTCAGCTCTGCCGCTGAGCCCGACGCGGTGAGCAGAAAGCAAGTGAGTCAGAGGAGGAGGAGGAGGAGGAGGAAGGCTGGGGAGGCACGGAAACCCGTGTCTGTGCTGGTGCCACGGGGCAGGCACCGGGTGCTCCTGGCCACACTCCCCTCCCTGTGCTGGCAGGACTGTGGGGTGCATCACCCCCCGCCTCCCCCCATGGTGTCCGTGGCTTCACCACCTGATGCGCCTCTCAGGGGTTTGCTTTTGTTTTTTCCTTTTCTTTTTTTCCTCTAATTAGGGAAGCTTTCAATGAAGAGCTGAAATTTGTTAATCACTTTGTTTGATCAGAGCTCAGGCAGTGCTGAAGACCTCTTGGTTTTTCCCTCTGCCTGTGTGAGCAGCAGTTTGCTTTTGCTTTCAAGATGGATCTTGCCGTCTGCCTGCCAGCAGCTCTGCCTCCCCGGATCTGTCGGTTTGCATCTCGCACTCCACTTTGCTTTGCTTGTGGTTCCTCTTTAATTTTTCCTTTCCCCTCAGTCTCAGTGTCTCCCTGCTGTAGGTCCTCACCACTTACAAAACAGACAAGAGCCTCCTTTAAAAAATCCTTTAAAAAGTGCCCACTTGGAGCAAGGGTTTGTTAAATACGCAGGAAATCAATTTGGAGTGATTTATTTTGGATGGGGGGGGTGGGCTCTACATTTGCTTTCTCTTAAATGGGGGCTAAAAAGATGGGGAAGCAAGACCACTGAGCTGCACAGGGAGAGTTTTTTGGGGAAACTCGGCCTGTTTTTGTGTGGGTCACGCCAAGGCCGGGGGTGTGCAGCAGCTGCTCCCTGGTTCCCTGAGCTGCGGGTGAACCCTGTATAAAAGGGGGTGATGAGATGAGGTGTGTGCAGTGGTTGTGGGGCTCCTCCCTGCCACCTTCCCTGTCACCTGGAGGGGCCTGGTCGCACTGAGATGTGGTTGAGTTCTGGGATGCCAAAGCAGCTGCCGGGGCCTGTTCCCGACGCCGGGTGCTGTTGTGGCACCCAGTGGGACTTCAAGCATCTCCGTGCCACTCCAGGGCCGGGGGAGCGGGCACGCGGTGCTGCAGCTCCCGGGCTGCCGAAAGCGAAGCCCGCATTGGCGGGAGCGGTGCCGGGCGCGTGTCTTGGTGCGCGTGGCGAGGACGAGGTGGAAGGGCGGGGTGATGCCGGTGCCGGGATGTGTCAGGCTCCGGCCACCCCCCAGGAGCCACCGCGGTGTCCCAGCCCGAAGCAGCCGGACCGGACCGCGCTGGGGCCGCACGTTTCACTCCGTGCCGGGCAGGACACGTGTGATTTCCCAACGTGCAATTAGCCGTCGGTTTTCCCGGAGGCGGCGCACGGCCGTGCCCGTGGCTACTCGTGGACGGGGTCAGCAGCACCCACGGCCCTGACCACCCTGTCTTTAATTGATCTGTGCTGATTGGAGTCCGGAGGGGGGGAGCTGAGTCCCTGCCATCTGTCCTGGCCGTGCCCTGGCGCCCAGGTCCTGCCAGCGTGGTGGCTCAAGGTCAAAGCCGTGCGTGGTGTCTTTGGGCCGCTGCCAGGCGTGAAAGAGCTCCCCCCTCCCGTCCTGAGTCAGTGGTGTTTGGGGTTGGAAAGGGGGTAATTAAGTGACCTATTTCTGGGCAGGGAGGAAGGGAAGGAGGAGGAATCGTTTTTCTTTCCAGAGCTTCAAACAGCTTCCAGCAAGCGTCCGGCACAAACCCAAAACCGCTTCCAGGAGGAGGTGCCTCAGTCGCCCCCCAGCTGGGGGGTTTGGGGCACGGGTGGGGGGCTGTGGGCTGTGGGGAAGGGTGACCTCCCACTGCAGCACTGCTGCCGCATTGGCCTTTTTGTTTTGGAAGGAGGCAGGGCAAATCCATGGCTCCTGAATTTTATTGTTTTATCCTCCCAGCCCCAAAAAATAGTACTGAGATTTGGGAGGCAGCACCTGCCTGCGGGGTCCCCGACCTGAGCCCACCCCAGGGCTGCCAAGGGATCATCCTAGAATTCCCGGTGGGATTCCTCCTCCTCGTCCTTCTCCTGCAATAGGGGGGATTATCAGCAGGAGGTGGATCCTGCAGCCCTGGGGGTGCTGGGACTGTCGGCAGGGGGGTTCCTGCTCCGGAGGATGCGGTGAAGCTTTGGCTGGAAGGTGCTATTGATGGATATAAGCAGTGCTTATAAATAGCACTGCTTGAAAGTTTTCATCTTCCGTTTTAAATGGAAGTGCCTTTTGGAACAAAGTGACTTTCCTCCATCCTTTTGGAAAGCATCTTTTTTTTTTTTTCTCTTATTTTGAAGATGAATTTTTTTCTTTTTACTTTTAAATGTTTTCCTTTCCAATTATTGGAAGACTTCAGGGAAAAATTGCTAGGCGCCATATTCAGGAACACATCCCATGTCGTGCAGGTGGGGAAAATATGTGGGGTCAGATTCGTTTGGTTTGGCTTTCCTTAGAAAAGAAATTGAGAATGGAAAATGTTCAAGGAGTCAGTGACAATTTTGTGTTAAAGCTGACAAAATTTGGGGGGGCTGAGAAAACGGAGTTTGCTTAAAATCTGCTGCATCAAGCATAAGAAAAAAACCCACTTTAAATAAATTAAAAAATTGGATGAAGAACTTCAGTTTAGTGAAAAACTGGCAACATTTCTGGGTTTCTGTCTGGAATTTTTCAGTTGTAAAACCTGAAATCCTCCCCCACCCCAAGCAGTAACCTTGAGACACAGTGCCGGAGCAGGAGTTTCCACTGACAGGGAAGAAAAAAATTAAAATAAAGAATGTAGACAAATTATTTTGACCGACCAGCCTATTTTTTTTCTTTTTTTTTGCAAAGGCAGTCACTGAGACCTCCTGCCCCCGGGCTGTGGTGGTCAGTGCTGGGACCAGCAGATAAACCAGCACGATGCAGGGCTGGGGCAGGGAATGGCTGGGATCGGGCTCCAGGCACAGGTGCTCCTGGGCATCTGTGGGAGAGAACCTTCTGCAAAGCTCGGGACTGCCAAGAAATGCGTGTTTTTCACCAGTCTTGGATGGTCTGGGGGCAGAGAGGGGCCGTGTGTTTGTGTAACCACAGGTGGGGGCTGAGCTGTCGGCGTGCTGTCTAAATATCGTGATAAATGTCCCCGTGGAGCTGGTACCCACAGGCTTCCCACTGGCATGAGACCAAGCTCCCAGGCTTGGGAGGAACAGCCTGTCTGCTCTGAATGCCAGTGGTGTCCATTCCTGGGCTGTGGTGTCCTGTGGCAAACGTGGCAGCTCCTCTGGGAGGGGACCCCAGTGCTGCTCGGTTGGACAACGAGTGGCCGGTTGGAGTGGCTGAAGACCCCACAGCTTGTTAAAATCCTGGTATTCCCGGAGCCTGGCTCTGCCACCAGCACCCTGTCCCTCCTGGGCACTGTGGGGGGAATTTTTGCCCTTTAAAATTCTGCTGCAGGGAGCTCTGGCTTTGGCTCTGCCACTGAACATGGAGCCTGGCGTGTGGCACTCGGACCAATTCAGGACTTGCTGGAAAAACCTTGGGGGAAAGCAAAGCACTTGCTTGTGTCACCGAGTGTCTCCTTCAGCACTGGCACCACCAGGGAGGTCGTGGCAGAGGCGAGGAGGTGCCTTCAGGCATGGTTATCACAGACTCATGGAATGGTTTGGGGTGGAAGGGACTTAAAGATCACTTCACTCCAACCTGTGGGTTTTTCCCAGGGGATAAACCACGTTTTCCCTGGATATGTGTCCCTGCCCTTAGGAAAGCCCTGCGATAGCAGTAAATTTATTTCAATAACTGGGATGGGGTGGAGGGTTGGGTGCAGGCAGAGCTTGCTTGGACATGGGCTTAGGGCAGTTTTCCATCTGGTATTCCGGTGAGGAGCAGCACTTGGGATCACATGGACAGCGTGTGCATGCCAGGCTCTCCTCCAAGAGCATGGACCAGTGTGGGGGCTCCCAGGAAGGGCTCAGGGCTGGGGATTGGGATGGAGCCGGAGTCAGGCCTTATCTCCAGCCTCGTTTCTTGGGCGATGCTTTCCCAGAGGGCTCCGTGCGCTGCTGGACATCTCACTTTGTGCGACTTTGGAGGGCCCGATGCCCCGTCTCCGGGGTTTTAAGCACAGGGATCAATCACGGATCCATCCTCAACCTTCCCTGACTGGGCACGGCCGTCCTTCCCACGCGCCGGCGACGAGCTGCCGGCAAAGCTAGCACCTCTCGGCTCGCTCGTTCAAAAATATCCCCGGCCCCGCGCGGATGCCGCTGCCAAGATGGGGAGCGGAGCCGGCGCTACCTCTTTGCAGAAATCTGTCGCCTCACTCGGCGGTGGGGAGGCTGGGAGGGAGGCTGGGAGGGAGGCTGGGAGCCGCAGAGAGCTGAGCCCCAGCACTTTCTAAAATAGAAGCAGAACAAATGGTTTGGAGCAGGATGCTGGTGGCAAAGGCAGCCAAGGCTCTTCCCATGGCAGCTGGTGGTTGTTTCTTGCTCCTCCATCAATCCTCTCCCCAGAGCTGGCGTTTCCCTGCGGGGGGAGAGGCAAGCATCTGGCTCTCGGGGCGGCCTGGGGCACGGCGGTGGTTTTTGGGGTTCGGTGTGACCTGCTGGGTTTTTGGGACGGTTGAGCTCTGAGCGGGCTGTGAGGATGGTGGGGCAGGAGCAGGTTTGGTCGGCATGCGCCGGTGTGAGATAAGGGGCAGACGAGTTGGGTGGTGCCAGTTCCTGAAGGGACTTTGTCCCAAAACAATGACACAGGTGCCGGGTTGAGCGTGGGCAGCGGGTGCTGACCTGGTGTGTCAGACGGCTGAGCGCGGAGCTGCCGTGTCGTCCGCAGGAGGGGTGGGGGGTCCTGGCGGGGTGAGTTCCTGGTTGCTCCTGGGGTCCCCAGGTGTTTTGGGAGCTGCATTTGGGCCACCCTCTCCCTCCTCCAAGGGACTGCTTCTGGGGAAAGGCTGAGAGCTGGGTTCTTCACCCTGCTCCCTTTCAGATGCTGCTCCTGAGGGGACGAAGCTGCCCATCCTTGCTCCGGCCACTGGCACCCAGGAGAGGAAATGGTGAGCCCAGGTCTCCTTGCAAATAGAGAGAGTATGGAAAAAACCTGTTAGTTCCCTCAGGTCTTTGAGCTTTAGGGCCAAACGTATGTGTTTTAGTGAGCAGGATTTCACGCCTGGCTTTGCACCAAAGAGGGTTGCTCCAGCTGGACGAGGTGGAAGTGGGAAGGTCAGGAAGATGCTTCCCATAAGGGAAGATGTTCTTGCCGTGTCCTTTCCAGCGGAGAGGACCAGCCACGGCGAGCTCAGCATCAGCTAGGGTGACCTTCAGTGCCTTTGCTTGGCGAGGGAGGCTGCTTTGCATGCCCTGTCCCCACCAAGCATCGGGGTCTTTTTGTTATGCAAATGCAGCTTTGGTTTTAGCTTCTGAGAGATAAATACCTTTGAGGCTAAATCTGGAGCTTGGGGCACTGCTGAAAGCGCCCTGGTGACCCAAGGGCTGACAGGTCGGATGCTGAAGGTGGTGGTTTGGGGGTTTGGTTTTGCTTTGGGCATGGAAACAAAACACTCTGGCTGTTTTCCCCCCTGGGGTTATACAAGATTTTTTTGGAGCGAGGAGCATTGCAAGCCCTGGTGGGGGATCCTTGGCACCCACTGCCCCATGCCTGGATTTCCTACTTTTGCAATGATGTGCTGTGGGGTTTTTTTTTAAGCATTTAGAACTCAGGAGACCCTTTTGCCCCAGCATCACACCGCCCTCTGAGGACCCGCACTGAGCTGTTCCCAGGCACTGTGGCTCCAGTGGGGGACCGACGGTGATGTCTCCATTCCCCCCAGTGCTGGCCACCTGGGCTTTGCCACTGGGGTCTTTCTCCTGCCCCTCAGAGACAGGCTGAGGGGTGCAGGCTGCGTGGCTGGATTGGTGCCGGACGCTGTGCTGGGTGCTGCTCACCGGACCGGAGCCTTCCTCTCGCCTCCCTGCTCGCGCGTGGGCGAGCGTGGCGTGGGCCTGGCGTCCCCTGGGGCTCCCTGGCTTCCTTTGGGACCCCGTGAGCCCCTGGCAGCCCGTCTCCCTCGTGATGGGCGGGTCACAGGCCGTTGGGCTGGCTTTGGGCAGAGGTGTTTGTGTGCGGTCTTATTTTTATTTGTGCGCGTTTCGGAAATTTTGCGTCACGGCGGGTGCCGGTTCAGTGCCCGGCGATGGGGCGAGAAGGGGTGTGAGGAGGATGGAAACGTGGCTAGAACTGGTTTAGCTTCTGCTCATGCAGTTTTGCTATTTCTGTGCCATAGGAGAGCTTGAGGCCCTTGGGATTGGGGGGGGCTGAAGCCCTCGGGTTCCCAGTTCATCCCTCCTGTGGGGTCACGGGTCACCTACCAGCCTGAAAACTGCTTGACATCAGCCCAGGGGCTCTCTGGGGCTGAACCATGAGAGTGTGACACTAAGAGCACCCAGAGGTGTCTCGTGACCTTGCAAAAACACAGGGCAGTGGTGGTTTTTTTTTCTGATTGGGAGCTGGGCTGGAACTCAGGGTCTCCCACATCCTGCTGACGATGGGATGCCGCTGGGACCTGCCATGGGCAGAGCGGGGTGGAAAGGAATGGTGGTGGGGAATAAAGGTGAAAAGGGGAGGGCAGCTCTTCTGGAGCTGCTTCTTTGCAAAGTAGGTTGGTTTTGGCATGGCTGGGTGCTGAGCCGTGGTGGGCAGGGCTAAAGCCACCCCAAAACAGGGTGTTCCTCCTCAGGGCTGCCTCAGGTTCTGCAAGGTCTGCTGCATCCCCCAAAGCCCTGCAGGGTCTGGAGCATCCATGCCTGGGGAAGCTGCTGCCCAAACAATGCTCCAAAGTGGGTACTCTGGCCCGGGGACAGGAGCAAATCTGCATTCCAGGGAAAAGAAGGTTCCAGGGAGAACTTGGAACCCTTTCCAGTGCCTAAAGGGGCTCCAAGAGAGCTGGAGAGGGACTTTGGACAGGGGTCTGGAGTGACAGTAAAAGGGGGAACAGCTTCCCACTGGCAGAGGGCAGGGTTAGATGTGATCTGGGGAAGAAATTCCTGGCTGTGAGGGTGGTGAGGCCCTGGCCCAGGTTGCTCAGAGAAGCTGTGGCTGCCCCATCCCTGGAAGTGTTCAAGTGTTGGACGGGGCTTGGAGCAATCTGGTCTAGTGGAAAGTGTCTCTGTCCATGGCAGGGGGGTGTAGTGAGATGGGCTTTATGGTATCTTCTAAGCCAAACCATTCCATGATTTCCTGACCCCCTCCAGCTGCAGCACAGCCCTGCTCCTCCAGCCTCTGCTGCCCAAGCCAAGGTGCTGCCTTGGTTCTTTCTTTTTTTTTTTTTAAATTTAATTCTTTTTGCCTAAATGTGTTACCAGTGCAGCTCGTCCATATTTCCACCACCTTCTCCCTCCTGTTCTCGCGCTGAAGTCTATAATGCTGAAATTATAGCATCCCCCTTGTCACCATGGCAACGAGCAGGGATGTATTTAAAAAAAAAAAAAAAAAAAAGGACCAGAAGCCCTCCAAGGATTATGACTTCAGTGAGGGATCAGGCTGGAGGGGAATCTGGGTCACGGCTGGAGCAGGCTTTTCTTCCAGCCTGTCTTCAGTAATTCCCCTCACAGCGCCCGGGGCCGCGTCAGGGCAGGGCAGAGCCGCCGCTGGCACCCATGGGTGCCCCCGGGGGGGTCCAGCTGCCCCAGGAGGTGCTGCCCTCCCTCTGCACGAGATCACTCATCACCCGTGTACACCCTGGGAAAGAGCATCCTCTGCAAGCTCGGTATTCCCACCCAAAACCCAGGCGCTTTAAAACCAAAAGTCTTTTTGCTTCCCAAGCGTGCAGTGCCTGCAGGAGCACGAGAGCCTTGCTCCCCCTCCACCCCACTTTGTGCAGTGCAAGTTTTCTCTCTCATCCCCCAAAATAAACAGGACTTTTTTTTTTTTTTAAAAAATACAATTTTTTTTTTTTCTCCTCTTCTTCTTTTTATTTTTTTTCCTCCCTTTTTCCACACCCCCAGAGCCGCTGTTGCTGGTGGCAGGGAGCCCAGACTCTGTAGGAACTCAGAAATGCTGCAGATACAAGCCCCGTCTGCCCTCTCGGTTTCGCAATCCTTTGGAGCGGGGTTGGGGGGGGGAGAGAGAAGGAATAAAATGGGAGGGGATTTTTTTTTTCTTTATTAGAGATTTATAGACTTTCCCACCAGTAGGGACAAGGAGCTGAAGCGGAGCGGCCAATTTCCTACAGTAAGTTTCCAACACTGCTCCTCTCTGGCCTCTGTGAAACCCTCTGCGGCCTCGCCTACGGTGGGTTGGGTTGGTTGGATTTTTGGAAAACCACTGGAGATGCCGGCAGGGGTGTTGGCGGGGCGAGGGCTGCCGGCGTGGAGGGTTGGAGCTCGTCTCCGTGGGCTGGCACCTCCCACAAGCTAGGTGATGCTAAGGGCCAGGAACAATCAGCTCAGGTGGGTTTTCTGAGATGTTAAAGACTTTTTTTTTCTACCTGTTTCTTTGGTTGCGTGTGAACCCTTCGGCTTGGGCTGCGGTTCCCCCGGCGTGCCGGACTCGGTGCTGCCGGGGCACCTTCCCCGCCGTCCTCGTCCCCCTCAGCCATTCGGTCTCTTGAGGTTTGTGGTCCGTTTATTTTTAGGTAATTGCAGCGTCCGGGCGCTGGAGTGGCCGCTCAGTACCACGCAAGCCGGACAAGGGAGGGGTTTGTTGGCCAGTGTATTTTGAGCCGTTGGTTTCTTACAGGCGAGAGCCTGGCGAGCTCCCCGTGCTGGTGCGGAGGGGCCCGGCTGATGCCATGGTGGCTCCTGTCCCCACATAGGCCACTTTAGCTGTGCCCTGTGCCAGGCACATAGGGCAGGGTGTGAGGGTTCGGCTCCTGGCTCCGCTCTGCACCTTCGTGCAGGATCTGCCCCTCCTCCAGTGCTCCACTGGGGGAAAAAATCCTCCCTTGAGCTGTGCCCTGAGTGCTGGCAGCTCTGCTCCCAGTGTCCAGTGATTAATGGGATTAAATTGGTTCCCCTAGTGAGGTTTTTTTTTTGTTTTTTTTTTTATTTTGCATCTGGTTTTCTCAAGACTTTTGAAGCAGGGGGAGGCCGGAGCCATGTCGCACTGAGATCTGATTAGATAAGGGAGAGCTGCCTGTGAACAAAATTCCTACCGGATAATTATTTATACCTCCATGTGCGTCACTAATAAACATCTGGATCTGCTCCAAACATCTTCATTTGATTTGTTTTGTAGTTTCTCAACGATGATGTTTCTCAGCTCCCCACCTCCCTCTTTGTGTGGCTTTTGAGGACTTGGCTGAAATGAGGGGTGGGCTTTGAGCGGTTGCCCCGCTGCCCATGGGATAAGCCCATCCCCCAGTGCCAGCCTTGCTCTCCCATTCCTTTCTCCGCCGGGCGTTACCACTCTTAGTTTAGCAAATTCCCGCTCCTGGATTCCTGTGATAGGGTGACAGTCACATTGCCCTTTCCTGGGAGGAGAAAATTTGTGGTGTTGGTGGTTTGCAGAAGACAATACGAGTGGCCAAAACAACCCAAAAAGCAACCCCAGATGTGTTGCTTTCTATTTTAAACATTCTCCTTTGATTTGGGGGCGAACCAGACTCCTGACCTTTCGGAGCGCGTGGGGCTGGCAGTCATGCCGAGCTCTCCGAGGCCAGAGCTGACTTCTTGCTCTGTTTGTGTAGAGCCAAGAAATTACTATTAATAACTTTCCCTGAATGAGAGTTGAGTACCTGCTTCCCCGGGGCTCCTTGGAAGGCTGTGGCTGGGGCGGATAACATCAGCAGTCATTATGAGCAGGACCGAGAGCATCGCGCAGCTGGGATGCAGATGGGAAGGGACTGGTGTGGGAGGGGAGAGATGAAGGATGCCTCTGGCTCGCTGTGAAGAGCCTCGGGCAGGGCTTGCAGGCGCCACGAGCCATTTTTTGTGCGTTCCTCCATCCTTTTTGCAGCCCCAGCCCCTCTTTGCACGAATGCAATGGAAAAACCATCCCAAGTCGCTGGAGCTGGCAGCGGACGCCAGCTCGGTCCGTGCTGGCTGTAATCCGGGTCTCACCTCTGCAGGGCTCTCAGGGGAAAAAAAAAATTAAATAAATAAGAAAGTTTCAGTGCTGCACCCAGCCTTAATCTCTTTAAACTGTATTTCGCTAATCCTTCATTAGGATCTCATTGTGAGCTTGTTATCCCGTTAGGGCTGAGCCGTGCGCGGCGGCGCCTGCGGAGCCGGGCGGGAAGGGGCTGTGTCGGCCCCGCCACGGCCACGTGCTCCGCTGGATGTGCTGGCAGTGCTGGGCCAAGTGGGCTCTGCCCGTGGGGATGGGTCCTGCTGCTCTGTCCCACTGCTGCAGAGGAGTGGGTGCAGTCCTGGGGTCTTTGGTAGGGATGCCATTTCTGTTCATCTTCCCCTCCCATCCCTGGACGTGCCCATCTGGGGTGCTGGAGCTGGGGATGGGGATGTCACGTAAAAAGTGGTGGTTTTGGTTGCACCAAGGCTTGGTTGGCCTCGGGAGAGTTTCAGGGAGCCCCCGCTGTGGTGGGCCAGGTGCCAAGGGTGAGGTTTTAGCTGGGGTTATGTGGGGAGATGGTGGGAGGTGACCCCGAGGGGCTCGCCAGGAGAGCACTGAACCCCCTTCCCGCTGCCACGGGAGCCTTAAAAAAGGGCATTGTTTGGACCCAGCGGGCACAGGCAGATTCCTGCCCTTACTGAGCTGCTGCTTTCCCGCTGGGAGGCTGAGCTGGTTCCCTGCTCCGTGCTGCCAGCTCCCCTGTCCCGGCGTGGCACAGCCACAGCCACGCTCCCCCTCCCCAGCACCCAGCCCTGACACCCTCCCCTTGACACAGGGACTGCCTTGGGCCGACTGGCGAAGGCAACAGCTCTGCAGCACCCAGGGGGCTGGGATACCTGCAAGCCACATTTCTGGAAGTTTTTGGAGGAGGAGAGCAGCCTCGCGTGAGGCTGAAGCTGGAGACGTGGGGAGTCCATCCCGCCGGATAACGGAGCGGGGCTGAGCCTCGCGGGCTGCGATGGGCGAGAGCAGGAGATGGTCTGCAGAGCCGGTGCAGAAAGCAAAACAAAACCCGCACACCCACACGTTCCCACATGCGCAGGCACACACGGCAGCGAGCAGGCAGGGAGGGGACCCGCCAGCAGCCGGAGCCGAGGCTCGATTTGATTTGGTGGAAAATGAAAACCCTTGCGGCAAGCGAGAGGGTTCCTGGCTTTTCTTTTTTTTCCTCCCTCAAGAAAATAATAGGTTGGATTTTTACCTTGCCCGGGTTTTGTTTTGTGCAGTAGCGTGGCTTCGAAGAGGAGCCTGGTGGCTAAATGAGTTGCTGCCTGTTCTGTGCTTTCCTGCCCAGCCTCCTCCCTGCCGGAAGGTTTTGTGGGCACGCGTGTCTCCGTGTCCTTGTCCACTCCTGCAGCGAGCTGGGGGAGGGAGGTGGCTCCTGTGACATTGCCCAGCAAGCGACAATGAACTCGGCTCTAAGCCTGCGCGTGGCTTTGCCCGAGAGCCTTGGCTGGCATTTATGTTGATGCACATTTATTTGCCTCCAGGTTGGGGAGCATCTCTGCAGGTTGAGCTTTTGGGCAGTGCCAGAGCGTGGTGAGGGGCTTGTGGCATCGCTCAGCTGTAGGAGATGGGGTCTCCACAGGGAACCCAAACTCAGATTCCCGACCTAGGATCGAGCAACCCTGCTTCTTGCCGCATTTATTCTGGCAGCTGGGGCGGTGCTGTGCTGGGGCTTGACCCGTGCCGTGGCAGTGGTGGTCCCACTCCCCGTGAGGGCTTTCTCTTCTACACCAGAGCATGTAAGAATTGGGGAGTGTTGTGAGCAGAGATTTGTGTTGGCTTTTATCCTCCCAGAAAAGAGGGGTAGTGATGCCCAGAAGCACCGTATCCCTGGCCTTCTTTTCCTTCCCTGGGTTTCGCAGCCCTTTGGGGTGCTCCTGCCACGGTCTTGGCTGGGGCTGTGATGCCCCACTCCCTGCTGCTGGGAAGGTAGAGCTTTTCCAAACCCTCTCTCCCCTTTTCCTGTGCCTATAATTAGCCCTGGCTCCCCGCCACCATATACTGTACGATCCTGGAAAGAGGTCATGGCTTTGCTGAAATTCTTGGGAACAGAGCTGCCTTTGCAGCTGGGAAAGCGGTGCAATTTCCAAGCAGATAAGAAATAGGGCAAATGCAACTCTGTTCCCTGCTGTAACTTATGGGCTCTGGGGATGGCATCCGATGGCCTCCTCCCTGCTCTGGTTCTCCACGTGCTTGGGGGAATGGATGAGACTGTCTGTGTTGGCAAAGAGTTTCCAGCCAGCTCCCAACTCCGGTGTGCTGCCCCAGTGGCAGGGGGTGAGGAGACCTCTGTCTTCTCCTGGACTGCTGAATCCTGTTGAGGTCTTGCCCTGGGCTGGAGGAGGAAACAAACCCATTCTTGGGTGTTTGTGATTCTTTCCACTTTTAAAACTTCCCATTTTTATGAATTTCCTGGGAGCTGGACTCCCTTTGCAGCAGGAAAAGCATCATCTTGATGACCTTAAAGGTCTCTTCCAACTGAAACGGTTCTATAATTCTGCGATTCCGTGACCTCCGGGCAGATGACGAATAGGACTCGGCTTTTTTCCCAAGAAGGGGCAAAGCCCACGGGAGCAGAGAGGTCTGCGGGGGCTGGGGAGGGTTTTCCTGCCTCTGAACTCTCCTGTGGAAACTGGTGAAAAACTCGAAGTGAAAAGAGTATTTTGAAAAGAGAAAACTCCCCTCTCCAGGAAATGTAGACTAAAACACAGCAAAATCCCCCGTTCAGAAGTTTCCCAAAGCTCTGCTGTTGTTTCCCTGCCTCTCTACTGTCATTCTGAGAAAAAGCCAGGATAAATCTGCCCAAACAGGACAGGAATGGAGAGCGAGGGCTTGAGTTGCCATCCCAGCTGGGACTCTGCGCGTGCTGTATCCCCCCAGCAGCATCCCACTGCCGAGCTTTCGAGCTCTCCTTTCCAGAGGAGAGATTAGCTAAAAAAAATCACTGGATTAAAAAGCAAAACACTCTCCGTTTGTTGTAACTGGCTCCTGGGCCCGAGAGCTGCTTCTCTTCCCTCCCTTCCCTTTTACATCCAGGCACTCTGGTTTTTGCTTTAGCTGACGGGACTGAGGGGTTCTGAGGTCTGTGAGGGTCCCCTCTGGCAGCACCACGAGTTTTTCTGGTGATTGCAAGTCTTGATAAACTCTTTTTTGCTGGTGCCAGCGTGTTCCAACTGGGGATTGCATTTGGGATTTGGGATTTTTGCAAGGGCTGTTGGTGTAGGTCCATTAGAGGGAGGTGATGCTTGCACCGGCCACGGATGTTTCATCGCCCCGCAGGGGACTGAGGCGTTTGGGGAGCACAGGGCAGTTTCCTATGGATTCGTGCTGCTCAGTTGACTGATTAACCAAATTACACAGAAATCTTCTTTTTTCTCTCTGTAGGTGCCTATAAACCCCCTTCTGCTCCCCCCTCGCAGTGGCGTACGTGGGGGGCGGTGTAGGAGTTGCTGACGATGGCACCGAATGTGCAAGTGTTTCTCTGCACCTCACTGGGGAGAAATATTTTAATCTTTTTTTTTTTTCTTTTCCTTTCTTTTTTTTTTAAAAAAAAAAAAAAAAGTGGATCTGAAGTTTGAGGAGTTTGTGCCCGCTCCACAGAGATTCACTGAGCATATGAGGGGGTCTGGGGCTTGAACCAGGAGATCTGGGTAAGCCCAAGGATGATTTTTAGTCTCTGGCTTGGAGTTTTCCGCTGCTGGGTTTTTGGAGGTGGCAGAGTCTCACTCCCTCGGGATGTGACTCCTGCTTTTCTGGATGCAGCCCTGGCTTTGCAGCTGGTGAGGAGCCATACTCAGCTGCTGGACCCAAAGAGTTTGCACGAGGGGTCAGAGTTTGCACATCGGTTCGGGAATGAACCCCCTTCATGCTTCCCAGGGCTGAGCAGCCTCAGGTCACACCGGGGGGTTTTCCAGCCTCTCTCAGGGTTGTTTCTGGTGGGTGCTGGCACTGGTGGGCTGGAGCAAGGCCAGAAGGTGTTGTTGAAGGGTGCTGGAGGGTGGCAGCAGCCCTGGCTCTGGCCAGCTCTGCTCAGGACACACCAGAAGGGCTGTAGCACAACCCAGAATTAAGTGTGAGTCTCCCAGGCGCCGGCGTTTGACCACGGAGCCACATCCCCTCCGCACAAGGAGCTCCCTTTTCTCTCTTGTTTGCAAGTGGCCTTACAAGCAGGTTTAAAAAAAGCTCTCAGCTTCCAACATGGGCCACGGAGCTGGGCCAGGCTCTGTCCCCATTGCCAGGGTGGGTGGCAGCAGTGAGGGGCAGATTTGCCTTATCCCCCTCCCTCGTGCATTCCCACCTCCTCCCTCTGCCTTTGCAGAGGTGCTGGCGCAGGGTTAGTCCCCCCTGGGAAGGCTCTGTGCCCCCCAGCACGTCACCCGATGGCAGCCGGGAGGTGACTTGGGACCTGCCACCATCTGTCGGGGCGGGGAGATGGATGGGCTGGAGGGGTTGGACGTGGGTGGCGATGGTGTTTGTTTGGTTTCCATGGGGAGAGGCCGGGCCCAGTGGCCGGTGGCAGCCCGAGCTGCCCGGGGTTTCTGTGGCCATGAAGAGCATCCCAGGGCCGGTGGCTGCTGGCTCAGGTGACAGCAGGGCCGTGAGGGGTCCGGGCTTTGCTCCGAGCGATGACGATTGTCTCCCATCCTCCCTCCGCCCGCTCCAGCGCCGCACCTCGCCCCATGGCCCTGGAGTTTGGACCTGCCTCGCTGAGCTGGAGCCGGGGCTGGGGCTGAGCCGGCCTCGATGCCGGAGGGCGCAGGGACACCCAGACCGGTCGTGTTGCCACGTTCTGGGAGGGGACAAGGGCTGCACCCACCTGGGGGAACTCCTTTGGGGTTCTTGGATCCATCCCCCTGTGTGACAGAAGGGAGAGCTTGGCCTGAGAGATGAGTGAGAATCGGATCCGTGGCCTCTGGGGAGAGGCAGCAGAGGACAAGAGGGGTTAGTGGGGAGTCAGGAAGGCTTGGAGGAGTCTGGGGGGGAGCAAACCAGCTGATGGTGCTGCCACTGCTTTATCTCTGCCTGGAAATGCCAACAGGAGCTGGAATTAGAAATGTGGAGTGGCTGTCAATGCAGCTGTGAAATCTCCTGCATCCCTGGAGCAGCACCAGGCCCCTTTACACGGTGCCCTGGCAAGTACAGGGGGGTTTGAGCATGGTAGGGGCACCCACAGCCCTTCTTGGCACCTCCGGGATGGGTTTGCACATGCACCGTCCAGGCTGCCCTGAAGTTAAATTGGATAATTGGATAAAATTAGTTCAGGAAAGTGAGTGGTGGCTGCTCTGATCAAATGTGGCAGCAGCCAGTTGGACGCAGACCTGGGCCTGAACCCGGACCCGGTGCCCAGCACAGAGTTGCTGCCTCCCTCGGGGAAGGTGCTGGTACCCTCGGGCCCCGGAGCTGGAGCCAGCAGGCGGCAATGTGGCCTGAAGCACTGTCACTGTCACCAGAGCAAGGGCAAGCAGTGGGTGCTTGGCATAGGGGACACCCACACCTTGGCATCCCTGTGCTCTCGTGGGAGTCCCGGTGATGTTCTTGGGTGTTTTGGAGTTGGTTTTGGGGTCTTCCTGGTGCTGGTGGGTGAGCAGGATGGGACAAGGAGGGAGTCAGGGGGATTGCTCAGGGGGAGGTAATTGGGGGTTGGGCTTGTGTGTCAAACTCTGCTGTTACCTTCCCCTCTCTGTGCCTCAGTTTCCCTGAGCTGGAAGGCTCAGGTGGTGCTGCTGGTGGTGAGACCACCCCGTGCAGGCAGCTGTGGTCCTGCTGACCAGCTCCTGCCCAATGTGCAGGGGTGTCCTGCCAGGCTTGTGGAGAGGGGACGTGCCACCTGGAGCCTGCCCAGGTGTGGGCACCCACATGCCCCGGGGTATTTCTGCTGCCGCCAGATGTGCCGGGTGCAAGGAGATGGCTGGCCCAGCTGTGCAGAGAGAGCAGAAGCAGGATGGGTGCTGTGAGCCAGAGGAGACCTTTGTCTGTCTTGTTTTCTTCTTCCCCTGGTCCCCCCTTGGTGCGTGGCCGTGCTCCAAAAGCCGTGCCAGTCCCCAGCCCTCCCGCGCCTCCGGCCGCCCCCGTGGCCAATCCAGCTGGAGGTTTCAGTTCTGCATCTCCGCTGCCCAAGGGGGAACTCAGCCAGCCAGAGCGAAACTCGGCGGCTCCAACGGTCGCACATGCTCGCCACCCCCCCGGCAGCCCCTCGTGTCCCTCAGGTCCTGGCGGGGCCGGCGGCCGCTGTCGCAACACCTGCGGCGGCAGCTGTGCCACACTCGGCCCCGGTGACCTTCCCCGGAGCACGGCAGGGACGGAGCGGCTGCCCAAACCCTGCCCAGACCCAGCCACTCCACTGGGACAGGGAGCCTGTGGGGCAGAGCCTCGGCAAGCTGACCTGGAGGAGCAGGGAAGTGCCCCTCCATGATTCCCACCCTGCCCCGAGCTGGGGACACCTTCACCTCATCCCTGCACGGGTTTGGAGGAGCTCCGGTGGCGGTGGTCGCACTCTGCGTGGTGTGACTGTGCCCTCAGCACACCTGGCTTGTGCTGTCACCCTTGGGCTGTCCTGCCTGGCAGCCGAGCATCCCGTGTCACTGGAGGTGGGTTTCTTCCTCCTGGCTTGACACGCTGCCCTCCCGTCCCCCTTTCCACAGCCCCTGGTGCTGTGCTGCTGGGATGTTCTTCGCTGCATTTAACCACCAGCCTGTCCTGCCCCGAGTCGGACCTCTCCCAGTTTGTCCCTTTCCCACCTCGTGGTGTCAAGCCAGAGGAAACCCAACTGTAAAAGACTCATCAGGTCTAATTAAGCCTTGGGGAGATTCCCAGTGGCTGGTGCAAACCAAAGCCCAGGACATGGCTGAGATGCTTTAGTTTCAGGGTCTGGAGAAATGGAGAAAATGAGAGAAAAATTGAGAAAGTTCTTTTTTTTTATTTTTTCTTCTGTCTGCTCCTTGCTGATGCTGGGACATCCCCCCAAGACCAACACAGCACAGCCCTGGGAACTGGGGTTTGGGATCTCCCTGGTTTGGGGTGGGGGTCCGTGAACTCCTGGCAGAGGAGCAGCGAGCTGGGTCGGGAGCCCGGGGTGGGGAAGTTCAGGCTTGGTATCCAAATGTTGGCAGCCCTGAGCCCGTTGCTAAAGGAAACATGAAAAAAGAGGAAGGAGAGATTGCGGTCGCTGCTCTTCCCCTCCGCAATCTGCGCCTCCCTCTTGGCCCCTCTGGCTCTGGGGCTGGTTTTTCTGCCCACCCATCTCCCCTTGGCTTTCCCACCATGTGCTCTGAGGTCCTTGTGGCAGTGGCCATGGGTGGTTTATTTGGGGGTATGACATGGTATATATTGGGGGTTTATATATGAGAATAAGTAGGAGAATATATATATTTGAGGGGGGCTTATATATGTGGGAATGTATATATTTGGGGGGTTATATATACAAGTAGGAATATATGTATTTGGGGGGTTATATACATGGGATAGGTATGTTTTGGGAGGGTTGTATATATGGGAATATGTGTATATTTTGGGGGTATTATATACATGGGAACATGCCTGTGTTTGGGGGTATTAGTGGCACAGGGGCTGCTGAGCATCAGCTGAGCAGATATCCAGGGAAGTCTCTGGAAGCCATCCCTGCACATGCTCTGGGATCCTTCTGGGCAGGCTGGAGCAGCTCCCAGCACCCGCTGCCTTTGCATGGCAGGTTGTGCCAGCCCTACCTGCACCAGTTAAAAACAGGGGTCCCAGGAGGTCCCCCCTGCCCTGAGGAGTTCGGGTTTGTCGCTCGGCGAAACCGAACCTTTGGTTTTCAAACAGGAACAACGTTATCGCCTGCTCAGCATTTCTGCCCCAAAGCTGGACAGAAAGATTGTCTCCTCTTTCCCCTTTTTCCTCCCCTCCTTTTTTCACTCAGAAAGGGGAATTCGCTTGCTTTTGCCGCCTCCATCCCTCCCCTACGTGATTTTTCCCCCTCAGCTTATGAAATAACAGAACATTTTGAAAACACGATACTTTTCCCCTTTCCTGGGAAGCATTTCTTTGTTTATAACAAGAAGGCTTCAAAGGCAGACATGTGATGGGGTGAGAGCTGTGGTCTTTGTGGGGGCCTTGGGGGCTGCTGGTGGCCCAGCCCAGCCCAGCCCAGCCCCAGCCCCTCACTGAGCTGGTCTCACTGAGCTGCAGCAGGTCAGATGGTGACCTTTCAAAATACTCCAGAATCCAGAGTTTCTGGGAGCAGTGCCAGGATGGTCATCCACCGGGTGTGCATGGACGGACATGGGGAGATGGCAGTGCTGCCGAGTGGGGGCTTTGATCCTTTGCACCAGCTCAAAACCTTCAAAAATGGGGTTTACTGGTGCTGGACGTACCACTGGGTTCAAAGAGCAGTGGCTTCTGCAGCGTGGCCGGGGTGTGAAGCAGCCCTGGAGCTGTGGGGCTGGAGAGGGTTGAGCCTTTGAGCTGGTGTCTGTGTGCACTGGGGGCTCCAGACTGTCACCCCGTGCATGCTGTTCATCCCTGTCTTGGGTGACACCAGGGTGTGGCCCTGCACTGTCACACCTGTGGGCTAAACACCCCGAGGCTGATCCTGGTCCCCCCCTGGAGTTTCTCACCTCTCCTCGCCCCAGCAGAGGGGGAGCTGGTCTGCTGGAGTGGTCAGCAGAGGCACTGCCATGAGTTGTCACGGTCTGGGGGCTGTGCCACGGCCAAGGGCTGCGTGGAGTTGGGTGTTGTCCGACAGTTGTTGTGCTGACAGCCCGGTGGGCTCTGGGAGCTGAGGATGTGGCTGCTGCCAACACCCAAACACGGGCAGTTCCGCCAGTCCGTGTGAGCGGTGACTGCGTGGCTGTACTGGCTGTGCCGTGGCACTGTGGGGATCCTGGAGCCCATGGAAACACACGCTCATGGCTTGTCTAGTGGCGTCCCCCACGGAGGGGAACAGCTCTGTGTACAGTTATATGAGGTCTTGCTTGGCCGAGTGTCCCCCGTTGCATCCCAGTGAGCCCCCCGAGGCAAGGGGGGTTCAGCTGCACAGAGCAGAGCCAGCCCGGGGCAGACCTCAGCCACATCCTCCACCCACCCTAGCCCGTGGTCCCTGCCACGTGGCTCTGCCACCAGCCCTGCAAGGCACTGCTGAGACCAGCAAGAGCTGCTTGGACACCGAGGGGGAGCTCAGAAGCCTGTCGAGAGTCCCTTTGCAATAAACACCAGCGTCCCTCATCCTGGCTGGGAGTGTGGCACCCGCAAGGTGGAGCTTCTTCTGTGGGTGCCCTTGTCCCCACGTGGTCAGTCGTTCTGTAGAATGCTCTGCTTTATTCAGGGAAATAAAGGGGTGGTTCTGGGGGGGGGAGCAACAGGTTGGTTTGGGCATTGCCAGGTGCAAGTGGGGCAGGAGCCCCCCATCCTTGTGCCCGCTGCTCCCCCACTGTGG
Organism: Lophotriccus pileatus; assembly: GCA_035583135.1. NCBI lineage: Eukaryota > Metazoa > Chordata > Aves > Passeriformes > Tyrannidae > Lophotriccus > Lophotriccus pileatus. The sequence continues at coordinate 2,193,541 of JAWWES010000071.1, forward strand.
AGGTGACAGAGTCAGACTCGTCTGTCTGTCCTGATGAGAGAAACCCTGCGACTGGTGCATCTGGAGGACCCCAGATGCTGTGGCATGAGGTTGGAGGCTGGGAAGCCGCTTGCACCTCGGCTGTTTCGGGGCGTCCCCTCCGCTTGGCTCCCGGGGAGCGAGGGGTAGGCGCAGCCCCGAGCGGAGCCACGCGCTCCTCGCTCGGGCTTTGTTCAGGCTGAATTTTGTAATGCCAGGAAATGAGCTGGCCGTGGGAGGGGAGGCAGCCGGGGGAGGAAGGCTGGTTTTGTGGTTGGAGCGGAGGACGAGGACGCCGGAAAGCCGAGCACAATTCCTCGCTCTGTTGCAGGCACGGGGGGCGAGGCTGCGGCTCGGGAGCTCGTGGCGTGTTCGGGGAGCGGGTCCCGGCCTCCGTGCCTCGCTTTGCCTTTCGTCCAGCAGCGCTCCTCTTGCGGGACTGTGCCCTGGGGATGGGCTCTGCACAGGGCAGGTGCTGTCCCATGCTGGGTGGTGATGGCCACTGGTAGATGAAATGACCAGCACAAGACTGGCTGAAGCTGCTGGGCTTTGCCCCGTGGGTCACCTCCCATCTCCCAGTGGCGAGTGAGATGAGCTCAGCAGCCACATTTCCTCCTGGGCCATGGCAGTTTCTCCTCATGTGGGCTGTGCTCTCTCTCCAGGAGTGTGTCTGAGCACACAGGTCGGTGCTTTCCCCTACGGGACATGTGTGAGGGTCTTCCCAGGAATCTCCAGTTCGCCTAAAACCTTGAGTGACTCGCTGCCAGCCACGCTGCCAGCCTGGACTGCGTCCCTCACTAACGATAACTTCTGGTTTACCCTTTGTTTCATTCCTGAACTCTTTTTATCATCTTTCCTCCTGGTCTCTTTATAGTATATATAGTGTCTCCTTCACTTCTTTTCCCCCTTTCCTTTCATGGTCCCAGAGGTTCCTGTATCCTGTCCCCACTCTGGACACTGGGATGCTCTCCATGCACAGCCTGAGGGCTCCTGGTTCCCTGCAGGCTCCCAGCCAGGTCCCACCCCACCTGTGTGGCCTCAGCAGTGATGCTCAGGTTCGGGGCAGCGAAGGAGGGGACCTGAGGCCAGGACTTCAGTGGGGGACATTGGGACCCCCTCACTGTCCCCTGTGGCCAGCCACGCCAGATGGGGTGTGTGGGGAGCCCTGTCCTTGCCTCCATCCCTCAGACTGATGGCTGCTCGCTTTGTCTTTGCAGTTGGATTGAGGAGCAGTGGCTGCAGCTCATCCCTGGCAGGAGTAGAAGATGCAGGAGGCTGTGTAGCAGGTACAGTGGAAATCCCAGCCTCCAGGCTCCTGCCTTCTCCCTTGGCTTCACTTGCCAGGGACTGTGTTTCTGCAGGCTGGGGGCAAGCAGGGGGTCCCCACAGAGGTCACCACTGAGCTCAGGGGCTCAGAATCCCACAGTGGTGCCGACCAGACCCTGCAGCCCTGCTCTGATGGCAGGAGAAACAGCAGGTCCCGGTGCTGCAAGGGTACAGGGAATATCCTGGCTGGCCGTGCACCCCTCACGTGCTGCCATGGGGGTCCCAGTGAGTGGGATGGGGCAGCAGAGCCCCCAGAGCAGGGTAGGAAGGTGGCACCCAATAGTGGGTGCCACTGCTGTTCTCCAGAGCCCATGCTCCCCTTTGCCTGGCACAGCTCTGCTGGGTCCCAGCCATGGCCCCAGCAGTGATCTGGGACTCTCTGGGTTTTTTGCAGCACACCACTGTGTATCTGTATAAAGGAGGGTTTTCCTGGCCTGGTTTCTCCCTCTGTGGATGAGACTTGTGGCTAAACCTGCTGTTATTTTGTCCCTTGCATTCCTCTGAAATAAGGTGCCCCTGGGAGAGGGCGTTGTGTCCAGGTTTTTTCCCTTCTCAACCTTCTTGGCCTGTTTATTGCTCTTACGGTAAATGTTTGCGTCTCCCGTGTCTGCAGTGAGGTTGTGGTACAGACACCACCGTGGGCCCAGTTTATGAGGGCTCTACAGTTTCATGTAATGCATCTTCTGTACCTGAGAGTGAAATCAATAAAAAGGAAAGATTTTTAAAAATAATCTGCCCCCAGCTCCTGAGCGGAGGGAGCTCTGTCGCTGCTGCTTAGTGAGCAGTTTTGTGGGGTTGTGATGGCTTTTTAGTGCTGGAGAAGGGGCAGGTAATTTATGTGGAGGCCTGGTGCTGGGAGATGGGGACAGCATCGCTGCTTCCTCTGCAAGGTCAGCACCAAGGGCTTCAGCTGCTGATAGGAACCAAGAGCAGCTCCCCAGCCTGGATCGGGGTGAGCGCAGCAGACAGGCCCCACTGTATCTCAGCAGTGCTCGGTGCGTGCCAGGGATGGGCCGTGGTGTGCTGGAGGAGAGCGGGGCTGAAGGGCTTAGCTGGTCTGTCCTGCTGCAGCTCGGCTGAGCACGGGGTTGTGGGAGTGTTCCAGGGGCTGGTACGGGACCGTCTCTGGTCCGCTCGCTCTGGGAACGTGTTTTAGTGCAGAGAATGACTACACAGAGCGTCGTAGTGATGGGTCTGTCTGCTGTGGGCTGTGTGTGAGGGCAGGACCCTCCTTGGGCCCCAAGTCCCATGGTCCTGGTGCTCTGTGCACGTCCTGTCCCCCGGCCCAGATGCTGGTGGGCGGCGGCAGGATCTCTCTGTAGCTGCGTTCTCTCTCCCCCACATCACGGTTTGCCGCTGGAGACAGGATGCTCGGCTCCGCCGGCTCCATCCTGACCAGTGACAATGGCTCCTTATTTTTTAGGCTCACACAAATTCTTGTTTTTTCGGGTCGGCAGCGTCCTCCCACGAAGCCCCGTGCTGCCGCCGGCGCCGGCACAGAGTTTTGAGCAGGGGAGGAGCAGTTTAGTGATTTCTGCCGCTGCAGAACTGCTTGCTCCGAGGAGCAGCGCAGCAAGTGGTGCGCCTGGGGAGGAGGATTTCAAAAAGCACCTCCAGGGACTGCTTTGAGACTCGTCCCCTTTGCTCTGCCAGTGACAGGAGGCGAGCAATTAGAGGAGCAATATCGACCCAGCCTCGGAAGCGTGCGACGGCCGGCACCGGGCGATTTAGTGCCAGCGCAGCCACGTCCCCGCGTCCTGGACGTGCAGCATCGCTGCCCGTGATCAATAGGCATTTTGTCTTTCCGAGGCCAGCCTCGTTTGTGGCGCACCAGGAAAACCTCGTTCTGCGGCAGAAAACTCTTCTAGGGCCTGTGACCTTAATTGCATCGACTCTTTCGTGTCCTGAAGACGGTTGCGTCGTCTCGCTGCCACCGTGCTCGGTAAATCATGTGTCCGTCCCCGCATGCACGCGCCCCGGGGTCTGTACCAGCCTTGCTTCTCTCCCGACCAGATTTTGCAGCCCGAGGCTGATTTCCAGCTGCTTGGGAAGAGCCCTTGGGTCACCGGATCTGCTCCTCCACTGTCTGAGGCCTTGCCTGTGTTCTCTTGAAGGTTTAATGGTGGTGGAGACTGGAGTTGGCAGCTTCCGTGCTCCTGCCCTGCTCGAGGTGCAAGTGTGCCACCTCGCCTGGCACCTGGCTCTTTGCATCTGGTGGGATATTCCCAGTCTCCAGGGAGAGCTCGTAAAAGCCAGCTGGTGGGCACACCAAAACCCAAACCCCCGCTTCTTGCCCCTTTGGGACGTGGGATCCTGGATTTGGTAAAGCAGAGGGTTCCACTGCCCTTGTGGCGGCTGAAACGTGGCCGAGCTGCTGGAGGTCACCTTTCCAGTCCCTGCGGAGCTGGGCGGCCTTTCCTGGTCAGGGCTCTGCCCTGCGCTTTGGGTTCTGAGCTCATCTGCTATTTTGCCACTGGCAGGGGAAAAAAAAATGTCTTCAAAGCCCTTTTCCCTTGGGGAAAAGCCAACTTGGTCAGAAATGTCTGCGCAGAAATGTCATCTGACCCAGCAGCTGGCTCATCCTCCCCGGGGGTCCTACGGCGACCGTCCCCACGTCCCCATCCCACCGTGTCCCCGGCTTTGGGGTGGCGGGGAAAGCGAGCCCAGGGCACTGGTTTTGGCAAGCTCTGGCCGCTCCCTTCCCCCCACGCGCTTCACCACCCCCTCCTGCCTCCGCATCTGCCTCTGCCCTTCAGCCGCCGCCGCGGGCCCGGTGCCCCCCGAGCAGGGTCTGGAGGGGCTCGGGGGCCGGCCCGTGGGCTCGGCGGCGGTGACGGTGGCTCGGGCACGGCGGCTCCATCCCGTGTGCTTCCTCCCGGCCGCCAGCGCGCAGCAGCCGGGGAGAAGGACGCAGCCACCCTGTCTCCTGTAAGTACCTCTCACTCTTTCCACTGGAGAGTTAAAATTAGCAACTTCTTTTTTTAAAGCAGGCGTCGCTTTAAACCTCGCCAGCCCAACTGGGTTTCCTTTTATTCCCCCCCCCCCCCCACCCCCCGCCCCCGGCTCCTTTTCCCTTGATTTTTTTTTTTTATTTTGTTGTTATTGTTGAACGTGTGCGTGCACTTTTCTCCTTTTTTATTTCTTTATTTTTTCCCCCCCTTCGTTTCGTTCCTTCCTTTTTTAAACACGGGTGACGCTGCAGTGTCGGTGCGGAGTTCGGAGCCAAATAAACAGCCCGGCGCACCCCCACCCCGATCGCCTTACAGAGCCTGGGGCAGAGCCCAGCGCCGAATTTAGACCCTTATCTATTGTCAGCCTCCGCGGCCGCCGCTGCTCTGCCAGGGGGGGTTGCCCCGGACCCCCTTGTTGCTTCTGACACAGATCCTCGCTGTGAGTTTGCCTCTTGTTGTTTTTCCCTCTCCTTTGTGTTCGTGGTAAAGCACCGAAGCGCCCGTAAATCAGGACCCGTTGCTTTTTCTCGAGGGCTGCGTGGGCAGGGAGAGAAAGGGGGGTCTGGGTGATGGGGGGGGCCTCCCCTGCTGGAGAGAGGGGGAAACTGAGGCACGGAGGAGGGGAAGCAAGGCTCACCGACGGGGAGTGGGTGAGCCGGGATTTCCTCCTCTTAAAATCAAAACAAACACAGACGAGGAAGGAAAAGGCAGCAGGCGTGGGCTCAGATGCAGGATCGGTGCCTGTCCCGGGGGATAAATCCCTTCGGGAAGCTCTCGCTCACGGGTGCCCCGCGGCAGGGACGGTTGCGGGGGGTGACACTGTGCGGGTGGAGGTGCCGGGGCTGTGGCCGGAGCTCCGCTGCGCCGGCACGGTTGGAAGTGAACCTTCCCGGCCCGGATCTGCGAAAGCAAACAGGAAGGCGAGTGGGGAGCAGCTGCCGTGTTAACTGGGAGGATATTTATTGTGGTTCCTCCGAGGTTGGTGCCGGGGGCTTTTAACACCCTCCTGCTCGGTGCCGGATCCTCTGGGCCGGGGCTCGGTGCCCGGTGCGGCGGGAGCTCACGGCCACGGACCGCACCGGAGGTGAGCCGGGTACCACGCACCGGGCATCAGGCGGCGGCAGGACGGTCACGCTGGGCTCGCTCTCCAGTTCCTTCTCCTCCCTTGACTACTTCTTAAGTGCTTAGTTTGCTCTAGAGCCCAGCCTGGCCCGCGTGGAGGTGGTGGGGATGGATGTGGTGGGGCTGGGACCAGTGGTGGGCTTGGCTCATCCTACAAAACGCTTTCTCCGTTTGATTTTTTTCCCCATGTTTTTTGTGCTGTTGCTGCTTTGGGGTGAGAGTTAATAATACTGATAAACTTCTTATCCACACCTGTGAAAATGGAGGTGTGGAGCCTGTAGGAAAGGGGTCAGCATTCTTCAGAAGTGCTTTTAGTGTTTCCCTCGAAAGAGGGAGGGAAAAGTGTTTCCCCTCCCAGGTGCGCACTGCCCTGGCTCTGATGCTCATGGATGGCTTGAACACAACCAGGGCCAGAGGATAAACTGTACACTTTGGGCTGAACACAACCCTTTACCCATCACTGGGGGTGGACGAGGCGGGTTCTCCTCTCTGCTTGACTTGGGGGAACTTGTCACAGGGAGGGTCCCTGTTGTTGTGGGAGCTCCTACGGTGTCCTGGAACCTACTACAGGGTTTTGGAACCGAGTGGCTGCCCACAATACTGCCCTGGGCTGCAGAGCTCTTTCCTCCTCCTCCTCCTCCTCCTCCTCCTCCTCTTTTGGGCAAACAACCCTTTAGGGCAATTATTTATTGACACATCTTTACATCTCCACCCTTCAGCGAAAATTTTGACTGAAGTATTTTCATTTCTACCTGCAAACTTTTGCCTCACTTTTTCTCTCCCCCCCTTTGCATGTATGCATAAGAAACTGCCTTATTTGTTTTTTTTTTTCCCCAATATTTACCCTTTTCCAAGAGGGATCGTGACTGGTGTTTATCCGTGACACTCCTGCACTCGTGATGGCTCTGCCTTTGGGATACATTTCTTCTGTGCTGGAGGAGCATCCCAGTGGCTTAATGCCATCCCTCTTAATCCATCTGGGACCCGTGACCAAGCTGTTGGCCTCAGCCATAGCTGTGCACCAGCGGTGCTCCAGCGTGGGACTGTGGACTGTGCCAGACCTGGGTGCTTCTGGAGAGTGCCAAATCTTGGCATCACCCCCATTGCTCTCCTGGCCATTTCCCCTATGGTTTGCTGGGATGTTCTTGAGGGGCCCATGGGCAGCATCCACACTCCCAAAGCACCAGGCTGGCCAAAATCACCACCGCTCTGGCACGGGACTTTTGGTGCAGCCGCAGAGAAGGGCTCGGCTTGTCGGGGACCTTTCCCCCACCTAAGTCCTCCTTGCTGAAACACAGGCTTTGGGGTTAAAAAATCCCCTTTTAAAACAATACTTTTCCCCAGTGTTCCTGGAGGTTGTGTGCTGGGATGGGCTTTGGATGAATCCATCTCTCTCTGGTGGGAACCATCACTCGGTGGGTCTGTCCGTGGCCACTGTGGTGGCCTGGCCGCTGCCAGGGAGCAGGAGGGCAGGATTTGTGCGCCTGGGCCTAGAATGTGCATCCTGTGAGTGAGCAGCAACAGCTGAGAGCCAGCTGTCCTGATGGATTTCGGCTGCCTGATGAGCCGGAGCCGGATCCTCACCCCTCCGGCTTGCTGGCATGCGGCTCGGGATGCATGTGGGTGCAAGCTGTGTCTGAGCTGGGGAGCGGGGTCGGATCCTGTCCTGGCTGACAGCAATGCCTTTGGGCTCAGTGGGCATCCCCCAGTCCCAGCAGCCAAGGGTCATGCTGGGGACAAGGGCCCCTGATCTGGTTTGTGCCCCCCTCCCCGCCCTGGCCTTGTCTGCAGCAGCTCTGGGCACCCCGGGTTGCTCCAGTGCCTGGGCTCTGGATCAGGAGCGCTGGTGGTGGCTGATGTTATTTGTGTGCCAGGAGACACTGTGTTTTCAAGGCAGTGCAGGGCAAGAGGAAGTTAAACCCGTTTTTGCCATGGGGTGTCTTGTCCTGGTTCCTCTTGTTTGCTCAGAGTGAGTTCAGTCTGGGTTTGGTGGCAGCCGGACCACAGTCCGTGGGCATCGGTGACTCCTCCTCTCACACTTGGGCTGTAGATCTTGGAGCCAAGTGACAGCTCCTCATGCCCAGGGCCTTGAACCCAAATAACTTAGGGCTGGGTTGGGCCTTTGTTTCCTTTATTCACTGAAATAGCACTGTTTGGTGGTGAGCTCCCAGGAGCTGGATGGCCGTGCACTCCACGTGTGATCCTGTGGCTACAGACCAAAGTGGGGATTTGGGAACGTGTAAAGATGGATCAGCATGTCCACCTCTGAGAAAAGCAGATAGCCAGGATGACAGTTTTTGTGGGTTTGTTTCCAGGCTGGCAGTGCCAGGGACAGGTTGGAGCTGGCATTGGGATGGAGGCAGAAGCCTGGTCTTGCCCATTCCTGGTGGTGTTGGCCAGATCTTTCCCATCTATCACTCCAAGGGACTCTGGTGAGCTCTGCTGCAGCATCACCCTCCTAGTAATCAGCATTGCCATATCACTGACAAAATGAAGCTCTTTTTCTTCTTATCCTTCTCGTGGCCAAGTGGAGCTGGTGACCCCCATCTCCTTCCCCAGTGGTGGGAAGCTCCTGGCTTCTTCACCAGCTCCTCCACACCCCAGATGAGTTACGGACCCTGCAGCCCCCGAGGAACCTGGTGCTTCCTGCCCAGGAGCTCAAGACATGTAAACCCTGATGGAGAGCCTGGGATGGGGCCATGCAGGAGCAATATCTGCTTCTCTGTTGCCTCCATGCCTTTGGACCCAACGGAAGCGACAGTTGCCTTGGGCATGGATGCAGTCAGCAGTCACTGGATGCAAATAAAATCAGCAGCCCCGTGACTTTGGGCATCGCAGCTGTTACTCACCAGTGCTTGGGGGTGAAAAACCGACAAAGAAGTGGTTTTGGGAGGCCAGTTTGAAAGATCTTGGTGGCCCTTGGGAAGGGGCTGAGTCTTTGGGAGCAGCACTGCCGAGGTCATGCTGTGGGAGGGAGGATCGTGTTAGAGGGCTGAGCTCTGAGGTGGCAGCTGTGGGCCTGTGTCCTCTCCACAGCCGTGGTGCCAGGCTGAGCCTGCACTGGGCTTTGGGTGCTGGAGGGTCTGCAGAGCTGCTCTGGGGTGTCCCTTCCTGGTTGGGGACAGGGCACGGGGTCCCTGAAAGTGGGGCTGGGCTGGGGATGGAGATGAAGACAGGCTGAGAGAGCTGGGGCTGTTCAGCCTGGAAAAGAGAAAGCTCTGGGGAGACCTTAAAGCCCCTTCCAGTGCCTAAAGAGGCTTCAAGAAAGCTGGAGAGCGGAAGGTGTCCCTGCCCATGGCAGGGAAGTTGGAACTAAATGAGCTTTAGGTTCTTTCCCACCCAAACGATTCTAGGATTCCATGATTTGTGCCACGCTGCTCTTGGGCAGAGGGAAGGTGACAGCAGGACGCTCCAGGCTGGCTGCAGAGGGCACATCCCCAATCCCTGTGCCATTGACATGCGAGGGAAGAGCAGTGTTTCCTCTGGGACAGTTTCACTCTCTGCCGTGGATTTCCATTGCTCTTGTGGACAGCCTGGAGCAACAGTCAGGTCTCATGGAATTTCCCCTGGGTAAAACCCACCCTGGGAGAGAGTTGTCCCCTCTGCTGCTGGGGGAAATCCCGTCCCCTTCATGGAGAGCCCCTAAATTCCCTGCAGGGAGGGTTTTGCCCTGATGCTGCTGAGCTGTCCCTGGGAGCCTCACGGGGTCGCAGTGGTGGGATCCTGCCCCTCATGTGTGAGCTGAAGGCAGTGGTTGTCCCCCTTTGGCCTGTTGTGTCATCAATGTCCTTGGTGACCACAGTGGTGACAGTGACCACCGTGAAGGTGCTGGCAGCAGGATCCTTGCTGGGCTGCACCGGGGCACGATGCACCCTTGGGATAGGGGGGTGTTGGGGACATGGGGAGCCTTGGCTGCCCCCACCCCCCAGGTTTGCATCTTGACATACTGTTTATCGACAGAGAAAACCCCTCAAAGGGAGACATTGCTGCCACTGGGCACTGAGGCTTTTCCTGGGCTCAAACCCCCCCACACCCAGAGGAGGAGGCAGCTCTGCGAGCAGCAGAACTGGGTGGCCCCAAAACCTGTAGCCACATCCACCCTCTCCATCCCTTCCCTTTCCTCCCTGTGGCCTCAGCACCAGCAAAGTGCCCTCTGTGGGGCTGGTTTGGGGTGGAGAGCTGCTCCTGCTCCCCACCAGTGCAGGGACTGGCTGCGACGGCCTCCGGATTTCCGAGCGCAGGATCCGACCCCGAATTCAGCTCCCTCTCCTTCTCTTTTTTTTTTTTTTTTTAATGAGTCAACCTCTCATCTGTCATATTAAACCTCCTCATTACCAGGTATCTAAATTCTGCTCTGACAATAGTGACAGGGGAAGCTGCGATCTCATTGCCACGGCGCGGGGCTCCGGGGAGCTGGCAGGTGGTTATTTCATGCCCTGCAGGGAGCCGTGGGGGTGGGCGACGGAGCCGGATAATGGGCTCTCGCTTCCCATCATTTAGAAAACCCTACTTAGTGCAGAGGGGAAAATTACCCCCGCTCTCCAGCTCCGGAGCTGGTGACGGGCAGAGGACGTGGGGGAATGGGAATGGTTTTTGGAGGGTCCGACTGCTCCTCCCTGGGGGCCGAGGGTGGGTGGGGATGAGGGTGGATGGGGTGGAGGGTGGATGGGCATGGAGATGACAGGGCTGTGCTGTGCAAACAGTAGGTCCCAGCGGGGCAAGGGGATGCTGTGCCCATATGGGGGTGCCCCAGCCTGCTGTGCACACCCAGGGAAGCCACTGAGCCACCTTGGAGACCAGAGCCAGGCTGCGGGTGATGAGTGAGCCCTGCTGTGAGGATGCCACTGCTAAGGTCGCTGCTCAAGGTCATGGGACTTTTCTGACAGCTGCATCAGCCTTTGGTTGCTGTTCCCAGGGTGCTTTGAAGGTCACTTTGGCAAGGGGCTGTCCGAGCCCTCCATTTTAACACCGAGCCTTGCAGCAGCTCGTCCCTGCTGGTCCCTCCCTGCAGCATCGCCCTCCAGGAGAGAGGACCAGCTGCCGCCCTGGGAAGCCATGTGGCAATGAGGGGCTGCAAGTCCCTGCTTGTGCTGGTCCTGCGGGCTCTTCCTCTTGGAGGCCGTGTCCTCACCTTGGCGTGGGGTGACAGTGGTTCCCTGGTTGACTTTTGGCCAAGCAGGGCCACGGGTTTGCCAGTGACCTTGCCCAGGGCTCCTGCCCAGCCTCCCTTTCCCGTGTCCCCTCCAGCCTCTGCTGGCTCTGGTCAGGCTGGCGGCACAGGGAAGGTCACCCAGGCTCTGCAGAACACACCCCTAGCCTGGATGTGCTCCTGGTGTGGTGGATGTGATGGCATCCCTGTGGCGTGGGATGGAACTGTGGGATTTGGGATGCAGGGGACCAGGGTGGCTGGTTTGGGTGCTGCCTGCAGTCCTTGCTGGTGCTGACACCCTTGTTTGTGGGTGTTGTCTGGGTCCACACTGGCACACGAGCTGCAGGGGAAGAGAAGATCAACCCCGGTTGAACGATTTCCCTGAAATCCTTTCTTTCACCTGCCCTTGCACAGCAAGTGCTGGTTCTCCAGCATCGTGTCAGGGCTGTGCTGCTCCCCAGCCTCTGCCGGGCTTGGCACCGCGCGAGGTTTTGTTACAGCTCAGCAGAGCTGGTTGCGCGGCTGGCATCTGCTTTTCTCCAGAGAGCGCCTGAATCTGGGTCAGGAATATATGTGTCTTCTTCAAATTCCTTGGGGGCCTGACTGGATCCAGCCTCGCTCTTGCTCCCCTCAGCTCCCGAGGTTTGTTACCTGCGGCTGGCGGGACTGATCCTGTGCAGGCAGGAGGAGCCGAGTTTGGTGCCGTCCCGGGGAAATCAGGGCCCTGCGGCGGGTGTGAGGTGTGCGGGAGGAGCTCTGCTTCGACACCTGCCGGGCAAGCGGGATTGAGCCCCGGGGAGGGTCAAACAGCCGCGTTTCCGAGCGGGAGGTTGGCTCCGGAGCCCCGTTTCGGCCGCCTTCCTCTCCCCTCCCCCCTGCCTGCATCTGGAGGCTCGACACAGGAACCCAGATAGCATCATCCTGAAACCAGAATAGAAGCCTTGGAGGAGACTTGAGCATGTTTGTGCGGTTTTGATCTCGGTTTGTAGATAAAGAGGTGCTAAACAATGCTAAGCTGCCGAGTTGGAGTCCCTCACGGTGTGTGCAGCGGGGCTGGGAGCGCGCTGGCACTGCCTGCTGCCCTGCCGAGGGTGTCCCCAGGCAGGTCCCGCATCCCTCCGTGGTGCCACATCCCTCCAAGGTGCCACATCCCTCCAAGGTGCCACATCCCTCTGTGGTGCCGGGGCTGCTTCTGCCAGCGCTGCCCCCCATCCCGCAGCAAAGCTGGCTCAGGTCCATCACCGGGGCGATGGCTGGCACCAGCCTTTGCTGGAGAGGAGGACACATTAACATGGGTGCAGGCACTGCATTTTGGGGAAGAATGCTTTCCCCCCTCTGCAGAGGAGAAGGAAGTCGGTCCTGCAGATCCAGAAACCACCAAGAAGGAAACTAAAAGTCCTTGGTGTCAGCATGGAGGATATGTTAAAAAAACAACAATTAACTCACAAAAAGCAGCGAGAAAGGAAACAGGAAGGCAAGAACTGCAGTTAAACAGGCGGGTTCAAGAGGTGACTTGAGCTAAATCCTCGTCCTTAAGGGAAGGGCTCCAGCCCTGGCCGTGGGTGGGGAAGCGGCTCCGTCGGTCTGTGCCGGTGCAGGACTCAGTAGCCTCGAGCCGAGGCTGGGAGAGCTCGGCTGCGGTTGCTGCTTTATTTGCAATGGCTTTTCTGGCTCTTTGCAGCGGGTGGGGAGTCAGAGCTGTGCCGGGGGCTGCCGGGGCAGTGTGGCTGCACCTCAACTCAGCTGCTGCTCCTGGTAGAAGCTGCAGGGTTGTGGCAGGGAGCAATGCAGCAGGGCAGGGGGGCTGCTCTTACCACCCCTTAGGTATCATTGTCATCTCGAGAGCATCACCACTCCCTCCCTCTGCTCGGCCCTTTCTCCCACAGCCCAGCACAGGGTGGTGAAGGGCTTGGCAGTGGCTCGGCCTGGTGGGTGTAAAACCACTTCCCATGGCAGGCCGAGCTCGTGGGCTGGTTGGCAGCACAGAAATCCAGCACTGTCATGGGCTCTTCCCCACAGTGTGGGCAGCAGATGGGGGGGGGATTCTGCCCCTCTGCTCTGCTCTGGTGAGACCCCTCTGCAGTGCTGCCTCCAGCCCTCCAGCACAGGGAGAACGTGGAGCTGCTGGAGCGAGTCCGGAGGAGGCCTTGGAGATGCCCTGAGGGCTGGAGCTCCTCTGCTCTGGAGAGCTGGGGTTGTTCAGCCTGGAGAAGAGAACAGTCCTGTGAGACTTTAGAGCCTCTTCCAGTGCCTAAAGGGGCTCTAAGAGAGCTGGAGAGGGACTTTTTGGACAAGGGCCTGGAGTGAGGAGAAGAGGAAACGGCTTCCCACTGCCAGAGGGTCCTACAGTGAAAGCATTGGGTGCCTGGGCAGAGCAGGTGCTGGGTTGGGCTGTGCTCTGCCTGTCACCTGCCTTTCTGCCTCCAAATTGGGGCTTTCTGTGCCACGATCAAACATCCTCCCATTCACCTCGCCCATCAGATAAGCCGTGTCTTCGCGGGGCGGTGTTTTATTTCTTTCCCTTTTCCATCCTTTCTTTACCCAGGCTCCAACTGTCCTTTGAAGCTGCTTTTGCAGGTTTCCACACAGCCAAGGACGTCCCCATGGTGCCAGCCCTGGTTTGGGGGTGGAGGTGGGGGAAATGTCCCTTGAACACCGGTTGAACCCACCCCAGTTCTGCCGTCACCCGTGTCGCTGGCTCTGCACGAGTGGGTTGGGGCGCCTGGTGCCACACACGCGCCGGGAGAAACAAAGAGCTCCAAAGGCAAATACATTTTTGGAAAGGATGCGTTTATTTGCCTTTATTTATCTTCCTAAAGCTTTTGGATTCATCTTTTTGATCTTCCCCCTGCAGCTGCGCGGCCAAGGTTTGGTTTATCTCAGCTGACATTGTGCTGAGAGCACACGGCTTTGCAAGGCGGGTGTTAAGGAAGGGCAGCTGAATTCCTTTGCCCCTCGAGAGGGGCGGTGTGCTGTGCTAACTTTAGTAAGGAGCAACTAAAAAGGGATGCAATAAAAGTATATTAAAAATAGCAAACGGCCATAGAAAGTGGATGTGAGACTTTTGAGTGTCCCTGCTCAGAAACGTGGGGCTGTTCAGGAGGAATGGAAAAGTGACAGAGCGGTGCAGAGCACCCCACTGCTCGTGCAAAGCCGAGGTGAAGCCACTTAGAAATAGGTAGAATAGATCAGAAATATGTAGGTAAAAAAATACAGAAATAGAGACTTGGAAATGTTATCAGCTCCCCTGTGTCCCCAGCTCTTGGAGCTGGAGATCCAGCCCCCCAAATTCCTTGTTTTGTAAAAACATCTCCCAGCTGAGATTCCTCTCTGCTTTTTCTTTCTTCCCCCATTTGCAAAATGCTAACTCTGCTCCCTCGCCCGTCTCTCCAATTTGGAGCAATTTACTGGGAGCCGGGGATGAATTACTCAGCACAGAGTTAACCAGCACCTGCTCGGAGTTAATTGGCATGTGTGCTAATTGCTGTGATAGTCACACTTGTGCGAGCGCGGAGAGGGGGGTGTAGCGCGGGGGGTGGGGGAGATGCGGGCGCTGCCTCTCTCCCAGCGCCTCTCGCTGCCTCCCCGGGGCGATGCTGAATTCCCTGATCCTTGCCGAGATTCCCCGGGGCGGCAGAGGGACCAGGGATGGCTTTTCGCCGGTGCAGTGCCCGTGGTTTGCTTTCCAGGAGCTTTGTAGGTCCCTTTCGATGCCCTTGGACCTTCCTCACCGGGGTGTAGCGTTTTTCTTGGAAAACCAGGCTGAGGAGAAAGAAACTGCTACCTGAGAAAGAAGATGTTTTAATGACTGGGGTTATTGTGTTGAATAAAGCCACCTGAGACCCAAAGGTTGAAAGTTCTTTAGGAGCTCAACTCCCTGTAACAGTCCTGTGCTCTGGGGGCTTCGCTATATCCACGTTCAGGTGCTTAAATTCCACCTGAGCACGGAGGGGAGGAGGGTCGTGGGTGATCCCGATGCCTCGGGCTGGGCAGTCAGGGACAGAGCAGTTTGGTGGTGAAGGAGAGGGAGCTCCAGGGGCAAAGGGTGTGCTCCTGGGTTGGGGCTGAGCCAGCAGTGGCAGTGCTGACACGGTGGGCAGGAGGAACAAAGGCAGCTCTCCAGGTTTCTCGTGCTTCCAGGTGCTGATCAGAAACTCGAGCCTGCGGTTGGACTTTCTGAAACAGCCACCTGGGCAGGAAACGTGAAAATACCTGGGTTTAAAAATACGGTGGGGGAAAAAAACCCAACCTAAAAACAAATAAACCCACCCCAAGCCCCAACTCCCAACACCAGGAGCATAAAGAGAAAAGGGAGGAGTTTGAAATCCCCTCTTTTGGGTGCATTTGGAGGGCAGCAAACATACCTTGCTCTTCTCCATCCCTCATCTTGGTCCCAGCTGATGGTTGCCCTTGCAATGGGGTGTTTTCCTTCCTTTGTAGGGGAGGGGGATCAAGAGCATCACCTGGCAGCTCCTGTTCTCCCCATGATGATGAGCAAAAAACTGTTAAGTTGCCTTTTTCCCCTGGAGAACTTTACCCAGTGGCGCGAGCAAACTCCGAGGCTGGGACAACAGTGGTCCCCATCCAGCCAAGGTGCTGAGGATGCAGGATTTGGGATTCAGAGCAGCAGGAGGAATCTGGTTTGGAGGTTGAAAAGGGGGATTTGAGTTGAAATACTTGGGGTTTATTCGTGGCCCAGGGAGGGGAATGTGGGTTGAATCCCGCCGCTCCCGTGCAAGAAGCATCAGCTCGTGCAGAGGTCAGGGCAGGCATGAGCAGCACCGGGATCTTCTCATCCCTACAAATATCCCATCTCTTTTCGAGCACTGTGGAGCTTTTGGCTGCAATAGCATCCTGTGAACAAGTCCCACAACGAAATTGTGTTAAAATATGTTTCCTTTCACTCAGTTTAAATTTACTGCCCGTTGTTCTCCAGTGTTTATTGTTGCTTCTGGAGAGTTGTTCCTCTCTGGTTTGGACAGTAAATCCGACGTCTTTCAGAGGGTTTCTCTGTCCAAGAGCTGCAGCACACGGAAAGAATTAGCATCTTGCCCTGGGTCCGGATGCAGAGCTGTTGCTACCTCGTGCTGCTGCTGGCGGTGTCGAAGATGCTGAAGGTGAATATTTTTCAGCCAGTTTAAAGAAATGGCAGCTCTGAAGGGAAAAGTGGGCAAAGCAGACACGGCAGAAAGTTCCTCCTCTGCCACAGCTTCTCTGTGCATGCAAAATGCTCACCTTGGCCCTGAGCCTTGGGCTGTGGACTCTGTCCCGTGTGGCCTCACAGTGAGGGAAACACCGAGCGGACACTCCAGGTGGATGCAACAAAACTCCTCGTTTTCCTTTTGGCTCTTCCCATATCAGTGACCTTTGAGGGGTAATCTTGTGGCAGCCCAGCACCTGCATTCCCTGCTTGCTGGTGCCAGCCAGGGCAGTGGTGCTCTGGAACTGGCAATGCTCTGGGACCGGTGATGCTGTGGGAGTGGTGATGCTCTGGAACTGGTGATGCTGTGGGACTGGTGATGCTCTGGGTCCAGCAGTGCTCTGGAAGTGCTGATGCTTTGGAGCTGACAATGCTCTGGGACTGGCAGTACTCTGGGACCTATCTTTTTGAGGCTGCCCGCAGAGGGACAGGGAACAGCAGCTGGAGGACATCTCCTGGCGCTGGCTCAGTGTCCCCCGTGGTGACAATGCTCCTCACAGCTGGACGGTCCCTCCCATTTGCTGCTGGGAGGGAAGCACTCACCAATTTCGGGAAATAACGATCCAAGCAGCAAATGCCATCCCTGTATGGTCTGTCCTTGCAAAGAGTCTTCCTGGTGGGATTTACAAGGGGGAAAAAAAAAGCAGGTTTTGCTGCCCTTTGTCTCTCTGGTCTCCTTCCTGTGCTTCCTCTGGAGGGCAAATGGTGGGTTTTGGGGGTGGGGAGAAAACGTCTCCCCATTCTCCTCTGGGCTGCTTAAACCTGCACTGAAACCACAGAACACGATGCACGATGAATAATTTTACCAAAAAATCAAGATTAAGTGACTCACATGACTCAATGAACCCCAAAAAGGGGAGTGAGACCATCAGGGCTTGTTTGTTGTCGAAATGTGGTCTGATGAGAGGGCAAAGGACGGGGCCAAGGTCTCTGGGGGCCTTCAGGAGGGCCTGAGGGGGCTCTGGGTTGGGAGAGGAGCAGGAGGAGCTTGGTCAGGGTTGGCTGCAGCTGCTGTGGTGAATTTGGGATGAAGGGATGGAAGAAAAAGTTTTGTTGTTTTTTTTTTCATGCTTTTTGTAACAAGACCAAGAGCTGGGGACTGCCAAGTCGAGGCAGATAGGAAGCTATTTTGGGACTGGCTTTTCCCTCTGCCCGGGTCTTGGCACAGGGCACCTCTCCTTAAATGCAGTGTTATCACTGCTGTTACCCAGCAGCTTGGAGAGAGAGCCGGGAGAAAAACATACCTGTGCAGAATGAACTGGCTGGAGTTCCCTCTTTGTCCCCCTCACTGCACTGCAGCACTCGCTGAGAAAGGGGGGTGAAGTGGGGTTGGAAGGCTGTGTTGGGAGGTGCCCTGGTACATCTGGATAGAGCCTCTGGTGCCCAGGGGGGCTGAGTCCCAGCCCTGTGATGTGCTGTGGGGTCCCAGAGTCAGGCTGTGGAAGGAGCTGTGTGGGTGCTCTGGGACCTGTGGACTCACCCCTTTGGGAGAGCACAAGATACCCCCGAGTCAATCCCACACAGCCCTGGATCAATGGAAACATCCAGTGTCTGGCTGTGGCTGAGCTCAGGGGAAGGCCGGGCTGTCTCAGCTGCCTTCAGAGTCTTCCTTCCTCATAAGAATTAGGTTTCTGTGCCTGGTTATAAGGTTTTTTTAAGTAATCAAATAAAGACATTTTAAAATTCCAAATTGAAGATTAGTGCAGGAATCGGAGACGGATTTAAATTGCCCAAGCTAATCACCAGCCACTCGACTACTTATGACTTTATTAAGGGAAAAAAAAAAGAAGAAGTCTGGAGTGTCAGGGAGGAAAAATGATTCACGGGCGCGTTGCTGCCGTCTCCTCCTCCTCCCCGAGCGTCGCCGTGCCCGGCCCACACGTGTCCTGCAGCGCGGGTGCTCCTGGGCTGCATCCTCGGGGTTCTCCAAGACCAGGTTGGAGAAATCCCTCTGCAGCCTTTCTGGCCCCGGAGCTGAGCAGGAGGAAGGACCAGAGCCCCCCGGGCCTGGGGGGTGGGATCCGCACCGGCGGAGGGAGGATGCCGGGCGGGCGCTGGGTCCTGGGCGCGGTTTGGGAACAGAGTGGCTCACTCCTGTCTCTCTCCCTGTGCAGGTTTCTGAGCAGCTGCTGACGGCTCAGCCCCGCTGGATCCGGCCGCGCACGAGGGTACCATGAACTGAGCACGGAGACACCCAAAACTCCTTTTTTTTTTTTTTTTTTTTTTTGGGTTTTGGCTTTTTTTTGGGGGGGGTGTTGTAAAAAAAGCCCCTCGACGCTCTTTAATGAAAGCGTTTTGAAGCGGGTCACTTCTCCCCTCCCCTGAGCCGAAGTCGTCCCCGGGTGCGGTGAGGATTTCCGGAGAAGATGGGGAGAAAAAAGATCCAGATCCAGCGGATCACGGACGAGCGCAATCGGCAGGTCGGTGCTGCCCCCTCCTCGCCCCTTCTCCTCCTCTCCCGCTGGGGGTTTTAAGGGTTCTGTTTCAAAATGACCCATTTGGGGCTGTTGGTGCTGGTCTTTTCCCAACCCATGGGTGAGACTCGGTGCCGGGCCCGGATCCAGGCGGATCCCAGAACCAGGCAAAGAGCACCACGGCCCCCACCCAGGCGCTGCTCCTCTCCTTGGAGCTCCAAGCGCCGTTTCCATCTAAGTGCTTTTCCAGAAGAAAGCATCTTCTCCACTCAGTTAGTTCCCCCTTTTTTTTTTTGGTTTTCTTTTTTTTTTGTCTTGCAGAAAATATATTTCAGTTGACATTTTCCATGCGGTTTTTCCAATAAAAAACAGCCACAACAAGTATCCATTTTGCTGAACGCAAACAACCCAAATTATTCCCCCTTTTTTTTTTTCTCAATTGAAAACTTACATGGCTCCAGGGTTTTTTTCCTTGGGCTGTGTTGAAGCCAAGCCCGAGACCCACACGCATGTGCATGTGTGTAGGAATGCATTTGTGTATCTCAGAGGGGAAAAAAGAAAAAACTATCAGGCTTTTCCCAGATTTCCGTGTTTCTTTGAGCCAGAGCAGCTCTTTGCTGGCCCAGGTTTGCTCTGGGATGACTCCACCGGTGTATTCCCCATAACCACAAGACTTCCAGGCAGATCCCTTTGCTTCCTGTGCTCCTGGAGTTTGGCTAAGCAGATCCAAGCCTCTGCCCTAAGTCCAGCAAGCTCCACACCCCAGAGTGGCCTGCCACGCTTCTTTCCTGATGCTTTTATTACATAAAAACAGAAAAAAAAAAAACGCAAAAAAAAAAAGTGTGGATATATTCCTAATGCTTAAAGAGTGGCAAAGAACAGAATTGGATGAACCAGTTTATTGCTCTGCAGCAGAACAATAGGAAATGGCAGGTTTTCCTCATTACAGCTTCATTTGGTGGTGAGGGGGGCTGGGATGAGCATCAAATGGGTTTTGCTGATGTCCCAGTTGCTCCTGGGGCTGTTTGTGTCCATAGTGAAGAGGAAACTGGGCCTTAGGGGTTATTAAAGGAGCCAGGCTGTGTTTTATGGGGCAGCACCGTGGAGGGGAACGAGGCATCCACAGCGACTGGAGCCCTGTTGGAAGTTCAAGCAAATGGAAAATATTTGGTAATGCTGGAGGGGGGGGGTGGCACAGCCTGGCCCTGCTGGATAAGGCTTCGGGAAAGGAAAGAGGCACTTCTCTGCCAGAGGCAACAGTCGAGGTGGTGGGGCTGTTTTGGGGGTCTTGCTGCGCCGGGTGGGATTTGGCAGCAGGAGTTGCTCTGCCCGCCCGGGTGCTGCGGCTTCAGCGTGTCTCCCGTGTCAGGTGTTCTCCCCAAAGCCCAGCCCCCTGGGCTGGGGGACATTGGTTTTCCCCTGGCAGCAGCTGCAGCCCTGGCTGGGCTGGTTCTTCCAAAGCACACTATTGGGAGCGTTGCTCCCCACCCCGGCACGGCACGTCTCGCTGTGCTTCCCAAAAACCCAGCCCTGTTCAAGTCGGGTGTCAGCAAAGCTGCAGCTGTTTAATTGGTCATCAGTGCAGCTTTGCAATCAGTTGCTTTCGCTGCTCCCTTTCTTTGGCAAACAAGGGCACACCAGGAAGATGGGACATTTTGTGAAGGGCTGCTCCAGGCAGTGGGTTGCTGATCTGCTCCATCCACCACAGTGGGAGCTGTAAAGGGGGTGAGAACCCTCCTGTTCCACACTGTACATGAGCAGTGCCAGGATCTTCTCCCCAGAGTCAGAAGTGTCCCCTCTTGCTTCATCTCATGGAATCATGGAATGGTTTGGGTTGGAAGGGACCTTGAGGACCGTTTTGTCCCACGCCCCTGCCATGGCCAGGGACACCTTGCACTAAACCAGGGTGCTCCAAACCGAGTCCAGCCTGGCCTTGGACACTTCCAGGGGTGGGGCAGCCACAGCTTCTCTGGACAACCTGTGCCAGGGCCTCCCCACCCTCACAGGGAAGGACTCCTTCCTTAACATCCCACCAAAATCTCCCCTTCGTCATTTTAGAACCATCCCCCCTTGTCCCCTCAACATCTGCCCACGTGAAAAGCCCCTCTCCATCCTCTGGATAAGCCGAGGGGCCGCAGTGAGGTCTCCCTGGAGCCGCCTCTTCCTTCCCTCTCCCCTTCCCTCCCTCTCCGGCTGTTGCTGCGGATCAGCGATGAGAGGCGTCCGTGCGTGCGTTCCCGCCGTGGCTGTGGGCTAAGCTGGCTTAAACCCAGTGTCTGGGAGCATCCTCGGCCCACCCCTGCCCCCACGGCAGCTCCGGCTCGGCGCGGGGGCCACGCCGGGCTCTCCGGTGCCGCACCCCCCGGCCCTGACGGATTATGGACGGGGCTTCGTGCCGCGGCAGGGCTGGCAGCTCCGTGCACCGTGCCCGGGTGGCTCCCACGGCACCGGGGAGAGGGAGAGGGAGAGGTGGGAATGGGAGTAGTGTGGGGATGTGCTGGAGAACGGCTGTGCGAGGAGCTGGAGGCAGGGCCGCTCTCGACGCCCGTGGTTCCGCTTGTGCCGCCGAGGATTTCATCCCCAGCCGTGGTTTGGGGGCTGTTGAGGCATCAGGAACCTCAGGGAGAGTCAAGGCTCAACAGGGGCTCTCCAGAGCCTTCGCTGTGAGGTGAAGCTCTTCCTTTTGCATCTCACACCAAGCCTGTGGCATCAGTGAGTCTGACCCTGCTCATGCCCCACCTTCTGCCTTTCATGGGGGCACAGACCAGAAACCCTCCCGGAGGCTCCAGCAGCATGTGGAGTTGCTGGAGTGGGTCCAGAGGGAGCCACGGAGATGCTCTGAAGGCTGGAGCACCTCTGCTCTGGAGACAGACTGGAGCAGCTGGGATTGTTCAGCGTGGAGAAGAGGAGGCTCTGTGGAGACCTTAGGGTGCCTTCCAGTGCCTAAAGTGGCTCCAGTAGAGCTGGAGAGGGACTTTAGACAAGGACCTAGAGAGACAGGACAAGGGGGGGATGTTTTTAAACTGAAAAGCTGAGAATTTAGGTTGGATATTAGGAGGAAATTCTTCTGTGTGAGGGTGGGGAGGCCCTGGCACAGGTTGCCCAGAGAAGCTGTGGCTGCCCCGTCCCTGGAAGTGTCCAAGTCCAGGTTGGACAGGGCTTGAAGCAACCTGGTCTCATTGAAGGTGAGGGGGGTGGGACAAGATGAGCTTTTAGATCCCTTCCAACCCAAACCAGTGTGTGATTCTGTGAATTACAGCAGCAGCCAAAACCAGCGGACCAGAGCAAGTAAGAGTCGCTAATGTCATTAGAGGAATTACTGGAGAGGATTTGCCACGACAGATCAGGCCATCAGTCCTTCAGGGCCAGGCCGCTGACTCTGGCAACCGCCAATATGGTTTGCATCAGGGGAAAGGCAAAAATCCCCTGCTAGTGTGGGGCAGTAATTCCTTCCTGACCCCTTTGGTGATCGGCTTATGCCCTGAAGCATGAGATTTGATTACCCTCTTAGACTTACAAGGTTAATTCTTCTAGATCGGGTTCGTGCACAGCGTCAGGGGAAGGTTTGGGGTTTCTCTCCCGGGTCACGGGTGGATGCTCAAGGCAGCATTAGGTGATGCCTTTGTGAGATATGGTGGCTGAATGGTAAATCTTTGCTTTTCTCTGCAAGAAGCAGGGGTGCCAGGAGAGATGGATGCTCCTCTGCCCTGTTCTGTCTGCAGAGGGAATACCTCCTCATCTGTAGAGGGATGATTTGGTGCTTTGGGTTCTGCTCAGCTCTCTGGTTGTTTTGGGGAAGGTGACCCCACACTCAAGGGCAAAACCCAAACCAGGCTTGTTCCTGGTCTTCATTGCCAAGAGCTGCCCCCTTGTTCACACGCCTCGGCCTCCGGTCTTGGTGGATGAGAGGGCTCGTGGTGCCTGGCAAGGTGTGTTTTGGTGAGGTATCCCCACCACTGGCAGCAGCAGAAACGGCAACCCTTGGCTGTTCCCTCTGTCTTGGCAGAGACATGGTGTGTTTTCCTCTCAGGGGCTCCTCAGGCTGCTTAGAGGGTGAGTCAGAGCCGTGGGGCCGTCCCGGCGGGGACAGCGAGGCAGGTCGTGCCAGGCTGTGGTGCTGCCGGAGCCGCGGGCAGAGCGCCCAGTCTCTGGCAGGGACGTGGGACCAGAAACGCTGCTGACACAGTGCTGGGGAGCCCTGGCTTGGTTTTAGTGCCTGTCCTGCCGTGGAGGAGCAGAACCACAGCTGGGTCCCACCTGAAGTCTTACCGTGGGGCCGTGGCTGCTGCGTGGCACTGCGCTCTTGGTCTTGGGACCAGCCGGGTCCAGCCGCTGCCAGCAGCGATTTTGGGTGGCTGAGAGGCCCAGGATGCCACCGAGGAGGGGAAATTGCTGATGACCCCAGAGCTGGCCCTCAGGTAGTTTAATTTGCGTCAGAGTGTGCCAGGGCTGGGGCAGCGCTGGCAACGTGAGCACCGGAGCTCACAGCCCGGCCGCGGCGACAGCGGGCGCACGTGGAGGGCGCAGCGGCGCGGGGTGCCAGCCCTGCACTTTCCAGGGGATGAGGCGATTAGAGCCGAATCTCGTTACTGCTTAATCATCTCTGGGAGATGGTGGGGAGGGGCAGCAGCTCCCTGTGCCGAGTGTGCCCAGACCTGCCCCTGCTCTGCCCTCCCATCGCGCATGGGGGCGCGGCTCCGTCTCGAGGGGTGCAGGACCCCGGGCAGCGTGTGCTGGGCTGGGAAGCTCCATGTTGAGCTCTTCGGACTGTGGCTGTGACGCCACTGACTCGGCTTGGGCAAAGGCAGCAGCCTCCTTCACTCTCCTCCCTCAGCTCTGCGCATTAAAGCTGTTCAGCTGCGAAATCGGCGCCGTGGAGGCCCAAAGTGGGGTCGAGCCCTCCCGTGCAGCGAGGGAGCGGCTCTCGACACCCAAGAGCATCTCAGCTCGACTCCAGCCCTTCACCCGGCGGCTGCTTCAGCCCCAGAGCGATGCTTAGAGCAAAGCTGTGACCTCCTGCCTTTTATTGTCTTTTTCTGCTTTTTATTTGCTGAGAGGGCACTGGCCAAGCGTCGCGCCTTCCCCGGCGGCGTGCCGCGTGTTCCGGGGGGGTGAGGGACCCTCAGCAGCCGTCTGCACTGCAGCAGGGACTGGCAGCCCCAAACCAGCTCCCTCCCCTCCAGCTGGGTCCCGTTAGGAGCGTGGCAGCGAGAGCTGAGTGTGGGCTGGGGATCGCAGCCCAGCGTCTGCCCGGCAGCTGGAGCGGCTGTTGGAGCCAGCACCCAGTTTGGCCCTGGCCCCCAGCCAGCTCACCAGGATCAGTCCTGCAGAAGCTGCCTCATTACCCAACAGCTCTGGTGACAGCCCAAGGCAGGGCAGGCTGGGGGACAGGGGACCCCAGTAGGCAGGCAATGCAGAAAACCCCCCAACAAGGTTACAGCGACAGCAAGAGGGAGCACGGGGGGCTCGGGGTGCCCTTGGGGAAGCACAGCCTCCCAAGAGAAGTGGGAGCTGGTGAGCAGAACAGTGAGTCAAGGGTGGGGTGGGCACCCCAAGGCAGTGTCAGGGTGCTGAGCCCCCAGCTCTGCAGCCCCCAAGGTCGGGTGCTCACAGTGCTGCTGTGGCGAGCGAGGACGAGATCTCCATCGCTTGAATATTCGACTTAAAAACCACCGAGAACCCGCAGCCCCCAGACAGATGGCAGCTCTGCTGGGGATTTTGCTGAAATTTATTTTCTCTTGATTTGGCAATATGTGATTTCCAATGCTGATAATCATCTTTGTGCTTGTGAAGTGTCTGCTTTTGGAGGATCCCAAAATAGGCAGCGATATGAACTGGTTGGAAGAGAGAAGCAAGAGAGGAGGGCTTGGGGTTGGGTCCATTGGAGGAAACTGAGACATAATATTCCCTTTGCCCTCCCTTTCCTTTTGCTCTTTGTCCAGTGGTCATTCCATTTGTCTCTGGGAGGTGCCAGGTCTGTGACAGCACGGACAGAGTTTCTGACTGCGGCTGTCCTTGCTTTCAGGTGACCTTCACCAAGCGCAAGTTCGGCTTGATGAAGAAGGCCTATGAGCTGAGCGTCCTGTGCGACTGTGAGATCGCCCTCATCATCTTCAACCACTCCAACAAGCTGTTCCAGTATGCCAGCACCGACATGGACAAGGTGCTGCTCAAGTACACTGAGTACAACGAGCCCCACGAGAGCCGGACCAACGCAGACATCATCGAGGTGAGGCCACCCGTCCGCTCCCCGGCCCTGCTGTTCTGGTGGAGCCAGGGCTGGGTCTGGCACCCCACCGAACGCAGGAGGTTGGTGCAGGGTGGGGATGGAGCGAGCAGACCTTCCACACTCAGTGCCAGATGGATTTCGCATCGTTTTGGCTCAGCCTACAAAAGTAATCCATTTGGTTGGTAGAGTTGAAGCTGTCTCGAGTTATGTGTTGACCCAATGCCTTGAAACTGAGGTGCAGGTTTGCTTTGTGGGACTTTGCTGTGGCCCAGGCAAACCACGTGTTTGGAGGCGTCTCATGGGGTGGCTGCACTGGTGCAGCTGGTGGCATTGCACATCCCCATGTTCTGACAGGCACAGGGGGGTCATGGGAGGGCACGAGGAGTTCAGGTGGGATGGACCTTGAGCACCTCTGGCCCAGCTCCTGCTCAAAGCACAGCCAAGCTCACGGGTTGGTGGGGTTGCTCAAGGCTTGTCCATCTGTGTTTTGTGGGTCTCCAGGGATGACCCAACCAGGTCCAGTCTGACCCACCCCTGGCACTGCCACCGACACATCCAGACGGTGCTCATGCCAAGGACGCTCTCCTGCAGCCTGCTGGCATTGCAGGAGGTGCTCAGCTGCCATGTGCTGTCAGTGCCCCTGTGCTGGCCCTCTCCACTGCTTTGTCCTCATCCCTGGTGCTGGCAGAGCATCACATGGGGGTGCCAGCGGTGCCGCAGCCACTGGTCATATCCACGCAGGTAGAGCTGTGGGTCATCAGCTGCCATTAAATCTGGGCAGACGAAGGGCTGGGCTGGGTAATTAGCAGCATTACGGCGTCAATTAATGCCCACAGAGCTGCTGGTGATGGAGCAGAGCGGCACAGCCCTGTGCTGCTGCAGGAATCGGGCTGCACCACTTCTGCCTTTGAATCCCTTCGGTGCCTCTTGGCCAGCACGCTCGGGCTCGGATTTCATGAAGGAGAAGGGAAAAAACCCCCAACCTGCCCCCTAAATCTTGCTTTCTTTTTGTTTTGTAGTCTCTGTGAAATGTGTCTTTTTGAGAGGTTGGGACTTGAGGTTTTCACCTTGTTGTCCGCCCAGTCGAGCCATGGCCAAGCATCTGGCAGCATCTGCCTTCTCTCGCTGGGGTTTGGAGACTCTTCTGCCACCCTACAGTTGTGTAGGGGCCTTAGAAATGGTTCAGAAACATCCTTTTTGGCCCTTTTGAGGCAGGTGATGCCCCTTCCCTGTGAAAGTGCTGGGGTTTTGCAGGCATGTTTCCCTGCCGCGCTCGCCAGCGCAGCCTCTCCGGGATGCTCAGACTGCGGCGCTTGCAGCGCCGAACAGATTTGTCTTGGCCTAAAAATACCGTAAACATTTTGGGCAGCCTGCTCTGTTCCCGTATGGTCCAAGATGCAAACACTCCCAAGCCGACAAGTTACACACAGTCCTTGGCACCCAAAGAAACACTGTGTTTGTACCACATGAAAAGCTGGATCTGCATCCAAAGCCGAGGAGAGGAACATCGGGAGCGGAAGGATATTGGTAGATGGCAAGAAAAAGAGCCCAAACACGCTGGGCTCGGCACATCTTGTTGGCAGAGCCGTCACAGAGTGAAACCCACTGGGGTGAAGGCAAGTCTGGAGGCTGCTCAAGCTTCCCTCCTCGTCTTCATCTTGTCTTGGAACAGGGTTAGGGCTGCTCTAAGATTTTTACCGGTTTCTCTCCCACATCCACGTCCCCAGGAGACCATTCCTGTTCCTGGTGCTGATTTCCATTTCCCCTCACCCAGGTCAGGTCCCACCATCCCAGCTGTGTCCCCACTGCACACAAACCCAGTTTATCTCAGGTGTCTCCCAGTTGAACTTGACTCCCAGAAAGTATCCTCACGTTCCAGAAGCTTCCTCGTATTGAGCATTTAGAGACCGTGGAGGTCCAGGCTGGGAATTTGTCACCAAATACGATTTTAACAGTAAATGTGAGGCTCTCCTGGTTTTTGGCTGTGGGGAGGGGCATCTGTGTGGGGAGCACCATCCCATGCTGCACAGGAATATCCTGGAGCGGTTTATCCCCATGGATAAATGGGAGGCAGAGCTGCTCTGGGATGAGCGTGCACAGCCCTAATTCAAGAGGGATTCCACACCCCCTTTGTGCCTTTTGGGGACCATCCCCCATGGGGGCATCCCCGTGTCTCAGCCACCCCAGGGCTCAGCAGTGGCTGTCGCGAGCGGGATTCAACCACGCAGCCCCTGCGGCTTCTCCGTGCCCGGCAAAGTCCTGGCTGTTGGAAGCTTTTAAGTCTGAGAAAATCTCTCTAATGCAGAGAGGGGGGTTTCCTTAATCAGGCGGGGGACAGCTGAGCCCCCAGACAGGCACGCTGGGTGCCACGTGCGCGCCCGGCCTGGGATCACGCCGGCTTTGCTCCTCGCTGTCGCTTCTCGTTTCCTCGCGGCCCGGCTGACGTGCCAGTTTCTGATAAGGGACTTGGCCAGAGCAGAGCTCACCGGGCACTGGGATGCTCCAGTTAAAGCCACACGGCCATTTCTGCCCTTTCCTTGGCTGAGTGTTCCACAGGGGGGCTGATTTGCCCCTAATCCTCCTTCCTGGAGTTGCGATTCCCCAGGGTGCGTAAGATCAGGCATTCTGCAGGATGCTGGGGAGGCGGCGAAGTGCAGGGGCAGCTGCCAGTGTCTTCATCCTCATCCTCATTCTCATCCTTATCCTCGTCCAGACTTCCCCAAAGCCCGGGGTGGTTGAGTCTCCCTCCTCTAAGGGAAGTCAAACGCATCCTGGTCGAGTGTGGTTTCCTCTCACATGTTCTGAGTTTCCTGCTCCCTCACGCTCTTCAGGTTGGAAATGTGCTCCTGCCTGAGCTGGGATTGTGGGAGTGGGAATATTTCCTGGAAAAGAGGGACCTGTGGTGGATCCTGATAGGATGGGGGTCCTGGGGGTGGCAGTGAGAGGGGCAGATGATGAGCAAGGTTGGTTTTTGCTGTGGGAAGTTCTCACCCTGGTTTTCTCCTCTGAAGATCTTCTGCTGGGAAACAACTGCTTTTAAATCTCTTTTATATGAAAAATAGCCGTGTTCCACTGGCTGCAGCCCAGTGACAGCAAGGTTTCCTGAAAACCTCTTTGTATCTTCTGTTTTTACCCTGGCAAAGAGAATGAGAAGGAAAGCTCTTTTCTAAAAGACCTTGCAGAGATCCCGAAAACAGGAATCTTTGGGTTTGATTCCCACTCCAGCAGGATTGTTTTCCTTTTACATCATCTCAAAAAGCTAAAAATGTGGGACACACATTTATTTTTTTGTTAAAAAAAAAAATAAAAAAAATAAAAAGAAGGAAGAACCAGCAGCCAACGCCTGTATGGCTGGAAATGGCATTTTGTTGTCCCAAACCTCTTGTTGAGCAGCAGATTGCTGCGAGCTGGGCTGCCTTGGCTCGTGTCCTGCCGCGACTCGGGCCCCGGTCACTCAGCGCCACCGGTGCTTCCCGTCCCACCGCGCTGCGGGGCAGCCCCGGCCTCGGCTGTGCCAGCTCTGGAGCTCGTCCCTGTCCCCTTCCCCGCAGCTCCAGCAGCCCCTCGCTGTGGCCAGGGTTACAGCAGGCTTGGGGCAGGGATGGCAGCACTGCAGCGGCCCCTCACAGCGCGGGATGCTCCAAACCCGCC
>JAWWES010000071.1:2221700-2232181 GCA_035583135.1 Lophotriccus pileatus
CAGGGTTACAGCAGGCTTGGGGCAGGGATGGCAGCACTGCAGCGGCCCCTCACAGCGCGGGATGCTCCAAACCCGCCCTGGCAGGGAGCTGTGGGTCTGAGACAGAGAAGTTACGACTGATTTTAAGAAGTTGGTGGCTGGGAAGAGCAAGGAGAGCAAGGTAGAGCTGTGTTGGGCACTGAGTGTTTTAGACCCACAGAGAATGACCTTGGGAAAGGCAAAGGGCAGTGCTGTGAGCTGTTTCAGGGTCTAGGTGAGCAGAGCCACGTCCACCCCCTTCCACTGCTTTCCTTGACAGACTTGTTGAGGAAGCAACCCCTGGGGTGATTTCATGGGGACTTAGAAATGGCAAAATACTGCAGCTGGTGGGAGCAGCCCCTCACTCACCCCTGCTCTGGGTTTGGGTGGCAAATGGGGGGCAGAGGTGAGCTCACTGGGAGCTGCCTAAAATCTCCAGGCCTCTGTGTCGTTGCTGCAGGTTTTAGAAAGGAGAAGGATGTTGTTGCTTGGCTGAAACCTCTTAAAAATTCCATTGTGAGGTTCCCTCCTTCAAAGGCCCCGGGGGATGGCCATGGCTCGTCCATTCCCACAGCTCCTGAACCTGCCAGCAGCTGTTGCTGGAGGAGAGGAGCTCCCAGGGATGGGAGGGATTGCCTTCCCAATTGCCAGCCAGGGATGGGCGGGCAGGGGTGTGAGGTCCAGGTCCAGTCCCTGCAAAAGGAACCGTGGCGAGATGGGCACAGCCCCCTGAAACACTGGAGAGTCTCCCCAGCACCCGAAGGAAACCCGACTTCAACCCCTCTGCTGCTCATGGAACAACTTTTTCCACTTTGCCTCTGAAAGAGAAAAAGGAAAAAACTCTTTTTTTTTTTTTTAGAGCAAAGCTCAACTTTCCGTCTTTGAGCTGCATCGGTGA
Source organism: Lophotriccus pileatus (assembly GCA_035583135.1). Taxonomy (NCBI): domain Eukaryota; kingdom Metazoa; phylum Chordata; class Aves; order Passeriformes; family Tyrannidae; genus Lophotriccus; species Lophotriccus pileatus. Next base: position 2,222,617 of record JAWWES010000071.1, read on the forward strand.
AACAAAAGGTTTTGGAAAAAAAACATCCACAGAAAGCAGTTTCAAAAAGAAAAAAAAAAAGGCAAAGCTGTTCCTTCCCCACCAGCAGCAGCTCTTCCTCTTTTGGGCCATTCTGAGAACAAACAAGGACACTTACAAAAATAGCAAAATAGTAGGGAAAAATCCTCGGGAACCTGAAGAACAAGCCCTGGGAATCTCCCGTTCATGGCAGTGGTTCCAATTCCCGCTGCCTTTCTCTATAGAGAGACAGCACAGGAACTGGCAGTACCAGGAATTATGAGGAATATTATTATTGGTTATATGGATTATTCAGAATCATTATTACTGGGTAATTAGTTAATAGTTACTAGGTAGCAGGAATTACTGGTAATGCCAAGCAGAGTGTCAGATGCCAGGAGTGAGCCTGGTCCTTCGCTGCTGGAGCCGGACCTGGACGAGGACATTTCCCTTCCGCGACCGAATCCAGTGCCGAGGGTGGAAGTGGCGCCACGGAAGGAGCAATTTTAATGGAAAATATTGTGAAAAGCTTCAGCTGGATGGAGAGCAGGCTGGGGGAGGGTGTGGTGCCCATGGCTTGGCCGTGGCCACCTGGCACAAGCATCCACTAAGGCAGACCTGCAGGAAGAGTGGAGCCGTGTGGCACCAGGGCTGTGCCAAGCGTATTCTACCTGCGGCATTCCCAGCCTTTCTGGAGGCATCCCGGTTTTTATTCTCTCCAGCAAAACTCCCCCTACGAGCCCTGTGTTTTCCAGAGCTCACAGGTAGTGGAAGAGCCACTCCTGAACACGCTTTGGCCGCAGAATGGAGATGTTTATTGCTGTTTAGGAAGGCAGAGAATTGTCAAGACTTTTTTTTTTTCCCCCCCACTGCTGATTTTGGCATGAAAAGGGACTGAGACTTCCAGGAAATTCTGTAGCTTTGACTTCTAAAAAAAAAGAAAAGAGTTGGCAAGTGCTGGTTCCGTCATAACGCCTGATTGCTTTTGGTACGCTGAAAATAGAGTGATTAAATGTGGATCTCAACTGGCTGCTGAGCACAAGCGAGGGACTTTGGGGTGTCACTGTCCCCTGTGTGTGGCCCGGATGGGTGGTCACTGGGCTCCTCCTAAGGAGGAGATGTCACCTCGTTACCTTGATGCAGCAGTGCCCGGGGCCTTTCCTGCTCCCGAGTCCTGTCTTGGCCTGGGGTTTGCTGCCCGGTGTTGTCACTGTCACCCCCCTGTGCCACCCCCAGCAGAGCTCGCAGCTGTCACTGTGCCACATGCCCTGTCCTGCCATGCTCTTCCTTTGCACCTTTGTGCTTGGTAAATGCCACCCATCTGGTTTTGTCAAGGATGAGCTACTCTTTGCTGTTTGGAAGCAGGTTTTCCCTGGTTTTTGCAGTAGAGCAGAGAGCATTAAGGTTTATTTCCCCTCCGTGATGTGGTACTCACAGGTGACGAATGTGCCTGAGCTGGTGCGGGGCCAAATTCAGCTCCAGCATAAACACAGCCTTTGAAAGCAAGGAAGTTTCTCTCCATTCCTCCCCATGCTGTAATTCCTAAATTAGAGACACCCTGCCATCACAACCTGGGATCTCTGTCCTGACTTTTTGACCCTGCTGAGATCAACAGCACCTTGGGGCGATGGTGTGGATTTGCGCGAGGGCGAGTCGTGGTCCGTCCGGGCCGGTGGGTGTCCCGGGGGGGACCTGCCCGTGTTCCCCATCCCCACTCCCGCATCTCAGACTGTCACGGTTGTGCTTTCAGACGTTAAGAAAGAAAGGTTTTAACGGCTGTGACAGCCCGGAGCCCGACGGTGACGACTCCATAGACCAGAGCCCTCTGATGGAGGATAAATACCGCAAAGGCAGCGAGGATCTGGATATCCTGTTCAAGCGATACGGTGTAAGTACCTGCCCGTGGCTGGAAAACCTTCATTATATGTTCTTTTCTGTTTTGTTTCTCTTCTGTTCGACTTCCTCCCGACCTCGTCCCCTGCTCCCTCCCCGACACCCGCCCCGTGTCCCCCCCAAACGTAACAGGCGCTGAACAAGAAGCACAGGGAGTGCGAGAGCCCGGAAGGGGATGAAGTGTTTGCGCTGACCCCGCAGACGGAGGAGAAATATAAAAAGATTGATGAGGAGTTTGATAAAATGATGCAGAGTTACCGGCTCGCAGTGAGTAGCTGGTGGCCTGCAGTCCCCTGTCCCCTCCCCGCTGCCTCCAGGTGACGGGGGGGTGGGTTTTGCATGGCTTTGCTTCAGAGCCGTGCCGTGCCTTGGGAGCCGATGCCCGCAGCCCCCACAGCGCCGAATGCACCCGGCTCTGACGGGTGAGATGCACGAGGGGCCTTGAGGGTCCCTCCTGTGTCCCACCCTTGGGAAAACAGTTCCCTTTAGCTCCAGCATCCTGAGCTTTCCAAGCTCTGCCTGGACAGTGTAGTGTAGGAGGATATTGCCCCTCTTCCCTCCTCTGCTACAAATACTGAATTAGGGCCTCCTTTTTCCACCTTCTTTTCCCCACAGAAGGGATTTTTGTTTGGGTTAAGATCCCAGTGTTCATGAGAGCTGGTGGTGGGTGCCGACCCCTCACATCCCTGCAGGGCTCAGCCCGCTTTGGGTTATTTCACATTAATTCCCCCCAAATCCACCGAGCCCTTGGGGCAGCTGGTGGCCGTGGCAGAAATCCAGGGAGGTTTTAGCCTGTGATCCCAGAGCTGTCACCGGCACCGGGGTGGCATCAGGACAGTGCTGAAAGGGATTTGTGTCAGGAGACAGGAGGAGGAGGGGGACATGTTTCAAATTAGTTGTTAGTTCAAGAGAGCAGAGACTGTCGATGCAGGCAACGGCTTTTCGGGGGGATTAGCCCCGAGTTGCTGCATCCATAATTAATGCTGTGGGAGCAGGAGGGAGGCTCCTTTTCCAGGGGTGGATGCAGCACAGCAAAAATGACACACACACCCCCACGCAAAATAATCTGTCCTTCTGTGCTTTGCAAACCCCCACAAGTTAAAATTCTGGTTTTTCTCGAGAGCTAGATCTTGTGAAATCCCCAGGTTTTCTTTTGCTGACTCAGCACTGTGTTACTCCGGGAGCCTCGCAAGGACCCCAAAATCTTCATCTCCATCCCTACATCTTGGGGTGGAGGGGGTGGGGGGACTGCCCTGAGACCTGGCAGGGCTGGGGAGTGGAGGAGAGTGGGGTGCAGGAGGTGATGGTTGCTCGCAAATCTGCTGTGACAGCGAGCCCAGGCCCATGGGTGGCTTCAGGGCAGGATTAGCTCTGGTGAGGCTTGGATCTACCTCATCCTCCCTGGTTTCACTAGTGGGGGGCAGGTGTCCACCCTACCAGGGCTTGTGTGGCGTGGGTGTACGTGCACCTCCCTAGACCTGGCACAAACCCTGCCACTGGCACAGAATAGGCCCAAAAGCCACCTGAGCTTTTCCCCTTGGGAAGCAGGGGCTCCTCAGCATGTGTCTGCTGCGAAGGGAGGGCTCCCAGCAGGCCCTCCTCATCCGGACCTGCCAATCCAAAGGGACAAGCCATGCCCAAAGGTCCTTAGGGTGGTGGCATTCAGGCGCTGGGGCGGCTCCCGGTCAGGGCGAAGCATCCGGCTCTCCACTAAACCCCCCCGGCAGCGAGGGCCGAGCGGCGCAGGTGGAGCGTGTGCGGTTGGAGGCGGCGCTTTTCCCTTTTAACCGCTGGGTTGGTTTGGTGTGTGACCAGGACTAACCCGACGGGGCGGCCGGGGCAGCCTAACGACAGCCGCGTCCGCTAACGAGAGGCCTCAGCCGGGCCTCTGCCTCTGGTGTTTGTCCTCGCTTCTAACGAGAGCAGAAGCCGTGGGGTTTGGCTGACGTGTGCATCTTCTCCCCCAGATTTTGGAGCGATGCGCAAACCGCTGTCTCTATCTGTGCCCTCCCTGGGGCGGGTGTGTGTGGCTGCACGCTGGGGCAGCATCAGCTTGACGCTGCTCCGCAGGTGCAGTGGAATAGAGCTGGATTAAGGCAAACCTCGGCTCTTGGGCCGGCGTATCCACCTCCTGGCTCTATCACTCGTGCTGCGTTGCAGAGGGGGTTTAGCTCTTCCTCTCCCTCGCCGGGAATGTGCACGCACACAGACGTGTTGGCAGTGATTTATTACACAACGCTGCTCCGGTGTTCGTGCGACGCCCAAGAAACCTTCCTCCTCCTCCTCCTCCTCTTGCTCTGCTGCTGTGCAGGATGAGGTCCTGGGGCTGAGCAGAGGGAGGGCTCCCCGTTCCAGCTCTCCCCAGCAGTGTGGGGGTTGCTGAGCCCTGCCCCTGTGAACGGGAGCAGTGCTGCAGCGCAGGCTCAGAGCCGCCGTCCTCGCGGCTTGGCTGCGGCCGCGGGGTATCTCTGAAGGACGGGGTGTCCTTGGGAGGCAGGTGGGGAGGGTTCCTGGCAGCCAGGCGTGGGTGAGCACCGTCCCACTCCTTCCTCCCGTCCTTCCCTCTGCCTCCAAGGCGCAGCACCCATCCAAGAGCAGATTTCTGGAGGGGAAGGGGCCACAGGGCAGCAGCCTCCCTCCAGCTGTAGTGGGGAGATTCTAAACTCCCTCTGCCCTCACCAGTGCAGCCTCTGGGGTCCTGCCATGGTCCCATCCGGTGCTGGGCTGCTCTGCCTCTCTGTCCCCGAGCAAATTAGAGTGGGACTTTAGCAAAGCCCTGGCTAAAGCCTCTAAGCAGGTGCCGGCTCCTGTTAACGAAGAGCAAATCAGTGACATAAGACAGACAGCCAGGATAATCGCAGCGGGTCTGGCTCCCACGGGGACACTGGTAGGTGAAGCTGGTCCTCAACCTGCGGCCAAGGATAGGGCTTTAGTGATGCTCCCACTCCCCTGGGGTCAGGTCCTCCTTCCCAGCAGCTCCCAGAGGAGCCAGGATAGATGACGGTGTCACCTGGGGGCTGTGTGGAGCAGAACGAGTCTCTCCCAGGTGCTCAGCCTCCAGCACCAGTGCCAGCCCAAACTGAGATCCACTGCTGGAGGGCTCTTTCCACCCCTCTGGATGAGGAACGGCCTCATGAAATCCCTGCTGGCTCTTGGGGTGAAGGGTAGTGCCGAGCTTGGTGCTGGTGGGGGCAGACCACTGGGGTGCTGCCCACCTTCATGCTCTGGGATGTTCCCAGCTTCTCCTCTGTGGCAGCCCTGAACACACTGAGGGTAAATAAATAGTATGAAAATGAGGCCAAAACAACGGGCTGCAGAGCTCTGGTGTGTCCGAGGGGACAGCCTGTTGCTCTTGCCAGCGTTCCCTGGTGAAGTCTGGGCTCTGGTGCATCCCTCTGAAGGGCTGGTGTGGGTTCAAGCACAGCGGTGCAGGCCAGCAGTGAGATGGTGGTTTGGGGGCCCTGAGTGTCCCCCCTTGATCAGCAGTGGGTGTTGCTGCTGCTGAGCTGCGGGCACTCGGCCCCGGCTGCCCTTTACCGCCCGCTCTCTGTTCAGTCCGCAGTGCCCGCTCCGAACTTCGCCATGCCCGTGACGGTGCCGGTGACCAACCAAAACACGCTGCAGTTCAGCAACCCGGGCAGCTCGCTGGTGACCCAGTCCCTGGTGACCTCGTCGCTGACAGACCCCCGGCTCCTGTCGCCGCAGCAGCCGGCGCTGCAGAGGAACACGGTGTCCCCGGGGCTGCCGCAGCGGCCAGCCAGCGCAGGTGAGCCTTGCCCTGACCCTTCACACCCTCCCTGCCCAGAGCCTGGCATCCCAGGTGGCAGGGGACGCCCCCTGCCCAGGGGTCCGTGTCCCAGCATCCGTGGGTGCCAGGAGCGGCCTGGAAGTGTTGTTGCCCCCGGGCACGTGCTCCTGTCCTCCTGCCAGAGGTTGATGCTCCCAGTTTGTGCCTTGCCCCCAAACTAAGGGCAACCCCCCCCCCCCCCGCCTTACCCAGATCTCTTTGAGAGCTGGATGCCTGCAGGGATCTGTTTCAAGGCTGGGCAGCACAAGATGAGTCACGCAGCGCCATTCCCAGGCTCGGGGGTGGCTGCTGGCACCCCGCTTGCCGGTGGCACTCCGGTGACATGGGACTGCTGCCTAAAAAGGGCTGTTCTGAGTCGGGCCGGGCTGGTTGCAGTTGGTCGCCGGTGATTACTCATGTGGCTCTGCTGACAGATTGGAAGAGCCGTCATTTCCAGCAGGGACCGGCGATGGGCGGCGGAGGGCGGGGTGGGGGAGAGGAGTTGTCACCCGTGTCCCCTGCAGTGCCGGGGGGGGACGGGGACGACGTGTGACCACGGCCCAGCTCTCCCGCAGTGCCATCATAAATAATAATAGCGTGCAGAAAGCCCCTGCCTGCTATTTTGGGTGTCACAGATGGTCCGTGAAAGTTGCACAGGCTGCGAAATGGCAGAGCGGGTGCCTGTGACCGCCTGGACGTCTGGGCGGTGGGTGCTTGGCTGCGGCCCCCTGGTGCTGTGAGAGCTCGGGGGGGGCTCTGCAAAGGGGGTGGATTCGGGGAGAAGGGCTGGGAGGTGCCTCCAGAAGCACGTTATGTGGTGGGTCAGGGCGAGCACAGCGAATTGCCTGGCTGGGATGCAGTAGGAGCCGTGGTTCAGAGACGGCTTGTTTGCTCACTGCTCTCCCCACAGGGAGAGGTGCCTTGAGGTGCTCAGGGATCAGGATGAAGCCCCAGACTTGCGGGACAGGGGTCATCCTGTTCTAAGTCTGGTCCCACAGAGCAGGATCTCACTCCAGCCTGGGCAGCAGAAGCCTCCTCAGGCCCAGGCAGCCATCGCTCTGGCTGCAGGATCTCTGCCCTCTCGCAGGCCCCTCGGCTGAGAGCAGAGGAGGCTCCCTGGTAAAGCAGACCCCGCCGGGGGCTCGCTGTTTGCTGCTCGCTCGCTGCTCGGTTGAGGGGGATCATTTTGTGGTTGTGAGCGCAGAGGTGTTCCAAGTCCGGCCATCTGTGTCTCATTCGCTCACTGCCTGGGACACGGAAGAAATCCTGCTTGTGGGAGCCAGGGCCTTGCATGTTAGAAAAACTCCTTTTTTTTCCCCTTAAATTTTTTTTTTTAGCCCTGCACCAGAGCTGGGAGTGTTGTTTCCAAAGCAAATGCACAGCGAGCGCTGGGTGGGTGCCTCTGCACTGCCCAGTGCCATCGGCTCAGGGTGGGAGAAGGGCGGACAAGGGGTTGTGCAGGGCTGGGAGCGGGGTTGGCAGCACTCACCCAAGGGAGTGAGCCCCCTTCAGCAGCCTGGGCACCAGAGGCTGGGGTGCAGGTGGAGTCCCACAGCAGAGCACAGCCCTAAAATCCTGGTGGGGACCCTCCTCTGGGACTTCAGAGGCACCAGGACCTCTGGCTTCACAGCCCTGTCCCTTGAAGGGAGGGTGCTGTGGTGCCACGTCTGCCACATTTTTTGGGTCACCTTGCCCTTTCTCAAGCTGTACAGTATTTGGCACCACTGCTGTTCCCAACCCTGCTCCCATGTGGGGAGCAACTCTCCTGCCCTGAGCAGTGGCTCGGCCCTCCTGCCCTCCTCCTGGTGTCAGGGGCTCGCCGCAAGCCTGAAGCCAAGAGCCACGGGCTGAATAAAGGTTTCTGTCTCAGGTTTCCCCATCTGGGTTGAGAAGGGCTGGGCGGTGGTTAGAGGTGGGGTTTGGGATCGGAGGCTCCTCGTTCCCCAGCCCAGGGCTCCAGGATGACTGCGGTTGCAGCTTCAGAGCCTCTGCGCCGGCTGTTGGCCACAATCGCCGCCCGCGGCGTAGCCAGGCGGCCCCGGCTGGGGAATAAGGTGCCTTTCAGAAGTGACTCCATAACACGGCAGGAAAAAAGTCAAATCTTCTTGCAGGAGGGGCAGAACGTTCAGTTTTTTGGGATTATAAAAGCCCCCGGTCTGGTTTTTCCCGGCCTGGTGGGGAGTGGCGGCGCTTTCCAAGCGCTGGGCCGGTGGGAGGCTGGCTCGTAGCAGCGTCCTGGCAGCGCGGGGATGGTTTCCATTCGGCGTGAGCGTTACAGGGGGGGTAGTGTTTCACGTCGTGCTGCTGGGGCTCTCTTCCCCAGCAGCACTGGCCCCGTGTCCCCCAAAGGGGAGCTTGGAATAAAATAGCCGCAGTGTTTTCCAAGCTGCCTCCTTTGGAGCAGGATCCTGTGCACCTGGCTGCTTCCCAAAGGAAACGGATCTGCCTGGATAATGTTTCCCAACCTGATCACCAGGAATGCTGCTCATTTCGCCCAGGACTTTCCCCCCGGGGATGCAACCCCACTTATATTCCTCTGCTTTCCTCCACTGTGCTCCTCCCCCGCTTCCCGCCCCCCAAAACTGGGGATGCTCACCCTGTTTCTGCGTGGATGGTGACCTCGTGTTTGTGGTTGCTTTGCAGGGGCGATGCTTGGGGGAGACCTGAACAACACAAATGGAGCCTGCCCGAGCCCTGTGGGTAAGTGAGGAGCCTTCCAGCCCTGTGCCCAGGGCTCCGTGTGCCACTCCTGCCCATGGTTTCCCCACGTGTCCCGCAGGATTTTGCTTTGCTCTTCAGAGGGAAGCGCTGGGGAAAATTTTGCTGCCATTGGCAGCGGGAGGAGTTGGCATGTGGAGCTCCAGGCTTTGTGGGGAGTGCTGGTTTCAGTAAAGACCCCAGAGACTGAGGTGTGTCCATCTCCCCTGGGTCTCTGGGAGTGCTGAAGATCAGAGAAGTGATCCCTGAGGACCAGGATTTGGGCAGCACTGGGTTTAGCTCCTCACGCTGCAGCCAGTTCCCCCCTGACCTCAGGTGATCAATTAACACCCAGTTCCTCCTTGGGCTTTGGGCCCTGTAAAGCAACTTTACTGCAAGGAAAAAAGCTCATTAAGGTCCCTTTCCACTGCGAGAGCCTCGATGCTAACGAGGCTCAGGCCTTGTGGCTCAGCTCCCTGGCTGTAAAATGCACTAACAACGTCTCCATCCCCACATCTGCCACGGCGCTGGTGTGGGCACAGCCCAAAAACCAGTGATGGCCCCAGGTCCTGCTGGGAAGCTGCTGCAGGCTGTGGGCTTGGGCTTGGCAGGGTGGATGCCATCCATCCCAGGGCAAAGGGGAGGAGCTCCAGGAGCCTGGCTTGTCACCCCCTTCAGGCCTTTTTGCCGTGGGGCTCCAACCCACAGCACGGAGTTAGGAATGTGAAATTCCACATTGCCCCAATTAAAACCAAATTGGAGCCGGGTCCCACCGGTTGTGTGGGTGGGGCAGTTGTGGTTCAGCAGCGCTGTGGCCTGTCCCTGTCCCTGTGCCCTGCACCACAGCCCCTCCTGGGAATAGCCTTTTCCCAGTGCCGGGCAGCAGCCGTGCCAGCGCCAGCTGGATTTCTTTCCAGGTGCTTCTCCAGGTTCGGGAGGCGGCCTCTCCCCGGAGCTTTGCCGCTCCTCGAGGGCAGGGCGAAGGGGCCGCCGTGCCACGTCCCCCCTGCACCTTGGCGGCCGCTGTGCCCCCCCGGCCGCCCCCACGTCAGCTGTCGGAGCAGGAGCTTGGCAGGGCCCCTGAATGTCAGCATTGACGTCACCGGAGCATTCCCCGCGTTCCTGCCGCCGCTGCGGGAAACGGGCCTGAGGAGCAGGGACAGCCCGGCCGGGCCAGCCCCGGACCCCCCC
>JAWWES010000071.1:2232281-2261031 GCA_035583135.1 Lophotriccus pileatus
CCGCGTTCCTGCCGCCGCTGCGGGAAACGGGCCTGAGGAGCAGGGACAGCCCGGCCGGGCCAGCCCCGGACCCCCCCTACACCCTGTCCCCCGGACCCCCGCCCGCCCCGGGGCTCCCCGCACGGCTGCGGGAGGGGAGCGCGGCTCTGGCACTGCGCTTGCGGTTTTCAGATACCTGGGACATCTCTTCCTCCTCCTCCTCCTCCTCCTCCTCCCTTGCAGTCTCTGCAGCGCTGAGTGATCACCTGCTGCCTCTGAGTCATCAGCTGCGGGTGCCTCTGGCCGGATCCTGCAGCGATGCCGGCAGTATCCCGGCTGTATCCCGGCTGTATCCCGGCTGTATCCTGGCAGTATCCCGCCTGTATCCCGCCTGTATCCCGCCTGTATCCCGCCTGTATCCTGGCAGTATCCCGCCTGTATCCCGGCTGTATCCCGGCTGTATCCTGGCAGTATCCCGCCTGTATCCCGGCTGTATCCCGGCTGTATCCCGGCAGTATCCCGGCAGTATCCCGCCTGTATCCCGCCTGTATCCCTGCCTCCTGCCCGTGCACCACAGTGTGTGCCACCCTCGGGATGCAGCACCCGGCCCACCCCGCCTGCCCCTAGAAGGGGGTGCTGAGCCCTGACTGCCCCCAGCTCTGCTCAAATTCACACTGGGGTGGTACAAAGGCAGCCCAAAGTGCTTCACTTTTAGGCCCGGTTTTATGGGGGTGGGGCCTTTTTTGGGAAATCCAGGCAGGAGCACAGCCCTTCTCCCTCTGGCTCACTGGGGTGGCCAGATCCAGGCTGGGTGGACACGGTGATGACAGTGCTCAGGGCCCACCTTTGGGGCTGAGAGGCAGCACTGGAACCCAAACCAGCTCCCCTCCAGCACAGGGGCCACCCCAATGCACACCCCGGGTGACGCACACGATAACGTGCCGTGCCTCAAACAGGGAGTCACCATGAGAGCCACATGGGTACCCGTGTTGCTGCCACCTTGGGCAGGAGAATATCAAGGAGTTTAACATTTCTTTTGGCTTACCCATGGCCACTGTGAATAGCAAAGGTCACCTGGGGAATTTCTGCACCTTCATTGTTCATAAATCTAAAAGCCAGCGGCCTTGTGAGCCGGGCACCGACAGCTCCCGGTACCGGGACCTGGTGCACCAGGCACGTGCCTTATGCTGTTCACGGTGATTCGGGCCCGGAGGACACCTCTCTGGGGACAGGAAAGCCGCTCCTCTCCCTCCATCAGGGACACGGGTACCGGAGCTGCCAGCCTGCAGAAGCCCGGCCACCGTGGCCGTCGCTGACGGCAGCGCCCCGGCACCCGGTGGGGCAGCACCTCCCGTCCCTGGGTGGGATCAGACCCACGGCTCCCGGGCAGCGAGGCCGTGCCCTGTGCCTGGTTCAGCCGTCCCCGCTGCGTCCAGCCCCGGGACAGCTCTGGAGAGGCAGCGGCTGGCACTCGGCCCCCGCAGCCGCAGCGTCACTGCCACAGCCGCCTGCTGAAATGCAGATGCAGCGCAATGGTAGATGTGATTAATAATGCAATCAGCGACCTATTTTTCCCGGTCTAACGTGCAATGAATATGAGGGCTGAATCCTGGTGATTGCTGAACGCCTTTCTATCTTTGGGGCCTATTCAGGAAAAAAAAAACCAACCCTCATCAGAACAGTAATCTGATCCAATTTATTCCTTTCCTGATGTTCATCAAATCTTTTCCTTTTTAATTTTTTTTCTTCCTTTCCTTTCTTCTTTTTTTTCCCCCCTCTTTGCACATAAAATCCTTAAGTGGGGCAGGAGGAGGAGGAGGAGGAAGGAACCTCAGATCTTCAAAGGGGCAGTGGGGGCAGTGAACTGAGTTCTCACTTGGCCATAGTCCCTTTTTGCTGCTCTGGTACCATAAGGAGACCTTACAAGTGAATGTGCCAGTAATTATCTGCCATGGCAGAGCCGTGGTGCCTGGCCAGGGCATGTAAAGAGCCTCTGATCAGGCCTCTGAGATGTACCAGGTGTTACTGCAGGAACAAAAGGAAGTTCCTGTGGGTTGAGGAGCTGCCCTGGGCACTGGGAACTTGGGACCACTGCCTGCCCTGCCCTCACCCTGCAGGGTGAGCCTGCCTGGGTGTGGGAGGGTGTTGGGGAGCCTGGGGGGATGAGCTGCTGCTCTCCCTGGGAGGAGCATCCACAAAGCCCTGCTGTGGCACTGCTTGCTGTGCATGTGCTTACCACAGCCCTGCATTCACCATCACCATGCATTCACCACTGCCATGCATTCGTGGAATCATAGAATCATGGAATGATTTGGGTTGGAAGGGACCTTAAAGATCATCTAGTTCCAACCCCCATGATAATGGGCAGAGACACCTCCCTTAGACCAGGTCACTCAAGGCCTTGTCCAGTCTGGTCTTGAACACTGCCAGGGTTGGGGCATCCACAACCTCCCTGGGCAACCTGTTCTAGTATCTCACCACCCTCACAGCAAAGAGTTTCATCCTAATCTCCAGCCTGGATGCCCCTTCTCTCAGGTTGTACCTGTTCACCGCCACGCACTCACCATTGCCGGGCATTCACCGTCACCACGCACTTACCTCCATCACCTCTGTCACCCCTTTTCTTGCAGGAAATGGCTATGTGAGCGCCAGAGCCTCCCCGGGTCTCCTTCCCGTGTCCAATGGCAGCAGCCTGGGCAAGATCATCCCGGCCAAGTCCCCGCCGCCGCCCTCGCACGGGGCGCAGCTCGCGGCCAACAGCCGCAAGCCAGACCTGCGCGTGATCACCTCGCAGAGCGGGAAGGGGCTGATGCACCACCTGGTGAGTGCTGTGGCTCTGTGGGGGCACAGGGTGGGGTGGGAGTGGAAGCTGGCCGGGGCTGTGCCGGCAGGGAGGTGTGAGGAGGAAAGGCTCGGATTCCCATGGTGGTGCCGGCGAGCGCGGGCCGTGGCGGGGACGGGGCGCTCGAGTTAACGGTGCCTCTCGGTTCTCTCCCTGTTCTCCCGCGGGCAGACCGAGGACCACTTGGCTCTGGTGAGTTCCCTCTTGAGTGTGCATGGCGGCAGGGTGGGACACGGGCCACTTGTCCCCCTTGGTCCCCACTCCCTGCCCTGGCTTGGCAGAGGCGTGGAGCATGCGGAGGGGGTGGACACTGGCTCCTTTGCCCTCCGTTGGGAATGTGGTGGGATGTGGGCACCGACACACATCCAGCCCTGCCTCAGAAAATCAATCCCAGGAAAATCGGGTACCCTGCGGAAAAGAAGGAGCAGACACGAGCTGTAAAGCGCCTGTTTCTCTATCAAGGCCAAAAGAGTTGTGCTGGTCCCCCCAGGGAGGTGAGCCAGGGTCCCTTTGGGGGCTGTAGAGCCAGGTTGGGCACCGCCACCAGGCTGGACCTGCCCCACGGGCTTTGCTGGAGCCACCACAGTTACAGCACGGCAAGACCTGGTCCATTGCCAGCACATGAGAGACAGGGAGTAAATCAGGCTCTTCCCATATTAAGGATATTATTTAAAGCCTGTGTAAATCCACTGGCTGGCTAGTGCACTCCCTAAACCTCCCTTGTGCACGGGGCAGTTTTCTGTGTTATTTTTATGGCTTTTTTTCCTCTTCCTGCCAGCAAAGTGAATGCCACCTTGTTTGTGGCAATGATTCACTCTGCTCCGTTGCTATTCTGGTGCAGGGCAGATGGGCGACAGGTCAGTGCAGTGAGGGAAGGGCAAGAGCTGCTGCGGGAGGCAGCTCACAGCCAGAGAAAAGCTCTCCAAAACACAGGAGTAAGCCAGTCCCTCTGGCAGCCTGCAAGGAGACACTCTTGGCCAGGACAAGGATGGGCCAGGGCTTTGGCAGACGTGGATTCTCTTGCTCTTTGTGCCCCCAAACCCTTGTTGGCTTAGTGGCCCCCACCCAGCAGCTCCCTGCCTTGGTTTGCCTATGTGCAGAGGGAGAGCAGTCACTCCCCTCCTGGTCTGCTCATCCCTGTTCCCACTGCCCAAGGCGATCCTGGGCTCTGCACTGGAGCAGCTCTAGGCAGAAATCCACCAGGGTGGCATTAGCAGCTTTAATTGTTGGTCTCAGCTAACCGGCGGGATTTTGCCTGAAGTGAAGAACATCCTCTCCTCAGCTGAGGTGGCAGAGGGGAGGTGGAGGGTGAGGAAATAGCGAGGGACAGGGACCTTGGCACAGCTGGATCGGGAAAGGGAATGCGGAGCATTGTCCCTGCTGATCCCTCCTGTCTGGTTCAGAGGCCCCCCTTGCCCCATTAACCTTCTCCCCAGATTTGCTCCCTCCGAATTGCTCAACCCACACACCAGCTCCTCTCTCCAAATGGCAGCTCCCACCTCTTTGCGGGCGGCAGCGGGATGAGTCAGGGGCCCCTCTGCCCAGAGCCTCTGCCGGCACCCCAGCCCTGCCAGCCCCGGCTCTGCTCCTTGGCAGGGTTCAGAGAGGCACCCCCTCGTTTGTCTCCACACTCCTAACATGGCAGGGGGAGCGGGATCCGTTGGGGGAGCCTGCAGGGACGCATGTGCATGGTTTGGTGCCAGCAGGAATGCCAGTTTGCAACTGGAGCATTGCGTGTGGGCATGGAGTGTGAGTGGCACGGGGTGGAGGGGGGGCAGCTTGCACACCTCCTCCCTGCATGGATCGGGTGAAAATCAGGATGACGTCCCTGCACTCGCCTTGTGATTCCCGGGGCTGATACACCTGGTGCAGCCCATGTGCCACCAGCCCAGCCCTCCAGCGTGGCCACACTTGTCCCTGTGCCTCTGCTCTGCTGGGAAAGCTGCAGAGCCCCAGAGCAAGGGGCAGAGGAGATGGGGCTGTGGGCTGCAGGCTGTGTCCTGCTGGGCTGCCTCGGGGTCCAGTACAGGCAGGAGCGGGATGCGGCTGGGTCCTGCTCTCTGTGAAGGCATTTCTTGCCATGTCCTTAACCTGTGGCAGTGGGCACAGCCGAGGGTGGCTGCCAGCGGGATGCGTGCCAGGAAAACCCGCTCCCAGAGCCCAGGGCTTTAGCAATTAGAGCCCTGGTAATCGCCTTCAGGACCCACGGGCCGGGCAGCCTGTGGGCGCAGGGTGTGCAAATCCAGCCCAGCCGGGTGCTGTCACCCTCTGGAGGTGGCCGGGGCAGGGGCTGAGCCTTCAGCCTTATCCCGGGAGAGTCCCCACGGCCCTGAAGCGTTGGATGGTCCATGGCCAGCCCTCCAAGGCCCTGGGAGCCCTCAGCGTGGGAGGAAGGCTCCTCGCTGTGTGCCGGGGGCACAGCCAGCCTCGTGCCAGGCGTGATTTAAGCTGGGCACTGCCCCAGTCTTCACAGGGTGACGTGTGCTGGGGTGCTTCGGATTAGAGTCAAGCCTCTTGAGTCTGATTTAAATCAGATCAGCAGAGACAGTCCAGATTATCTGCCTTGTAAACAGGGCTGAATCTGACCTATAGATCCGCCCACGTAACTGCCTGGAAAACCACGGGGGGAGGCTGGCGTGCACTGGTCCAAGGGCAGAATTTTTCCACAGTGGGCCTGCTAATGCCTGAGTCACACAAACCTCGTGAGGGCACCGAGCTGGCAGGTTGCTGAGCACTGGGCTTCAAGTTTAGGGATGCCCCAGAGTCCCTTTAAAATCCTGAGGCCAGTGCTCAGTGTCCTCAGCTTCCCTTGAGGCACGTCTTAGCCACTGGAGCTGCAGGGAAGAGGATGTGTTGGCTCTGCGTTGCCTTGGCTGGTCCTGGTGGTCCCTCTGTCACTCCTTGGTGGCCCAGCAAACCTCACACACAACCTCTGGAAAGCAATGAGGAGTAGTCTGAAGCATCCTGCTGATATTTGCACCCCATGCACGCAGGGACATGGCTGGTCCTGGTGGGTGATGACCAGCCCCGGGCAGGAAGGGGACCGAAGGCCAAGTGACCTGCAGACGAGTGTCACAAGGTCCAGAGTGGCAGGAGCTGGCGTGGTTTGCACTTTGCTTTGTTGCAGTGTGGAATGGCCGGAGGATCAATCCCGCTTATCCCACGGTCTCTGTGCTCAGCCCCAGTGCATGCCCAGGGGATCCTGAGGGGCCACAACCCACGGAGATGCCAGAGTCCAGCTGTCTGGGTTTTAACTGCCTCCCTGTTTGCTCCCACAGCAGAACACGCAGAGGTTGGGTGTCTCCCAAGCAACTCACTCTCTGACCACACCGGTTGTTTCCGTGGCGACTCCGAGTTTGCTGACACAGGGGCTGCCCTTCTCTGCCATGCCCACAGCGTACAACACAGGTAAGAGCAGTGGGCAGGTCAGAGCTCTCCACTGAGTGAACTGACAGGAGAGGGAAGTGTGCTGCTGCAGGGATGTGCCTGTGCTCTCCGAGCAGCTGCATCGCCGCTCACGGAACTTGCCGCTGCGAGACACGGTTGAGTCCAAAGGTTCCACGGGATTAAAATCAAGGGGAAAGTCATTATATAAATGCTGTCGTAGCCAGAAGGGGTGTGAGGGCTGATCCTGCCCTACTGTAGCCCACTGAACTGTGCAAGTGGATGCTAATTACAGCTACACCCATCCTGGGGCTCTGCAGAGCTCGGGCGATGCCGTAATAGGGGCTTAGTGACAATGAGCCTAGGCCCCCAAAAGTTTGGGAAGAATGCAGACCAGCCTGCTCCTAGGCACATCTGATTCAGGCTGGGGGGGTTCCAGCCAGCCCGAGGCGACGGTGACGGCGCAATTGCCCAAGCAGAGGGGTTGTTCATGTGCCACTGGTCAGACCTCTGCGAAAACCTCGAGGACTTACTGGGTGCCCGTGTAACTTGCTCTGAGCCCAGAGGAAAGTCTGCAAGAATGTAAAAGGCTGCTCTGCCTGGAAGAACCCAGAACAGGCGTGGTGGGAACTCCCTCTCCTAAATTAGTAGGTGTAGCCCCGAGGATTCTAGCTGTGCGTGGTGAGGCTCCTCTCCCCGTGTGGCAGCCGGCGCTGGCCCCGCCGTTCTCCAGCCCGGCTGGGCACGGCCAGAATCCCCAGAATAGGTTTTAATTGAGCCCTGTGCTGCTGCTCAGGGCGGAGGGGGCTGAATTTCAGCTCTGTGTAGTTATTTTCTCTCACAGCTGACCATGCTGTTCCTGCCCAAGCAGGGGTGAGTGTGGGGGGCATCACTGTAGGGTGCAAACTCCAAGCCTGGACTGTTGCCACTTGTTTTACCAGGGCTGCTGTGTTAATTGAGTGGGAATTATTTCAATTTGTGAAGGATCTTGAGCACAAGGAGCGGCTGAGGGAGCTGGGAAAGCTCAGCCTGGAGGAAAGGAGGCTCGGGGGGACCTCCTCACTCTCTACAACTCCCTTACAGGAGGATGGAGCCAGGTGGGGATCAGGTTCTTCCCCCACGTAACAAGTGACAGGACAAGAGGAAATGGCCTCAAGTTGTGCCAGAGGAGGTTTGGGTTGGATATAAGGGAAAATTTCATCGTGGTAGGGGTGGTCAGGCATTGGAACAGGCAGCCCAGGGCAGTGGTGGTGTCACCATGCCTGGAGGGATTTAACAGATGTGTGGATGTGGCACTTGGGGACAGGGACAATGGTGCCTCGGCAGTGCTGGGGGAATGGCTGCACTTGATGGTCTTGGATGGCTTTTCCAACCTGGATAATTCCATGATTCTGTGATTCTGCCAGGATGATCAGCTTGTAGGTCTCTGTGGGGTGCAGATACCCTGAGCAAACTCCCAGCCTTGGGGCGTTGCCACTTGCTCTTTCCAGGACTCAGCTGTGGGAATTGTCTGGCTGTGGGGTGGGTGCAGTTGTGCCAAGCTGCCCCCCTGGCCAGGGTTACGCGCCCTTTCCATGCCGGCTCCGCAGCCGGATTCAGTCCAACCCAACCAATCCCGGCTCTGTGATCCTGGCAGGCTCCAGCTCCAGCCCTGGTGGGGGCCGTGGGGGCGGCCACTGCAACCAGTGGGTGTCTGGAGCTCCCAAACCAGCGGGGCCGGTGCGGGAGGTGAAGGACGGTGGGTGGGGTGTGCCGGGGGTGCGTTGGCGGCGGTTCAGCACCGGCACAGCCACCTCTGTGTGTGCTGCTGGGGTGGGGACAGCTGAAACCACAGACACCCGAAATTACAGAGAGAAAGGGGGAGGGAGAGGGCACGGGGAAGGTTCGGCTGACCTGTGGGTCTGTGGTGTCGGTGTCAGGTGTTGACGTGGCCGAGCGAGGTTTGACCATCTCCGGGAGCAGCAGCAATTTCCCCCCGGTTTTCCCCACTGTCGTTTCCCACCCCTTGTAAAATCCCCCCTTGGTGTGGGGTGCTCCACGGGGATTTGGGATTGCTCCCGGGGTCCTGTAGGGGAAGGGCATCGTCCTGCAAGCGTGGGGGGTGGGTACCGGGGTGTGGGGTGCCCGCGGGGAGGGACACGGTGGCTGCTGAATGTCCCCACGGCGGGTGGGGAGCGCCCCCTGCTGTCACACGTGGGGGTGACCCAGGTCTGGGTGACGGTGTCCCAGGCACGAGTGGGGATGTCCCAGGCACGAGTGGGGATGCCCCAGGCACAGGTGAAAGTGCCCCAGCACAGGTGGCCATGCCCTAGGCACAGGTGGGGATGCCTCAGGTACAGGTGGGGATAGCCCAGGTAGGGGTGAAGGTGCCTCAGACACAGGTGAAGGTGCCCCAGGTACAGGTGGGGATGCCCCAGGTAGAGATGGGGATGCCCCAGCTGTGGGTGAAGGTGCCCCAGGTGTGGATGGGGATGCCCCAGGTACGGGTGGGTCTCACCAGCTGTAGGAGGTTTGCTGCCCGGGGAGGGGAGGAGGTGTGTGTCTGTGCTCTGTACACCCAGCTGGAGGGTGGCTGTGGGGTGTCTCACGTGCCCACGGTCCTTCCTGGGGGGAGCTGGATGCAGCTGCACCGGGGGGCTGCCCCTGCCACCGCTGGGCCTGGGGGATAATGGCACTGGTGGGTGCCAAGACAACTGGATATAAGGAGGAAATTGTGCTGAGGCACTGACACGGGTTGCCCAGAGAAGCTGTGGCTGCCCCATGCCTGGAAGTGTTTAAGGCCGGGTTGGATGAGGCTTGGAGCAACCTGGGATAGTGGAAGGTGTCCCTGCAGGTTGGACTAGATGGCCTTTAGAAGACATACCTTCCATGGGAGGTAGTGCCATGGTCTAGTTGCCATGGTGTTGTTTGGTCACAAATTGGACTTGATGATCTCAGAGGTCTTTTCCAACCTACTTGACCCTGTGATTCTGTGATTCCAGCCCAGATCATTCCATGGCTCCAAGAGCCGTGTCCTCCAGCTAGCATCCCTGTGCCACTTGCAGCACGAGCCGATGTTCCATCCGTTGTGTGTCTGTGTCTCTTGCAGGTCTCCATCTTCTCACAGCACTCAGGGTGCTGTGGGAGCAGATTTGACTTTGAAATGACTGAAGGGCTCTTTCTCTTCCAGATTATCAGCTGACGAGCGCTGAGCTGTCCTCGCTGCCAGCGTTCAGCTCACCTGGAGGGCTGTCCCTTGGCAACATCTCTGCCTGGCAGCAGCAGCAGCAGCAACAGCAGCAACAGCAGCAGCAGCAGCAACAACAACAGCAGCAGCAGCAGCAGCAGCAACAGCAACAACAGCAGCAACAGCAGCAACAACAGCAGCAGCCGCAGCAGCAGCCGCAGCAGCAGCACCTGGTCCCTGTGTCACTAGGAAACTTAATGTAAGTGGAACAGGTACCAGGGCCCCTCAGGGAGAAATGGGGAGTTCCTCAGGGGTGCCAGACCTGCAGAACCCGGCTGTGACTCCTCTGTGGGTTCTCCACCTTCCCCTGCTGGGCCCCAGTGGGTCCACGCTGTGTTTCTGGAGGTCATAGGAGTGACCCAGAGTCCCCAGCTGAGATCAAAGCAGTGGCACGCTCAGGGGTGCTCCAAGAGTTGGCTCCTGCTGTCTGCCCACAGCAGGATTGCTCCCTGCTCTCCCCTGGGGGGGCAGAGACACAGCCAGGGGCAGCGTTAGATGGGACAGAAGTTGCGGATTGAGGTGTCTGGATTTGTGGGATAAGGTGTCCGGATTTGTGCCCTGCTGGCGTAGGAAGAAGGTGGCTTTTAGTGTTGCAAATGGATTGCTTTGCTCCAGGGAAGAAAACACAAGCACTTGCATATTGGAGCAGGTTTTCTGAAGTGGATCTCCTTTTAGTCTGAAATAAAGCTACTTGGTCAAAATAAAGATTTAAGCAACAGATGGCACTGAGACTGTGGGGCAAAAAGAGGCAGGAATTGAAGAGGGGAAATCTGTGACTTTGCCCCAGTCACTGAGTCAAAAACTCCAACTTGCCCAGCATGAAGTGCTGGGTGGATGGATGGAGGAATGGATGGATAGATGGGGGCGGGGGGTGGACTGCCTAGGCTTTTGTGCAGGGAATTCAGTGCATTTCCTCACTGCCTGGAGCACATTTTCCAGGCAGGGCAGACAGCAGCTTCCCCAGCTGCCACCCAGACCTCCTGCACCACTGTGGAAAGTCTGAATGAAATTTTGGGTTGTAGTAAAGAGGTTCCCAGTTTGGAGCAGAACCCTCCACCAGGTCCGTGCAGCCCACGGGGGCACTGGGGCAGAGCTGTACAGATACCCATGGGACAGGGATGTCACACCCTGTCCTTCTCCTGCTGTTTTGGGACAGGGGTAGGATTGGAGCTCGGGCAGCTGGTGGAGAAGAGGTGCTGCTCACAGGGTTCTGTGGGTCTAATCCCAGGTCAGCAGTGAGTGCACAGATCGTGTGTTCTGGAGTCATAGTGATTCATAATTCTAATTACAAATCGAGATTAATAATCTAATCCAGGTTCATAATCCTGTGTTCATTTGGCTGTGGGATGTGCAGGTTTTGGACTGTGTGTATTGGAGGCTAAAAGGCTGTGAAAAAGATAATAACGAGAGATTTCCCATTATCTCTTTTTTCATCTGTTTCTCCCCCTCCCTCCCTCCCCTCCTGCTCTCCTTCTCCTCCTCCTCCTTTCCCAACCTCTTCCCCTGCCTTCCGGATGCCCAGACAAGGGAGCCACTTGTCCCACACCACCACTTTGACTGTCAACACCAACCCCAACATCAGCATCAAGTCGGAGCCCGTCTCGCCCAACCGGGAGAGGAACACTGCCACCCCGCTCAGCACCTTCCCCCACCAGCCCCGGCACGAGCCCACCGGCCGCTCGCCCGTCGACAGCCTCAGCAGCAACACCAGCTCCTACGAGGGCAGCAGCGAGCGGGACGACCCCGCCCGCCCCGATTTCGGCTCATCCCTGGGCCTCCTGCGACCCACCAGCGAGCCCGAGGGGGAGAGCCCCTCCGTAAAGCGCATGCGGTTGGATACCTGGGTCACATAACGTGTCCCCCCGTCCCTGGGAGCGCCGCCGGCTCCGGTGGGGCCGCGGGAAAGGGGCGGGAGGGGCAGGGGTGGGGTGGGGGCGAAACGGGTGATGGGGATGGGCTGGGGTTTGGGGGGGTAGAGGGGGGGAATTATCATAAACTGCCTGAGAAATAGCTTTAGGATTTTTGTAGGCATTCATTCTAGCGCAGCAGGCGACGCACGCAGTACATACGGCTCTCCTTGGCCGGGGCCGCGGGCTCGGGAACAGCCAAGGGTGTGGGAACGGGGCACGGGAAGGGAATATCCGTGTGCTTGCCAAGAACAGCAGCCTCTGGCGATGCTCCCCCCGCGGGCGGGCCGGGCAGGCGGTGCCCGCTGGCTGGCGAGACCCCTCCCCGGGAAGCGGGAGCGGATCCCTTGGGAAGAGCGCCTGCAGCGGGACGGGCTCGGGGGGCAGGCAGGGCACGGAGCGCCCCCGAAATGCACCTTCGTGTGCCCGGGCACTCCTGGGGCCACGCGCAGGAAGGGGCAGTTGGGACGCCATCCAGCTTTCTGAAAGCTTGAAGGGCTTTGGCAAACAGCAGTTTTCCTCAGAAAGGATTTTCCTAAACCACCTGGAAAGGGAGGCTGAGGGGGCTTGGGTATGAAACAGGGTGCATCTGCATCCAGGGCCTCCTGGATGCTGGAAAGCTTAATCCAGGGAGTTAGAGGCAGATTTTTAAGGCTTAATCCCGTTTGCAGTTTGCATGACAAGTGGATGCATACAGCATCCTTTCATCCTTCCTAGCAGAGCAGGGAACTCTGCCATCTCTGTCCAGGGTCACTGGAACACTGGAGTTCCTCTTTCCCAGGAAAGCCTTGCCTCTGCCTGGGTGCAGTGGGTGTGCAGAGGGAGGATGTATTAGTGCTGCTTTCAAAAGACATTGGTGGGTTTTACCAAACAACAATCCGTAAAAGCATTTTAAAAATGCATTCCCATTCCACATGGGCCAAAGCTTTGAATCAGGAAAACGGGAAGAAATTATTTTTTTATTGAAGGATGCAACTGAAATAATGATCCTTTGGGATTTTGTCTGAAGGTTTCTAGGCCTCGAAAGTTAAGGGTGAGCTGTGTGGAAAATCTGCTCGAGTCTGGACGCAGTGATTTAGTGGAAGGAAAAAGGAAAAAGAAGGAATTTCCTTGTGTAGCCACTTGCTCTGGCAGTTTCGCAGGGACAGGTGTCAGCACCCTGATCCCAAAATGCAGCAGCCCGCTCAGGGCTGGAGGATTTGGGGCAGAAGGGTCTGTTCCCGGCCTGTGTAGGGGTTAGGGAGGGCTTTCTCCCTGCAGGCGCTCTCCTCTGGGGTGCTGGTTCCCCGTCCCCCTCCCAGCCTGCCTTGTCACCCCGTGCAGGGACACCCCGGCCCTGCTCACCCCCGGGCTCAAACTGGCACAAAACCTGCCTGGATGCCACCTCTGCCACCTCCTTCAGCAGCTGGAGCCTGGCCAGGCTTGGGGGGCTGCAGAGGAGCCAGGAGCTGCTTTGGGGTCAGCTACTCCTGAGCCAGAGCAGAGGGAGAGGAGCAGAGTCACAGTGGGATTTATCTTCCTCCTGGATCCCTCTGCCAGGTGTCAGCTGCCAGCTGAGCCTTGGAATGAGGTAGATGGCATAAAAATGTCCCAGGATGAGGGCAAACCAGAAGAAAATGTATGGTTTCTTTATAAATGTTTCCTAACCAAGCATTTATCCCAAAGTTTCTAATTTGGAAAAACAAGACCAAAAAAAAAATTGATGGTTATTGTGAAATGAACAGGGATGACCTAAAGGGAGGGATTTGGGAGGAGAGGAAATCCTCCAAAAATCCTTGCAGGGGGGTCACCCATACATCGCTCCTGAGCTGATGAGCATCCCTCCCATCCCTGACCTTCCCTCCTCTCCCAAGGATCCATTGGTTTGGGTGTGGAGACCTGGGGAAGGGTCCAGGATGGCAGATGCTTGGCAGTGCTGGGGTTCCAGGTACCGGCATCCCCTGCCTGCAGAACGAGCGATGTGCGGGATAAAACTGCCCCATCAAAAACTCATCCCACCAAATTCCTGCCGCAGAGGCTTTTCCAAATAACATTTGGAATTCCCTCTCCTGTTCCTGCGCTCTGGAGGGCCTTGGGTGGACAAGGGTGAAGCCCCACGGTGCCAGGGAGGGCTCCTGGCAGGCTTTGTGCAGTTAAACCATCCCCCCCCTCCCCAAACCGAACCCAGCGGGTGCCGCTCTGTACCGGGGACACGCTCGGCTCTCACCTCCACAACGCCGGCGGCAGAAGCGGATCTCCCTCCCCCCCATCTCCGTTCGTCCACTGAGAAGTGGGAGAGACACTGCGGACCGTGGTCCTCCTCCTCGCCCACGCTGTGACACCTCCTGCCCCCTGCGACCTGGCGGCGATGCCAGATGTACCCTGAGCTCTTTGCACGGCCTTCGCTTTGGAAATTAGGCGGGATAAACGACGTCTCATCGCTCTTGTTTTCTAGTTCTTTTTTTTTTCTCCTTCCTTCATGAAAAAGACACTCAACCCAGCTCAGCTCGCCGGGGGCTGCCCCGCTGGGAGCGGCGCGGCAGGACGGCCCAGCAGAGCAGTTTTCTCCGGAGCCCCCGGCGGGGAAGCGGCGGTGAGACCTCCCCACCCACCCCAGCACTCGACGCCGTCGGTGCAGAGCAAACCCCGAGCGGGGGGGAAAAAACAAAACCAAACCAAACCAAAAAAACAACCCCAAAACTTTTGCTCATGGACTTCATGCCCTGACTCCCAAGTTCCCGCTTCTGCCTGGAAGCTGAGAGCCTGGAAAATAAAAAAGCAAACAAACCGCAGAATCCAAGACACAAACGCTCTGGGTTACGTAGGTGCAGGGTGAGATGTGCCTGGCGGGGAAGGCGCCGGGCCGGGCCGGACGGATCCGCAGCAGCGCGGCAGAGGGACGACTCCATCCCCTGGGCTGGGGCCACGGGCAAGTAACGGCTCGTGGGAAGGCGGGGCTGCCCCGGGTCAGACGCGGCTTCACCTTGCGGTGAAAGGGGTTTGGGGGCTGTTTGTCGGGGTCTTCATTTTGTTGGGGGCTTAGGGTTATTTTATTATTATATTCTATTTTTTTTTTGTCCATTATCCTTTATTTCCCCCCTCCTCCCCCCCCTCCCAGACTGTAGTATCCGGTAAACTCCTCCTAATTTTCAAAAGACAACGAGAAGAATGACAATCTAAGAAACCAACACCCTCCTTTGTGCTTCTATAAATATGTTTCTGATCTAATTTTATTTCTTGTGCTCATCTGTACTGTTGACAGTTACAATTGTGTATAATTTTTTTTTTAATTTGGAATTTTTGCGTTGTATAGGGTTAGTTTTAAAATATATATATATATATTTTCCATTTTTTAAAAAGGGGTGTTGCAAAAAAAAAAATTGCACGATTTAAATGACAATAGTTAAAATGCTGCAGTTTTTAGAGATGTGGAAGCAAAATGGAGCTTATTTATTCTCAAAGGCTATAAAGGTGTAAAATGCATGAAGAAAAAAAAAACATTTACAAAAAAAAAAAAAAAGGACAAAAAAAGTGTAACCTGAACAAAGTGTAGCGTTGAAAGATTTTAAAGGATGACAACAACAAGAAAAAAAAAAGAAAAAAAAAACAAACAACAAAAAAAACAGCTAATATATTGTGTTTGGGCTAGTTTGCTTTTGTTTTTAATTGTTCCTTTTTTGGAGAATGAAATACAATTGTGTATATTTTCATATAAGAAGTATGCACTGAGATGTTTCCAAACTGATAATATTCCTTTCTAAACGTGTGGTTAACTTACCAAAGTCTTGTTTCTGATCTTTACCTTCTGAACCCTCCGCGGAACCCTCCAGCCCGACGCCGCGGCCGCAGGTAAGGTCCGGGGTGGGGGGCACCGGCGCCGCCCCCTCCTCCTCCCCCCGCACCAGGGCGGCTGTTTTGGGGTGCTGGTGTCGGGGAGGCTGTCCCGGGAAGGCTGGTCTTTCCCAGGGCTTGGGCTGGCTGGTTTCGGGGTGTTTGTGCCGGCAGCGGGGGACGGGGCTGGTCTGGAGCGCGCTGTCCCTCGTGGGACGGTGCCAGGGGAGCGGGGGGCGGATGCAGAGGAAGGGGTGAGTCCACGTGCCAGGAGCACGGAGCAGGAGAGGGCTCTGCCCCCAGCACAGGAGTGGCCTGGGTTTGGTGCAGAGAGGAGGAGGAGGATGGAAGGAGGTCTCGGGGTCTGGCTCAGGTGATGCTGCTCCTGGTAGCCGTAGGAGCAGGACGGGGTGGGAAGCTGCTTGCCCGCCCCGGGAGGAGATTTAGGGGTGGAGCAGGCCCTAAATGACACCTACGAACCTAAAATGCCGGGAAGGGCTGCTGGTGTGTGGTGAGGATGGTGATGGATCGATGGGGATGATCTCACCCGCCCTGGGGGGTGATCAGCTGGCGCCAGGGTGGGCTGTGGGGGGACAGGGTGATCTCCTGCTAATCGGGGTGGTTTTGGGCAGTGGCAAAGAGCTGGACTGTGTTGGATGTTTGGATGAGGGTGTTGGTGCTGGGGGGGTCCGGCAGTGGGTTGTGAGAGGGGCACCACCAGGGGTGGTGGCGAGGAGACCTTTGGGGAAGGGGTTTGCTGCTGTCGTGTGTTTGGGGCTGCTGCCAGTGTTGGGGTCAGAGGGTGATGGAAGTGTTCAATCCAGAGCTGGTGGCAACAGGCCATGCGTGAGCCTGGGGGAAAGTGGGGCAAGGAGAAAGAGTTTCCTTTTCTTCCCCCCTTTTTCACTTCCCTCTTCCTTCCCAAAATAATCTCGGCAAACCAAGGGAAAAAAGCAAATTTACGAAAAAAAAACCCTACCACCTTTTCCTTGAAAATGTCACTTCCTGCACTTTTTTCTTCCCTTATGTCGCTCATTTGGGAGATTCCCCTTTGGATGGGAATTGGGAAGTTTGTCACCAGCTCTGGGGAAAAGGTTGCAAACTGCTTCTGCCAGCCCAGAGCTCAGCCAGGGGTGAGGGGCCCTCAGCGTTCCAGGGGTCCCCTCTGTGCTGCTGGGGTGAGCATCCTTTGGATGAGGAAGGATATTCCCAGCCATGCCTTGGTCGTGCCATCCCTGGTGCCACATCCTGCCTTGTCTGCCCGTCCCTCTGGCTGAGGGCACAATTTGGGAACATTTTGGGGGATTTTCACCACCCAAAGTGACAAAACTTCATCCCTGTCCACCTCTCCCAGGGCTGTGGGCGAGTCTGTAACTCTGGGCTTCAGCTGAACGTTTGCTCGTGTTTCCCTTTCCCACGTTCATCCTTCTACTTTGCCGTCCCCTCTCACTTCACTTTTCTCTCTTTTTTCTTTTTTTTTTTTCTCCTTTTCCATCTTGTTTTTTTTTGTTTTCATTTTTTTTTTTGTTTCTTTTTCTCTTTCACAAAAAATCCCCACCAGACCCGTAAACCGAGTGTTATGTTTTCACTACCTCCATCCATCACCCTTCCCTGTCCGATGCCAGAAGCCATGCTCGGGATGTAAGAGGGCCTTTCCTCACTTTATTTTCCCCTTTCCTCCAGAGATTTTTTTTCTCCTCTGTGTCCCTCTGCCCCTCCTCTCTCTGGTGTCTCACCTGTAGTGTTTTACCTGGCTACTGTAACTGTAAATAGCGAGTTTCAGTCTGTTAGCAATGGTAACAATACAGAAAAA
This sequence comes from Lophotriccus pileatus, assembly GCA_035583135.1. Classification (NCBI taxonomy): domain Eukaryota; kingdom Metazoa; phylum Chordata; class Aves; order Passeriformes; family Tyrannidae; genus Lophotriccus; species Lophotriccus pileatus. The sequence continues at coordinate 2,249,243 of JAWWES010000071.1, forward strand.
TGGTTTGGGGTTTGGCTTTTTTTGGGCTTTTTGTTTTGTTTGTTTTTTTTTTTTTCTTTTTTTTTTTGTTGTATTGATATTAAATTAGATTATATTTTTGTCAGATTATATTTTAATAATACTGACTTCCTTTGGACATGGCCGAGTTGTACAGCGATTTCTTGTTTAACCCTCTTGGCTCTTCCCTTCCACCCCCCTCCCCATCCCTCCCTGCTCCCCAAGTTTCCATGTCCCAGATCCGGACCTGGCCGGGCTCCCAGCTGGGAGCAGCCACTTGGCAATGGCTTCGCACCAGGGATGCTTTTCCACAGGGTTCCCAACACGCTGGCGTGTCCCCCCGTGGGTCTGGAGAGGTCAGAAACACGCAGGAGGATGTTTAAGTGAGCCTTGGAAATGAGGAGGTTCCTGGTGTGCGGGGATGCTCCCGCTCTCTGCTACACTCCCGGCAGGAATCAGGGACCTCGGAGGAACGGATGGGGTCATTCCAGCTCCCCTCTCCTCCCTAGCGAGTGGAAAACCACGTTGTTTTCCAGTTTCTTCCTCCCGAGCTCCGTTCTCTGGAGCGATGCCTGTTTGGAACGTGCTTTCCTTGAGCCAGAAGAGGGTGGTGTGGCTCAGGCTGCGCCGGGATCGTCTCCCCGAAGTAGTTCTCTCTGAGTTAGTTTTCCGGGAAATGGGAATTTTACAACATGCCCAGCGCTGCGGGGAGAGGCGTTGGCGAGCCGGGGTGAGCTGTTCCCTCCCCTCCCCTCCCTGCATCCCACCCACAAATGAGGGATTTCTGCACTTCGGCTGGGTTTGCAGAGCGGGATTTTCCTGAAATGTAGAGCCCGGCCCAGCTCCTCGCTCTCTGGGCACGAACCCACTGCAGAGCCTTATAGAACATCCTTTCCACAGGGAAACTCGCTGTCGTGGGACGGCGCTGGGGTGTCCCCGTGGGCTCCCCACGGCTCTTTCTGAGCAGTGAGCAGGCAAATAGGACACTGAAGAGGTGGGGACCATCACGGCTGTGCTGCTGCTCCCCCCTTGTGTCCCCCGTGGCCTCTGGGTCGGGTCTCCCCCATCCCCTTCACGCCTCCGGCTCCCTTTAGCTCAGTAAAGCAGGTAGGTGTTAGCAAGCTCGGGGGCGTCTGCAACAACCTTTGTAAAATAGAATAGACTCTTTAAACGATGCACTAAAAGAAAAAAAAAAAAACAAACAAACAGAAATCCCCTCCCCCTCAGCTTCTCTGCGTGATGGTTCGTTGGATCTCCCCGCTCAGCCCGTCTGTAACAGCACAGGCAGCTCTGCATCCTCTCCCCGGGGTGCTGCACAGGTAGAAACAAAACGGGACGTGCGCTTCCCCCGAGGAGTTTTATTTATTGTTTTGAGAAGCAATTTAAAAGGAAAAAAAAATAAACTGTGTATCTATAATATATATATATATATTTTTAACCTCTTTTTTTTTTTTTCCTGATGCTCCTCCACCCGTGTGTGTGTGTGTGTGTGTGTGTGTGAGCGAGTCAAGGGGTTCTGAGTGGGCACCACAGCGTCCCCTTCCCCGTGTCCAGCTCTCGGGGGGGTGATGCAGCAGAAGCCCAGAAGCAGCAGTGGGAGGGAGGATTTGTGCCGAGAGCTTGTAAGGGTTTAATCGTGATTTTTGAATAATTCCATCTTTTCTCTGGAGTATTTTGCACCCCTGGGGTCTGGCCTGACCGAGAACCTCCCGCACCCTGGGGACGCCGTTGCCCCCCCTTGTCCCCATCCTCTCCTGTCCCTGCTCCCTTGACAATCAGTGGCTCCTTCCCAGGGACTGCAGCACGTGGTTGAGACGTCTGTTCTGTTTTTTCAATATTCCTTTTTTGTGCTGTATGGTGATGCGTTATTGTATATTCCACAATAAAAAAAAAAATATATAAAAAAAAATGATGATAATAATAATAATAATAATTACCATGAGAAATTCTTATGAGTTTTGTTTGGAAACTCTTTCACTATATTTGTTGTAAAGAGGTTTACTATTAAAAAGAAAAAAAATACACGTTTCTGATAATTTTCCATGCCTCTGGCTCTTTCTTTCTTGCCCTCCCCCAGGGGTGGATTTCTGTTGGGCTTCCAGGTAAGTGTGAGCTCCTGAGGACCTGCCTTTGGTTTGGCACACCCCAGCTGGGTACCTCTGGATTCAGGATATGCCCAGGAATGCTGTGAGGCTGATACCTGCAGGAAGGGCAGCAGCACCCCAGTTCCTGGGGGCCTCACCTTAAATCCTGGGGCCTTCACAACAAGAAGGGGCTGGAGCATGTCCAGAGAAGGGCAATGGAGCTGGGGAAGGTTTGGAGCACAGGGAGAGGCTGAGGGAGCTGTGGGGGCTCAGCCTGGAGGAAAGGAGGCTCAGGGGGGACCTTCTCACTTTCCACAGCTGCCTGAAGGGGTTGGAGCCGAGTAGGGGCTGTCTCTGCTCCCAGGGAGCAAGGGACACAACAAGAGGAAACGGCCTCAAGTTGCACCAGGAGAGCTTTAGGTTGCATATCAGGGAGAATTTCTTCATTGCAAGGATGGTTGGACCCTGGCACGGCTGCCCAGGGCAGTGGTGGAGTCCTCACCCCCGGAGGGATTTAACAGGGATGTGATATTTGGGAATGTTCAGTGGTGGCCTTGGCAGTGCTGGGGGAACAGTTGTACTCAACGATCTCCTTTTCCAACCATAACAATTCCATAACTGTGTGGTTTCAACTAAACCAGGCCAAGAACGCCAGACACCTCCCCCCCCCCGCCCCGGGCCGGTTTTTGGGGAGCGGGGGGTGGGTTTGGGGGGTCGGCCCCGCACGGGCGCGTTTCTCCGTGTCGGCCGCCAGGTGGCGACAGAGCGCAGGGCTGGGCGGGCTGATTGACAGCTGTCAATCACCGCGGAAGGGGGCGGGGCTACAAAGGCTGCCCCCAGCCCTGCCCCAGCACTGCAAGTGCTCAAGGCCAGGTTGGACAGGGCTTGGAGAAACCTGGGCTGGTTGAAACTGTCCCTGCCCATATCGGGGGGATGGGACGAGATGAGCTTTATGTTCCCTCCCAGCCCAAACCATTCCATGATTCTCTGACTCTTTGCTGGCAGAGCCAGCGACAGCAGCCAGGTCTGTGGGCAGCCTGCAAGGTTTCCAACCCACGCAGGTGAGGCAAGGACCTGTCTTTCCCTTCAAGGAGCTGGAGCATCCACAGGCTTCCCAGTGCTTCCAGAGATGTTTCCCCATCTTGGGAAGATGGTTTGAAGAGGGGGATCAAAGCCATCCGTCTCTGAGGGGTTTCTCCTGGCAGGGCTTTGTACCGACATGTTTGGTCAGCTGAATGCCACCAGCCAGCCCCAAAATACCCCATTTTTGTCACAAAAGGCCATTTCATGAAATCTGCTCCACTAGCTACATGTCCCTCTTCCCTGGTCAACCAGAGATGAGGATGGCAACACTGAGGGTTTATCCGAAGGCTCTTTAGGGAACTGGGGATGATCCTGTTTGTCCCACAGCTCCCTCTGTGCCAGAGGTGCTCTCTTGGCTGCACTGGGAAGTGGGTCTGCCCTCTGGGGACATGGCAACAAGAGGAAGAGGGAGGAAGGAAAGAGAAAATCCTCTGCCCTGCTCACTCAGCTGGCAGCCTGGGAAGGACCTGGAGTGCTGCACTCCCATATTTCCAAGTTTCAGTAACACAGAAGGCTGGAAGCTGAAGTTTGGTCCCTCCCTATGTATGGGGTGATCTTTAGTCAGAGCCTCTTCCAGCTCCAGGTCTAATCACTCCCTGCAGCCAGACTGTTCTTTGTGTGGTCAAAGAACAGTAAAAGAACAGAAAAAAAGTAGTAAAAGAATAAAGCCCAAATTCATGTTATTTCTCATTTTTTGAGATGTGGTCTCAGCTCAGGAGGAGGAACCCTGAGTCAGTAGGCAATGTTTGAGGCAACAGAGGGCATTTCAGTCCCTGTTTGGCTGGATTTGATATGAGGAGGATGCCTGGGCCAGCACCTTTCCAGAGAGCCAGTGAGAAATTTGTATCCATGAAACCACATGCATTGCACATGCTGTGCACCCCCACACTCGCACCCTGAGACGGTCCAAAAGCTCCTGGCTCCTCCAGAGTGTTTATTTTACACCCACCCTGCTTGCACTTTGAAGTAGATTTAAGCAACAACAACAAAATTATAGGCCCAGTATAAATCTTTAATCAGAACATGTTTCCCCCTCCGAGCCCGCACTGCTGTGCACAATCAGAGCGCAAATCAAAAGAAAGCCGAGTAAATTATTCATTGGGAATCTATTCCTGCTCTCCCTGCACGGGAGACTCGGAGGCAGGGTTCGGGGTGAGCGGCTGCCTCGGGACCGTTCGCGTTCGCTCGGCTGAGCCCGGGGATGGGTGACCTGCCGGGAGCACCCGCGGGGAGAAACGAGCCCCCCGAGCCCGCCCGGTGTGTGTCTCACCAGCAATTCCCGTCCCTCCCTCGGCCCACGCGTCGCACCCACCTACACACGCTATTTCTGGGATGCCCAAACCCCACCTGACCGACGGAGGCTCCGCTGCCGTTTGTCACTGACGGGACACGGAGACACGGGGAGGATCCAAACACTCAGGCAGAGCTGCCAAAGCTGTTTGCAGAGTATGTTTTTAAAGGGGGGAATTATTATTGTTGTTATTATTATTATTATTATTATTATTATTATTATTATAAACCTCAAGGTATTCATCCAAGAAATGCCTGGGCCCATCACTGCTGAGTGTCTGACTCGCCACATTGTTCTCGGCCCTCAGTGGAATCGACCCCCTTTTTCTTGATTTTTTTTCTTTTTTCTCTTTTTTAATTTTATTTCAGAGTCACGCTCCACGGCACAAACTGTAAAAATACATTTTAAAACGGCCAAAACAGACAGGTCGAGACCTTTCTGCTAACAATCCTCCACCCCATCCTTGAAATCTAAAGTAGTGAAGGATTTTGCAGAAAATAATGGATCATTTTCCCATTTACCCATGATTCAAGGATTAATAACTAATCCCATCAAAGGACATCTGCTTAGATTGTTCCTTGTCAGTGAAAGTAAATAGAGCCTTTTAGTCTTTAGACCTAAACTCCTCTGAGGTTATTATGCAGAGGAACCTCCTACAAGCGGTTGCTTTCTCTGTCGCTCCTGCTGTGACTAACCCTGGAGGGAGAAAGCAAACTTTGCAAGTCCCTGGACATAAAGGTTATTTGCTAGAATGGAGGAGACTTTTATGAGAGGCCGGGTAAGCTGAGACCCTCACCCTCCCCTAAGGCTGGGCTCGGGCAGGGGGCTGCAGCCCTTTGAGCCGCTTTGTCCTGCCTCTGTGGCACATTCCCCGCTGCGGGGCGAGGAGCTCTCCCCCGAAAGCTGCTCCAGGGCTCCTGTGCTGCTGCAGAACAGCTCTTTTGGGGGTAAAATGGGAGAAAGAGGAATTCTTTGGGTCTGGGTCCGACATCCCCAGGGTTGGCAGGAAAAGTCTGGGGGGAGGTGGGTGTGGGAGGGGTGGATGGGGATGGGGCTCCGTTGGCACACAGGGCTGGCAGAGGAACAGGGACCGTGGGGAAGTGTGGAGAGGGTGACACGGGTGTTGAGGGCGAAAAACCTGGGAGATAATGGTGTTCCTGTCAAACAATGGGCTGTGGGAGCACAACTTGGGCTTGTCACCGGTGGGGCCCCAAAGCTGCTTTTCTGGGGACAGAGACATTCCCAAAGGAATCCTGCCCAGGAGGGGCTGAGCCAAAATGTGAGCAAATCACCCCAGATAAGAGGAGCCCTGTCTGTCCCTCTGCCCAGGAGCTGTTCTCTGTAAATATTAAGGAGTGGGCCTTGCCCAGGGCAGTTCCCTCGGGGTCACCTGGGGAGAGCCCAGTGCAGGACACAGCAGATCCCATCTCCCTCTTCTCTCCTCCTGCTGGGGTGGAAATAACCACCGGTGCCTGTGCCAGGCCATTGGAGGGATGCATGTTGTAAGCATTTCAGAACATCTAAAATTAGACTTTGCCTTTTTTTCCCCCCCCTCCCAGAACATGGCTGAGTGTCTCATCCACCAACACCAGCTGTGGATTTTTCTTTTTTTTTTTTTTGCTCTCTCTTTGGAAAAAGCTTCCTCAGAGATACAGACAAAAAAGAAACGCTGCTCCACCCTCTCCCTGGCGCTCACAAAATACGGGAGTAATTACAAACTGAGGCTGTGGGCCCCAAACCTGGACCCTGCTCGCAGCTATTGAGGGAAATCTTTCAAAGCCCGAATGGAAACCGGCCCCGTCGGCCTTTCTCTGCGTGGGGAAGCTGGTCCTGCTGTGCTCAGCCCTCCCAGCCCTCCGGACCCGCAGCCCCGGCGCCCCTGCAAATCCAGCCCCGGCTCCCGGCTCCGGCGAAGGGAACAATTGCAGGCAGAGCCAGTGGGAGTTCAAAAGGAGCAATGCTGAATTAAACGATAGCAATTTCCCTTATTTTCTGCCGCTTAAAGGTGCACGCTGGGAATGTTTAAATATCCTTGTTATCCCCCTTCAGTACCTAGGGAACGTTTTTTTAACGAGCTGGGCTGCAATCAGGCCGCGTTCGTGCCAGGCATCCCTTACGACAGCCATTCTCCAAAAGAGCTGTCCAGATCAAAGCCCTTTGAGGCAGAAGAAAAGGCACCTGCTGGACTCAGGGCTCTGGGCAGCTGGGTGAGCCGGGGAAGGTGCCGGGGGGACGCTTCACCCAATTTTTCCGACACAAAACAGAGCTCCCCTCTTCTCACCAGAGGGAATTTTTGGTGTTTGGTTTAGGTTTGGTTTTGGGGTTTGTGTTTTTCCTGGATTCTTTTTTCTTTTTTTTTCTACTGTTGGTCTGGGGATGAGCTGAAGCTGAGGATAACATCGTGTCCCAGGCTGAGATGGTCTGATATCAATGAACTTCCTTGTTTTCAGGCTCCAGCCCCCTTCCCCTCTGAAGCTACCAGGTTACGTGGGTGCCTTTGAAGGCATCCAGACGCTGTTTGGCCTTTGGGGTGAGCTACTAAAATCTCCTGAGCTGTTAAAATCTCTACCTGAGGCAGTAAAACACTTGCTGGGGAGAGAGGCAGGAGGAAGGCATGAGGCTTTCCAGCCCTGAGCAGACTCGGGGGAGAAGGAATTGTCTCAGTGTGGGATTCAGTCGAGGCTGGAGCAAGGGGAGCTGGTGCCCAGGGGGGAGGCTGCGGGCAGCTCAGGTTTCTGAGCTGCCTCTACAAGGCTGGCACAGCCCTGCAGGCCTGGGGACGGCTCTGGAGCTTCTCTGATGCTATTCCTTCAGTGTGCATGCACCCTCTTGCTTCAAAATGCAGCTTTTGTTGCCATTTTCTTTGTCTGGTGGCACCGCACGGCGAAAGTGCCCAGCGAGCGCAAGGGAAGTGCCGTCCACGGGGTTGGGGCTTTGCACAGAGACAAAGATGTTTCTTTAGAAATCACTCGGCTCCAGAGCCCTCTTCCTTGCCCAGATCCACGAGCCACCAACCTGTACCCCAAATTCTGGGACTGCTGGGAGAATCTCAGGTGAAAACCTGTGTCTGAACTTCCCATGGCAGCAGCCACACAGGGTTTCAGAGGCAGCGGTGGTTGTGTGGATGTGGCTTATGGAGAACAACATACATGGCTTGTCTAAAGCCACACATACTTGTGGGCATATCAGAGCAGATACTTAAAAAGCCAAAAATCATCTCTGCTCCTTATGTGATATTTCTTACCGAGCTGAAACACCTCCCGCGTGGAGCCTCTCTGAGCTGGCAGGGGGGAAAAAAAGGAGGGAATTTCCCTTAAAAATCCCAGCAGGGAAGCTCCATGCTGGGGCCCTGCAGGCTCCCTCCACCCTGCACAGCCTCAGAGGTGCTGCTGGTGCCCAGCACCCACCAGTGAGCACAGGGAGCACCCACTGCTTTGCCCCAGGCCGGGAAGGGCTGCAGGCAGTGTTTTGCAGTGGCTATTCTGCCCTTCCACAAGTACAGGGAGTATCTCTCTGCAGGTGCCCTGCAAGGAGGGAGCCCGGAGCTGCTTGGGTGGATGCAGCTGGGTGAAATCCCCCTGCCCGGGGTCTCCGTGTGCCACACGTGTGGTTACACACACCCTGTGCACGGGGCACACACCCACAGGGCACACACCGGGCGGGAACACCTGGATAGGTGGGGTTTATGCACACCCCAGGGGTTTCTGAGCAGTTTTGGGGTTGCTGCTGCCGATTCACGCCCCCCCCTCCCTCGATGTGCGTGACCTCTCCCCGTGTCTCACCTTGGCAGGGCGTGGGGAGGGGGCAGGGAGGGCAGAGCTGCACCCACAGCGCTGTGGTGACTTTCGAAATAACCCCCGGGTGGGGGGAGCTGCACCGGGTGGGGGACAATCCCCGCCTTGTGCGCCGCAAACCAGACCCTTCCGGGCGGAATTGCCGATTTGTTTTGGGTTTTCTAGAGGGTTTTTTGCCTTTTTTTATTTTTTTTAAAGGGTGCGAGGGCTGCGTGGCTCCCTGCCTGGGCAGGGGAGGGTGTAGGGGCGGCTTCCCCGCGGCCCCCGCGGCGCGCAAAGTACCGCAGGACCGGGAGCGGCGGCGGGTGTTCGGCGGGTCCCCGCCCGCCTGCCTCCCCCGGGACACCCACCGCCGAAAATCCCGCTTTTCCGAGGTGAAAATCCTCCTGGATTAATCCGAGACTGACCGCCCCCGCCGCCGCAGCCCGGGATTTGCCTTCCAGCAGAAGCTCGCTTGAAAAATAAGTTTAAAGCGCCCGTTTTGCGGCACGAACGCCCCTTTCCTTGCCCCGTGGCAGCGCCTGGCGCTGGAAAAATAAATGTGAGATGAGACGGGCACAAAACGGGCTGGAGGCAAAGGCTGCGTGCTTTCCACTGGAGGAGCCAGCAATGCCGAGGGAATCCCGAAAAAAATTTCTCCCTCTCTTTGCTCCAACCCCTCCTCTTTAAAGTTCAGTATCAGACAAAATAAAGCGGTGCCCAAAAAACGAAGGTCTGTCCCAGCAGAAGGCAAAGGTCGCCACTTTCTTTAATTGTTATTTCGGGATAAGGAGGGAAAAATAATAATTTTTTTTTTTTTTTTTTTTTTTTTAGCATAAAGTGGTGGGCGAAGCCGCCGTCCTTGCTGGCGGGTGGGGAAGTGATGCCAGAGGGTCTCGGAGCTGGAGTGAGGATTTCTGCAGGGAAAACGCTTCATCTCGTTGGTCGTCGGTAGCTGTGAATTTGCCAAGAGAGAGGGAACCGAAAAGGAATTTTAATTCTTTTAATTTCCTTTCCAAACAGCATTCTCTGCGTTTCGAAACTCACGGGAGGTTGGCAGGAACAGGCGGCTGAATTCCCCAAATATAAATAAGAACCGAATCAAACTACAGAATGGGACGGACGGGGATGCTCGGGGTGACGGGCGGTCTCTCTGCCCGGGGCCGCGGCTCTTCGCCGGTTCTGGCCACTCGGAATAAACAAATGATAAACAAATAATAAATCCTGGAGAGTCGGGAATTAAAGAGGGATAGGGTAGAGAAATGCAGAGAGCAGCGACCCAGACGGGGCTGGGAAAAGCGGCTCAGCTGCCGAGGCGCGAATGCAACTGCAGGAAAGGGCTTTCCCCAAATAAAATAAAATAAAAATAAACTCAAAAAAAACCTGGAAGGAAAGAAAGAAGGGGAAAAGATCTCCGCAATTAACTCTGTCCCCACGGTTGTTGCGCTTGCGAGCACGAACAACCCGGGCTCCGGCACACGGAGCCGGCCGGGCTGGCGGGGATGCCGCGGTGTCCCCGGGGCTGGGCTGCTGCCACCCCCATCCCCCCCGCCCCGGAGCCCTTGGGGTGTTTTGTTCACTTTGACTATTTTTTTCTATGATTTTAATATTTAAACCAAGCCGCAAAACGGGCTTAGCGTAAGGAATCGTTGCCTGATTTCAGTTCTTTCTCGTAATTTGGGGGGTTTGGGCGGCGGCTGAAAGAGAGAAAATGTTATTTATTTGCGGGAAAAAATAAAACCATCCGGAGTAGGGTAGAATATTGGAGCCCAGCTTGAAGCGGGCATTATTCTTCTTTAATACGCCGTGATTGGGGTTTGTGGAAGGAGGAAAACAAAGTCATTTCCCCAATCGAGGGGGGAAGCCGGGGGGAACTTCATAAGGTGCCACTGAGGCAGACGCTGCGATGCCCCCACCCCGAGCCACACCGCAGAAAAGACCCGCTCCTTGCGCTGCTCCTGCCGTGACCCCCCAGCTTTAATCAGCACTCAGGAAATGCCGGGGAGACTTTGCCCCTAATCTGTGCTTATTAAGCAAAAAAACCCTACGACGCTTATAAAAATCGCAGGTAACAAGGAAACCCGCTGTCGAGCGCCTGCGCCGGGGATCGCCGCTTCATGGTGGGGTGTTTTTTTTTTGTTAATAAAATGCAAAAAAAGTCAGGAATTACCTTTAAAACACTCCTTCGGACCGGGGCTGGAGCGGTCCGGCCCCGGCCCCCCGCGTGTCCCCGAAGTACCGCGTTATTCCCGATATATGCTGAGGGCACCGTGCGGTTTTTGGGGGGCTCCTCGGCGGGCGGAGGGACCTTTCCCCCCCCCCGGGCCGTGCTGCTCGCTCGGAGTTTAGTACTAAGAGGGAAAATATTTATTTGATTTAAGGAGCAAATTCGGAGCAGCCCCGCGGGCCCCGGGCGCGCGTGTCTGCGTCCCCTCCACCCCCACCCCTTCCCGAGCTCTTTGTGCCCCCGCGGCTCCGCCGTTTTCCTTTAAAACCTGCCAAATACCCCCAAATAACCTTTCCCCCTCCTTGTCCCCGTTTCCCCGCACGCATCACCCCGATCCCCACCCCAAACCCTGCCGCGGTTCTCTCGGCCCCCCGCGCCTCGGTGGCTGCGGAGGAGAGAGGTTGCCATATTTGCATATATGGTAATGAGCTCCTAATTGCCAGGCTTGCTGCGCTTTGCCGATCGATTTCGAGCTATCCAGAGGTTAAGGAAGCTTGGAAATAGCGCGGCTCCCCTCCTTCCCCACAGCCCCCCTCCCGCCCCGGCCCCCCCGCGCGATGGAGCTGGCCCCGCATTTGCATCCCAACTTTTTTTGACTCTCACACGTACACTTTACGTATCGGCTACGTGGAGGCTCCTCGGCCGCTCCTATATATCCTTACGCCGGGCACGGCCCCCGCTCCTCCGGCGGCGGCTCCAGCGTGGAGACCCACGGGCCGCGGGGCCGGGGCCCGAGTGGGGCCGGGGGCGGGCAGGTGAGGGCAGGGCACGTGAGGGCAGGGCAGAAACGGGCAGGCAAAGCGAGCAGGGGAGGGAAGGCGGGAAGAGCAGCTGGAGAGAGCAGGAAGGGAGGGCAGGTGGGCAGGCGGAGCGATGCAGGCAGGTAGGCAAGGAGGGCAGGTAGGGAAGGCAAGGAGGGCAGTGCAGGCAGGGAAGGCAGGTGCAGGCAGGGCAATGCAGGCAGGGCAAGCAGTGCAGGCTGAAGAGCAGGGCAGAGAGGGCAGCGCAGAAAGGACCCACTGCCCACACGGGAGCATCCCCCGCCGACAGACGCCCCGAGCTGGGTGAAGAAGTAGGGGGAACCCGGGAGAAAGAAAGAGGAGCGGCCGGACCAGACTCTGCCGGCCGACCATCGCCCACCCACCCCCGCCCCGTGCTGGCGGCCGGGCCGGGGAGCCCCCGCGAAGCCCCCGCAGCCCCCCGCAGCCTCCCGCGCCGCGCGGGGCCGGCCCCGCAGCCGGACAAACAATGTGAGACTTGGCGGAACAAAAGCGGTGGGGCTTGGGTTGCTGAACACGTCTGAGGCCAGACGAGCCGCGCGATTTATTGGACTC
>JAWWES010000071.1:2261087-2347009 GCA_035583135.1 Lophotriccus pileatus
CGGGGGGGGGGGGGGGGTTGGGGAAGGGGGAGAGGGAGAACTCTCAAAGCGTCTTTATTATGGGCTGGGGGCGGCAGCGCGGCGGGGCCGAGGGGAGGATGCCCCGGGAGCGGGTCCAGCTCCTGCTTGGGGCTGGGGGCGCGGGTACACCCAAGGCCGGCTGCGGGGCCGGAGTTTCTCCCAAAGCCCCGGGGGCAGGGAGAGCGTCCTTCCCTCTTCCTTTCCCCTCTCCCTCTCCACCCTCCCCGCGGCATCCCGGCATCTGAGCTAAGAAAGTTTGGGGACGGCCGAGCGCGGTCCCCCGACCCGCCGTGCTTCTCTCTCGGTCCGCGGATGACCCAGACCCGCTCCGGCTGGGGGAGGGTTTCACTTCTTCCACCTTCTCCCGGCTCGAGGACCCAGTTCTGGGGTGCGGGTGTCCCTCTGCAATCCCCCACTCCACCTCGGACAGGGAACGGGAGAGGCCTGGCAGGACACGGCCATTCCCAGTCCTCGCCCCGTATCCACGCGCGCCCGTGGGCTCATTGTTGCCCTCCACGCCAGGCCACGGGACTTTGCGCTTTGTTGGAGGGGATGCTCGCGGGGCGTGGGCGTGGAGAGACCCCCGTGCCCGCCGTGGGGGGAGAGGCACCCCCAAATCCTCGCTCCTGCAAGTGGCTTCCCCGCGGGAGAGGCCGAGGGGGCCGAGAGGGGCCGGGCCGGGTCGCAGCGCGGAGCGTGGGCGGCGTTGCTTGGGGACACGCACACGGGTGACCCGGGAAGTGGAGGGCCCTGTCACCCTCCACCCTGGAGTAAGGGTTTGGGAGAGGGAGATACACAGAGCTGAGCGTTCCCCTGATCCTCACCCCGTTATGGAATAAGCAAATCCCAGTGGATGGGGCTGGGAGTGAATTAAACCCGCGTGGGAACAGAGCGGGTGCGGGGGTTCCACGCCTCCCCCGTGCGCGGCAGAGCGCAGCCGGGTGCGGAGCAGAGCGGACACGATCCCTCCCCTGCCTCGCAAACTTCTTGCGTGGCATTTCTTCAGTTTCTCCCCCCACCCCGATCAGGTTCGACCCGCTCCGTCACCGGCCACCCCCCCACTTCGCCGTAAATAACCAGCCGTGGGGCGGCCCCGCCGAGGCTCCCTGCGAAGGGCACCCAAATTAAGTGGATTTAGGGCTTTTTTAGCAGTTCTTGGAGCCAGACGTGATGCCGCGGCCGAAATCCGCCTCTCGGCTGCAGCGGGCCCGGGCGCCCGGTGCTGCCGCCGGTGGAAAACCCCTCGCGGCTTGTTTTTATTTTCTGCTAAGGAAGCTTTAATTTCTATTTTAATTTGTATTTTTATTTTAACTCATATTTTAATTCTTATTTTCCTTTTTTTCTTTCTTTTTTTTCCTTTTTCCTTTTTTTTTTTTCTTTCTTTCTTTTTTTTTCTTTTTTCTTTTTTTTTTTGGGTGTGTGTCTTTAAAATCCTCATCCTCGCAGTCTGTCCTTGAGTCTCCCCTCTGCGCGGGGAAGGAGAAGAAGCTGCGCTCAAAGAGTGCGCGGGGAAAAAAATTAAACCGAGCTTATTTTGGGGTTATTTTTCGGCTCCCTGCTCTGCAGAAAAGCACTTGATACCCCCCGGCTCAGCTTCTGCCCATCTCGGCTCCGTTTTTAGCCCCCGAAAATTAAGTTTTTATTTATGCACTGGTGTGCGTGGAAATTTTAGGGCTGGAAATCCTCAAATTTGCCGTTATCGGGGCGATCCCGCGATCGCGGCGGCTCCTTCTGTTTCCCGGCGGTTTGGATTTATTTTTTTCCTCAGGAAAACAGCAAAGCACGGAGCAGGTTTTTATTTGCTGAGAGACTCAAAACACACCCGAGCATCTTCTGTTCATCGCTCGTGTCCTTCCCTAAATCCTCCCAGATCGGGATGGCTCTAACGCGATGTTATTATTAAATGAAATTAGAAATAAAACTGCACTGTCATCGGGGTAATCCCGGGGAGAATCCAAGTTTGAAAGAGAAATCCGTGTCCTTCTCAGGATAAATCGCAAAATTCGTCGTGTTTCTTCTTTTGGTGGGTTAAAAAAATAATTATAATTTCTGGAGGAGCCTGAAATAGAAATTTAGATTTTTATATATATATATATGTGGATTTAATAAAAAGGAGAATAAAAAGAGGGAAGGCGTGTGGTTGTGTCTCTAAAATCCCATCTCAGCGAGGGTGGGGAGTGGTTAAAGCCGGCCCCGTTGGGACCCCGCAGAGCTGCTCCGCGGACTCCCACGCGTGGGGGCTGCGTGGACACTCCCGGAGCTGTCGGCTTTCTAACCGACCCTTTCCGTGTCTTCTCTTCCAGGAGAGCCCCGGCCCCGTCTCCGGCTCCAGTCGCTGCTTTCCCCCACAGCCGGCCCCAGCCCCGCTCTGCCCACGGGGGAGAAGCCACTCGCGTGGGGAGCGTGGCCCAGGTGGGTGACGGGGAAACAAGGAGGGAGAAACCCCGGGCAGCGCCAGCCGCGGGGCACGAACAGCTCCGGGAGGGCTTGGGAAGGGCCCTTTGCCTAAAAGAAATTGGGGGCTGCAATTCGGGTGGGGGTCGCAGGTGTGGGGGGATCCCCCAGTGCCTCCAAAAGGTGCTCCATCCAACCCCTCCCTCCATTTCCCGGGAGCACCCACTGAGTCTTCCCGAAATCTACGTTTTCCTCCCCAGCCAAGACTGGAAGCGGACGAAGGGAAGAGGGAAATGCGCGACACACCACACCCCAAACCCTTTTGTGCAGACGAGGGCCCACGGAGAAGCCAGGCTGGAGCCCACGGGGAGGGGCTGTCCGTGGAGCAGCCCCCAGTCCTGGGGGGCAGAGCCCCAGCCCCGGGAAATGGGGCCACCATGGTTTGGGTTGTCCATATGGCTGAGGTGTTGGGATCAACCCCCCCTCGGGCAAGTTTGGAAACCCCCAGGGCTGAGAAGGTTCCCTGCTGCCTCAGTGCCTCACAGGACCCTCCCTGGGTTATTTCCACATCCCTTGGCCCACTTTCCCCACTCCCAGGCAGGGCTGTAAATGTTGGGCCTGATGGGAGCCAGACCAGTGGGCTCCCATTTTTCCAGTGGGGGCAACTGGGAGAGAGGCCCTGACAGGGTGGACGTGCCACCAGCTGGAGAATCTGGCTCCGGGAAGGAGACAAAAGCCACGAGTAACTTCCCACTCTAAACTCACAGACCCAAACCCAGCTGGCTTTATGCTAGGAAAAAAAAAAATCCCAAGGTGAAGAGGAATTTTAAGAGAAAATGTGTGGGGAAAAAACCAACAACAACAACCCCCAAATTCCATCCTTGCTCAAGGAAAAATCATTTTTGGTGGGATCTGTATTATAGCAGGAAAACCAAAGGGTAGTTAGTGGCCTGCGGGGTTAAAACTACGAAAATAAAATTCCACCTGGGAGCTGCCACAGCCCGGCCAGGCCCCTGCGGCACCGGCAGAGATGAGCTGGGGTTCCCCTCCCCGAGCAAGGAGAGCCCGGGGGGGCAGAGAGCTGGAGAGGTGGGTGGTGGGGGAGGATGGTCATGGCTGGTGCTGGGGACACTTTAGTGCTGGGAGTGGGTGGTGGCCAGCGGTGGTGATGATGAGGGTGACGATGATGAGGGTGGTGGTGGTGCCAAGGGTGGTGAACGGGATGGACATGAGGATGAGGGTGGCGATGACGGTGCTGAGGGTAGTTGAAGAGGATGGTGATGAGGACGATGGTGCCGAGGGTGATGGTGGTGATAATGGTGCTGAGGGCGGTACACGCGGCGGTGAGAGGGTGATGGCGATGATGATGATGATGAGGGTGAGGGTGCTGGCGATGGCGATGTTGGTTCTGAGGTGGGTGATGGCGGTGGTGGAGATGCTGATGGCGGTGGACGGCGGCGATGATGGGGAAGGGCGATGGGGGTGACAGAGACGGGGGTGAGAGGGACGAGGGCGACAGGGATGGGGGGGGGGTGGCGGTGACGGGCGGCGGCGACGCGCGTGTGCGCGGCCCCTCCCAGCCCCATTGATGAACCGGTGGGCGCTGCAGAGGGGTGGGCGCCGGGGCGAGTGACGTCAGGAGGGGCCGAGCCAATGGGCCGGCCGGGAGAGGGCCGGGAGTGGGAAAGCATGAATGAAAAGTGCCGCGCGCCGCTCCCCCCGGCGCAGAGGCTGCGGGCAGCGGCTGCGGGCAGCGGCGCGGGCGGCAGGTACGCGGCGAGCCGAGCCTTGCTGAGCCCAGCCCAGCCCAGCCCAGCCCAGCCGAGCCCGGCCGAGCCGCCGGCAGCGCCCCGAGCTGCCGGCAGGGCCCCGGCCCCGCGCTGCCGGCGCTCCGCTACGCGGGAGGAGGCGGGGGCGGAGGAGCCGCGGCATCTCGGCCGAGCCAGGCAGGGCTCCGCGTCTTCCCCGCAGCGAGCGGAGGCTGCAGGTGAAGGAGGGACGGGAGCGGAGCAGGTCGCTCGGCGAGGGGAGGGATGCGGGGAGGACTGCGGGGTGCCGCGGGGAAGGGGAGGGATGCGGGTTCCTCCCCTGGAGAATGGAGGGATGCGGGATGCCCTGGAGAGGAGGAGCGGGGCGGGGATGCGCGTTCCTCCCCGGAGGAAGGAAGGGTGGAGGGACGCAGGTCGCTCCGGAGAAGGGTTCTCCCCCACCCCCGGAGAAAGGAGGGATGGAAGGATGCAGAGCCCACGGGGAATGCGTGTTCCCCGCGAAAGAAGAAAGGACGGAGGGATATGGAGAGAGGAAGGCGAGGGATGCGGGTCCACACCAGGGGAAAGCTCCGGTCCCCCCCTGTACGAACGGAGGGATGCGGGTCCCGGTCCCCGTGCAGAGCCGGGCTCCTGAGCCGAGAGCAGGAGTCGCTCCCTTCCTTCTTTCCTCCTTTCATCATTTCCTCCGTGTTTTCTGTGTTTATTCCTCGCTTCTGTTCCCCCAGATCTTGGCTGAATCCAAAGCATCACAAGTTATTATTTATATTACCCGGCAGGTTTTTCTCGCAGTCATTTTGTTTAGAGAGCGTTAAACGCATTTCTGGGTGGGGAAATGTCCTTTTGGTCCTCTCTGCATATTTTAAGTTGCGGGCGCAAATTATATTTGCTTTGATTATTACCAGTTTGAATGCATTAATTTGATAGTTATTAAAAATAATGTGGGCTTAATTCTCGGCACCTGCAGAACATCATTTGGTTTGCAAATGAAACAAATTGAAACTCGGCAGAAAATAGGCAGCTCCTGCCTGGCGATCCCGTAATTCTGTTCCAAATTGTGTTTCCGAGGGGCCTGATCCTGCCTGTCCCGGTGATGCTCAGGACTCTGTGCCCTGGGCTGGCTGGGCTGCGGGAGCAGGGCCAGGGCTGGAGCTGCGTGCGGATATTATGGATCTGGCTGCTAATATTTGCATCTCTTTTTATTCGTTTTCCTCCCTCGTTCCTTCCTTAAAAGCCACGTGCCCCCGAAACCCCTGGAGAAGAGGAGGTTGGCTTTTTTTCCTGCTGATGCTGTAGACTCCAGGGGTTGGTTGTTATCTTTGGTTATCTAGCTGTATGAGTGGTGTCGATTCTTCATAAAGCTAGATAACCGAAAGTAAAAATAACCCCATTACACGCCTGAGGAGGATGTGGAGAAGAAAGGAAATTCATCAAAAGGAAGAGGAGGAAAAGAAAAAAAAATGAAAAGGAGAAAAAAAAAAAAAGGAAGAGAAAGAAAATGAGAGGCGGAAAAAAATGGGGGAAAAGACAACTTTGAGAGTCTGGAATTAAAACCCGAGGTAGGATTTTTTTTTTCTTTTTCTTTTTTTTTTTTTTTTAAGAACCCATTTTCCTCCTGTGATTTTAAGAGTTTGCTAATTCGGGGCATGGGGAGAAACCGTCTGTGTTGAGAAAGACAAGGATGTTGCCGCTCCCTCCTCGGCCGTTAATCGTAATTGAATTAACAAAGTAAAACTTCCAATCAGACTATGAATTAGTTAAGTCCAGGACCCAGACTACAGATCAAGGATGAACTTTCATTGCGTAACCAGTCGTAGAGCATCAGAGAATCCATAAATCAATACAGATTACTGTGTTGGATTATCTGTTTAATAAAGCAGCAACAGAGCGATGTTTATTAATGGTTGTCTTGCAAATACGAGTACTGGATTCTTTTTCCTTTTTTTCCCCCCCTTCCCTCCCCCACTCTTCCCTATCTGTTATACATTTAATTTTCTTCCCTGACAGCTATAACTTGATATCAGGATTAGAAAGAAGGATATGGTGATTTGGAAAATGGTTTCTTGCAGTTTTCTTTGTTTTTCTTCCCTTGTATCTCTATCCAAACAGTTTCTTTCTTCTTTTAACCCTTTGTCTATGAACATTTCTTTGAATAGACTCAAGATTCCAAGACTGGGGATTCACAAAATATAGAGAGATATATAACTTGTGCATGGAACCGTGTGGAACTATTTGGGGAACTTGATTTTGCTTAATTTATCCTCTCTGCAAATTCATGCTGGTTCTTACCCCTCTTTACTGGATTATGTGTCAATCTCTTCCTTGTGGAAACCGACATTTATTTTTTTTTACCTGCTCTCCGTAGAAGGGAATTTTGGGTCAAAGAGGTGAACTGGGTGCTTCCCACTCACTTTTAGCAGTGAGATTGGTTGCCTTAGATGCTGCCTTCAAAATACAGCAAACTATTTGCAAAAGGTGCCTTGATGTTGCTTAGAAGAACACAAAGGTCTCGTGATGGATTAAGATAAAATAATCTCAGAGCGGTGATTCCAAGGAGAGGGGGGGAAAAAAAAAGGCTTAATAATAATAAAGAGCTAATGTGGGTGACGGCACCTGAACTAATTTTGGAAAGGAGCAATTATAGCTTTGTGGCTTTATGAAAACCCTCTTGTGAGAGATGTAGAAATGAGCTGACTTTTGACCCCTGCTGGACCCGCTCGTTTTGCTCATGTGCTCATCAGGATCTTTAAAAAAAAACACAGAGAAGGGCAGAAGAAACTGTCCCTGGCACCTCGTCCGGGGAAGGGCTGTGGCGCTGCGTGTGACTCCAAAGATTTATCCTGCTCATACCATTGCTTGAAATTAATAAACAAGGTATTTTTTCCCCCCTCACCCCTGGCCCTGTAATTCAGAATAATTTAGGGGGTTCATGTAATGATCTTCTTGGGGAGAGCTTATGGAAAACCTCCTCCCTGTCTTCCCGCCGAGGTTGTCCCGGGTGCTGCTATTGTTCCTGGTGCTGTTCCCGCGGCCCAGCTCGGTGCTGGCAAGGGTGTAGGGAAGTTTTGACAGGCTCTTTTATGATTCCCTCTTCCTTGTTGCCCCTGCTGCTCCTCCCTGGGGCGAGCAAAGTGCTGCTCTCCTGGCCAGGTGGCTCATCCCTACTCAAAGAGGGACATGGCAGAAGACAGGAGCAACAGGGAGCTAGCTCCAGAAATCGTTTGAGCTTTGGTCCGTGGACAGGGAGAGAGCATCCTCCATGGAAAGGGGGAGAGCATCCTCCATGGAAAGGGGGAGAGCATCCTCCATGGAAAGGGAGAGAGCATCCTCCATGGAAAGGGGGAGAGCATCCTCCATGGAAGGAGGGAGAGCATCCTCCATGGAAGGAGGGAGAGCATCCTCCATGGAAAGGGGGAGAGCATCCTCCATGGAAGGAGGGAGAGCATCCTCCATGGGTGCTCACACATGAGCATCTCATAGGATAAAGTTGGGCACCCTTGGCTTTGGTGACAGTGGGGTGTCACCACACAGAGCTCTCCTCCTTCATCCTTCCCAGGCAGGCCGAGCCTCGGTGCTGGTCCAGATGGATAATATGGATAGTTGCTGCTCCAGCCAGGCTGATGGGCTGGGATGTGGCACTGAGCAGTAGCCCGAGGTCCTCGTGTGAAGGGGGGTGTGTGAAGGGACTCTTGCTCTGGGTGAGCACTGGGGAACTGCCACGTGCCACCCACCATTGGCCGGTTCTTCGTTCAAGGGGTTGGGTGGAAGCGCCTTTTCTCCAACCAGGGGCTGGGAGCGATGCTATGTGAGCATCTTTTGGTGTTCCAGGGTGACCAATCCTGGTCTGTGAGGCACTGCCATAGGCTGATTTTGGTGGTGTCACTTGCTTGGCTGTAACAAAGGCATGGGCAGGAGCAGGGGGATGCAAACTGGGATGAGGACGAAACTCGGCCAGGAATTTGGCAAACCGTGTGTGGCAGGCCCGGACTCAGGTGCAGGATGTGCCTGTGCTGGTGTGTGATGCAGAGGGTGGGTTTGAAGCCCACCAGGCCCGACCTGGCTCTCTGGAGCCCCTGCACCTCATTACCAGCTGCAAAAAGCCCCCTTTAAAATGGCTGGGACCCTCCCCATTCAGGGACAGGGTGACACAATGGGGCCAAAACACCTCCTGGTGCCCACCCATCCCTTCGTGCTCCCAGCCTGGCAGGGTGAATGGGAGCCAGTTTCACCTCACTCTCTGCCCTTTGCCCATTTGGTGGTCCTTGGGGGTCCTGGTGCCACGAGCTTTGCCCGTGGGCTCTGTGGGTGCTGTCGGGGCATGTTGCTCTTTGTCTGGGGGGAGATTCCTTTTCAGTTTGGATTTTTGTTGTGGGGGGTGACCATTCCCAGCGACAAGCCTGGCTGCATGGCTGTGAGCTTGGCTCTCTCGAAGGCTTTTAGGATAGCCTTGCAAGGAGCTGGTTTTTATTTTTTTGTCCCTTTTCTCTCTGCTTTGCTCCTGGAGCGCTCTAAGAGCAGGCCCGGTGTATTGGCATGACATTGATCCAAATTGCAGTTTACATGTGGCCATTTAAGCTTGCCTGGACACTGTGATTTGACTGGTTAACACTCAGCACTGTCTACTCTGTTCTCCCTTCTGGCCACATAACTGCTGGAGACATTAATAGGAGGCACATTCGCATGTTCAGGAGCAAGGGATCAGCTCTCCACAGCCCTTCTCTTGCTTGGCAGCAGCTTGGAGCAGGGAAAGAAAAAAAAAGGGGAGCAAATGCAATACTAATTTTGCCATGATTCGGTGAGTCATTGAGGAGAACAAGCCTATACAAACATAATTATTGAAAATTATCAATTTCATTCAATAAATCCCCTTTAGCTCTTGCCATTAATGCTTATGCCAAGGATACAGAAATGCAGCAGGGCATTTTATTGCTGAGTCCAAAGCCCTTTCACACCACTCTCATCATACAAACGATGTGCTGTGAGTCAGGGGACTGGCAAGAGTGGCAAAAGTGCAGAAATACTCCTGCTGGTTGGTGCTGCCAGTGGACACAAACTTTTGCTTTGTGATGGATAAAATATTTATATTTTTTAATATTTAATATCAGAAAATTCTTACCCCCAAATGATGAAGAAAAGTTTAAAAATATTTTTAAAAAAAATCAGGTGGTTTTTTTTTTTTTTTTTTTTTTTTTTTTTTTTTTTTTTTTTGCTGTTGGAGATAAAAAGACATTTCCCCACTGAAGGAATTTTCTACTGGTCTTTTCCAGCTTTCAACCGAAAACAATAGGAGGCCCTGATGGCTCAAGCCTTCTAGGTCTCTCTAGAGCGTGGTGTTGTCCCTTTTTCTCCCCAGATCTCCCTCCTGGCACAGTCCCGTGTGCCGTGGGTTGGGCAGGTGTGGAATGGCACTGCAGTGCCACCACAAAGAAATCCCGCCGATACAATAGAAATCCGCGTGTACCTGCACGGCTTTGAAATACACGGAGAGAATTCCTTCCTCCAAGCGGTTGTACCCAGATTTGGTGGGAGAGGGGATGGTTTTTAAAGGTGCCCTCCCGGCAGGGCTTGCAGCCGGCAGTGACTCGCTCCCAGCACTGCTCCTCAAAGCTCTGCTGGTTTTGGGGTGCCAGGGTTGTGTGGTGTGTGGTCCAGCCGCTCAGGCTGGGTTTGGAGGGACGAGGCTTCCTGCCATCGGTACCTACAGAGGTCAAAAATGCTGATTGAAGCCTCCAGCCGCTGAACCGGGGCTGAGAGGGGAGCACGTCTTTGTGCCGAGAACAGAGTCTTCCCTCTTCAAACAATCAGGGCTTCAAACCCCTGAGCGTTTTCAAGGGAACGATTTTTATGTCGGGATTATGATAAACCGGCTGAGTGGGCGCGCTAAGCCGCCATAGGAATCAGATCAGGCCCTGCTTTAATTTCAGCAAGTGGCGGCTGTGTGGGAACGGAGGCCGGGGCGATGCTCGGAATTAACCGTCTGGGCTCTGGGCCCCGCCGTGCCCCGTTTCGGAGCGCAGAGCCGGGGAGGGCTGCGGGCAGGACTGTTGGCCCTGTGCCCGCCGTGGCTTTGCCGATGGGGTCTGGCCACCGATCCACAGCACTTTGCAAGGTGCTTTGCACCGCTCTGTGACGGTTTTAGAGTAGCCGGCCCGGTGCCTGTACGGCAGGAGCCGGAGGGAGAGGAGATTTCTTAATATCCCAGGCTGCAAACGTGGTGCCGAGCGTCCAAAAATGAGACCGGACGGCTCTCACCGCACCCCGCCCGGGGGGGAAGCGGGTGGCAGTGCCCCGAGGGGGGTACGGCTGGAAGGAAAATGATGAGCTCTGTGGTCTTCAGGCTGCTGGGAGGAGACGCTCGCCAGCGGGCAGGTCGCTCAGATGCAGCCCGGGGTGATTGGATGTGAAAGCGGAGCCGCGGTTCTCGCCGGCAGCTTCGCCTCTCCGCATCGGCCGCCGCCTCGGCGGAAGGTTCTGCGGCCCGGGCTTGTGTGTCAGCCTTGCCAGCGTGACGGGGGGCCCCTAAAAATAGTCCTGGGGCCGCATTCCGGCTTGCCCTTCGGGGATTTTCAGGGACAGATATAGAAAGGGACGTGTGCGTGTGAGTCCCGACACCTCCCTGCTCGCTGCCTCTCTGGCGATGTGAGCAGGGGAAGGGGTGGCAGCCGCCGGCAGCGGGCGGGATCTGCTGCCCGGAAAGCTGCGGTGGCCCTGGGAAATTCTGGTTCAGGAGCCCCGTGCCAGCTCCAGTGAGGGACCCCCCGAATCCTGGGGCTGGGATCCCGGGTGGGGGCTGTCTGTATGTACTGAAGTCTGCAAAGCTAATGGGGAGGGCTTGGATCCGTGCTCCTGGCTGAGCCCGTCTCTGCTTATCAGTGGATCACAGCCTCTTACTCGCCGAATAACTCCAGGATTTATCCCGCTGCAGCTGAGACCAGACTTGGACCTGGCATCTGTAACTGTACAGCTAAGCTGTGTAATCCTCACCCAGCAGTGGCGGCTGCGGCCTGAGCTCTGGCTTTGACAGCCCAGGCTAGGTGTAAAAATCATTGTAATTCTACTTTTCAGGGGTTTTAGTACTGCTGGAGCAGGGACAAAGAGGGTAGTGCCAGGATGCTGGAGCAGGAGTGGGGAGTGTCCACGTTGGGTGCATCTGCTGGGTCTCATGTGAAGAGTCTTTAAAGGCAGGTGGAGGATATGAGACAGAGCTTGCTTTGGGACAGGGAGAAAATGCAGGCTCCCAGAGGAAAAAGAGGAAAAAAAAGGCAGATTAATAAGTGTTGGGAATGAAAAACACTGGACACTCCTTGGCGTGGTGGGATGGCCTGGCCTGGAGATCTGTGTGTGGCTCAAGGGGCCTGTTTGGCTCATCCTTGTAGCCTTTAGGTCAAGGCAGGTAAACCAGGTTTAATTTGACCTTCAGAAGGTTCCTGCCTGCTGGAAGCTCAGAACTCATCCTTTATTGAAAAAAAACTCCACCACAAAAGCTCTGCTGGATCAGCGTGGGAGCTCCGGGGAGGGGAAAGGGCATCCCCGAGATCCTTGTCACCCTTGTGGAGACACTCTTTGGGAAGGAGGAGGATTTCTCCCCAGGGAATCTGCTTTGTTTCATCTGTCCCTCCTCCTCTGGCTTTTAGTAAATTTCTACTATTTTAGCTAAGAGTGAAATACTCATCTTTTACAGTATTTCACAGGAGCGGATTGTTTTAGGGATTCCCAGGCTGAACTGGGCAGGAATGTTGCCTGAGCCAAATAACCTTCCTCTGGCATCAGCAGGCACCAGCTGCTTGGGAAGAAAGTGCTTGAAACCCTACAATTATGGGATAATGTATTCCGGGAGAGTTTCTTGGCTTTCCGTTCCCGAGCTGGAGAGTTTCTCTCCCCTCCCTGAGCCTCGTAAAATGCCGCTGGACTTGGATGTTCTTATCACCTGGCCCTGCGGTGGCAATTGGAGGGCGCCTGGGGCCAAGCAGGAGGAAAAATACCCCCCTTTTTCTGGCATTTGCTTTGGATTTGTCTCTGCCCTCTAGTTTTGGGAGAGGACTCTTTGAAAAGAGATGGAGGGGCACCGGCCTCCACAGCCACCTATCGAGCCAATGGGAAAGTGATGGGGAATTAATAATATAACTTGGATTGTTCAAGGGAATTAGGCACATAATTCACTCAGGAACTTTGATTAATCCTGCAGGGCACTGTCAGTATCCAGGCATTTTCTCCCTGCTGGGGCCTGGTCGGGAGGTGCAGGATTAACCCCTCTGGCTGGTGGGAGGTTTGGGGTCTCAGGATGCTGGGCTGGGCTGGACAGGGACCATGGGGGATGGATGGCTCTGGGCCACTGCCCCACCTCATGATTTTGCAGACAAACCCCACTCTCTGGAGAATTTTCTCCCTTCCTCCTGTTTGTTTTGGCTTTGAAGAGCAAAGCCCACTAAGACACACTCCACACGCTTCTTTTTTTTTTTTTTTTTTTTAATGAAAAGGAGTTCTTTTTAACCTTAAACCCATCCACCTGCAGGAGCATCAGCAGAGTGGGGTGGGGTTTTTGCAGGGAGAGCCTTCCTACCGAGCTGTGCGTCTCCCTGGCGCTCTTTGCTCCAGGAAACCGCCGATTTTGGGGGACCAGGAGGGAGGCTGGCTGTGCTGCCAGGCCGCTCTGCCCCCTCTGCCAAGGCTCTGCCAGCAGCAGAACAAGCCGGCCGAGAGGCCGGAGCGAAGGCAAAGCTGCCTCCCTCCTCCGGAGCGAGGGACGGCGGCGGAGCGGGTTGCCATGGAGAGCCGGGATTACTCCGCGCGTGTGTGCGCGGGGTGGGGGGAGGATCGGGGTTTTTTTAAAGGAAAAAAACCCCAACATTTTCGGTGGAGTGCGATGCCGGCAGCGGCCGTGCTCGCCCGACCTTGGGAGCTGCAACCTCCAACCCCAGCCCCAGCCCCTCCTCCCCTCCTTCTGCAGCCCCAGCTCCTGCCCCAGCCCCTCCATCGGACTCTTATCTCCAATAATCCCCCCGTAAGAGGGCTTTCTGCTTGTTATGACACCCAGTGAAAGCGTGGGAGAAAGATCCTTTCTTCGCCCTTGTCCTCCACAGCCAGCCACTGGCCTGAATGGGAGGCTTTTTTGTGTCTCTGTGTGCCTGACTAATTGAGCTGAAGGACTTGCGTCTGGAAGGGCTTGAAAGGGACTTTTGTTGCCACTGCGGAGTTTGTGGAAGGCGAATGAGCCCTGCTTTCTTAGGGAACGCGGGTCCTGGGCAAATTTGACTCTCAGTGCTCACGCCTTCGGGTTCTTTGGGAAAATTAGAAAAAAAAAAAGAGTGGCGGGATTGAATTTTTTTTTTTTAAGAGCACTATCAGCAGCCCCAGGCACTGGAGGGTTGAGTCTGGCAACAACAAAAAATCTGGCCCTGAAATGTTGGGGAGCTGGCTTTAAAAAAAAAAAAAAAAAAAAAAAAAGGGCTTGGTGAGATGAGTTTAAACCAGCTAAAAATAACAGTATCAGGAGCCACTGCCTCCAAAAATAACAGTATCGAGAGCCTCTGCCTGATGCTTTTTTTAAGGCCCAAGAATCAAACTCCAAATTTCCCCACTGGAAATGGTTTCGTGGTCCGAGGGCGCTTCCACATCCCGTTGCATCCCAAGAGGTGACGAGCATCAGCTGTCACAAGGTGGTTGGAATGGCTGCTGCAAAATTCCTCTTTTCCTCTTGCCCTTAACAGGAGTGATGAATAATTGGGATTCTCCCTAAGAGTGCTTTAGTTGTCCCTTGGTGCAGGATTGTCCCCTGGTCACTCCTGGCAGGACCAGGTGGTGTGGGCGAGCAGGAGGGAAGCCTTTTGCTGCCTGTAGGAGCCCAGACCCCAGATCTTCACTAAAACACCCACAGAGGTCCTGCTTGGCAGGAAAATAGAGGTTTTTAAAGACTCTTCTCCGTTGGGAGGGCTGGTTTGGGGCACCTGGGACTGTCCCCCCTGCTGGTGTTCCTGCTGCACCGTGTCCCATTCCAAGGATTTGGCGTTTCCATGTGTCTCTGCCTCTGCTAATTTTTCATGCTGGATTCATTCAAAGACCAGCAGCACCTTCTCCCAGCCCCTCTTTTCCCCACAGCAGGGCCATGTGAAAGCCTTAGAGCATCATCCCAACCTGCAAAACACCCCTCTGGCAAGGAGGGAACATGGGGAGTTTGGGGGAAAAAGGGACTTTTGAGGCAGAAAACTCCTTGGCGTGTTGGAAAGCTTGGACAGTGGCTTTTGAAGTGCCTGGTGGGAGAAATGGGGAGGAAAGTGGCTGTTTGGGGTCACTTTGCTTCCGTTGCTCATTTCCCATGACATGTGCAGCCCCTGCACCTCATTGAGGAGCTGCTTGAAATTCTTGACAAGAAATATGTTCCTTTGTAACTTTTACCCCTCTCTTATTTTCCCCTCATTCCTGTGATCTTGCAGGTCCCTCCACATGAGGAATAGTTGTGGAAGCTGCCAGGCTCCATTCCACCCTCTGTGTGGATAAACCCTCCTGGAGGGTGTTATTTGGCAGTTGGTTTCTAATGCCAAGGGATTAAAGCATTTTGAAAGCTGAATTTTTTCGATGGGCTGATGTAGAGACTGCAAATGCCCACAGCACCTCTTTTCTCACCCTGTGCCCAAAGGCCACAACCAGGCACCTTTGGGAGTTTCCCAGGGCCAAAGAGAGTCATCAAGGATAGGGAAAAGCAGAACAATTTGGTTTGAAAGAGATGTGGATGTGAGGAGTGAAACTTGACAGAGAAGGAAAGGCAGAAAGAATTGAATGAACAGGGGCCTTTTTAATAAAAATAAAAAAAGCTATTAAAAATTTTAAAATCACTTTTGGAGCTGGTGCCAAATTCCTTTTCATATGACTCCACTTGGGACCCTTTAAATCCAGTGTTTTCTGCCCCAGTCCTTAACTTGGCACTGTGCTAAACCCCAACCTTGGTTTTCTGTCCTGCA
Source organism: Lophotriccus pileatus (assembly GCA_035583135.1). Classification (NCBI taxonomy): domain Eukaryota; kingdom Metazoa; phylum Chordata; class Aves; order Passeriformes; family Tyrannidae; genus Lophotriccus; species Lophotriccus pileatus. Next base: position 2,276,224 of record JAWWES010000071.1, read on the forward strand.
GCCCGAGGTCCGTCCTGCCCAGCTCCGGGGGTGCCCGTGACACCAGGTATTTGTTGAGTGCACCCTGACTTGTTGTTTTCCCGGCAAACAACAATTTCTGCGCTGTTTGGGTGCTCCTGAGGCAGCACCGAAGGTGTTTTGTCCCCTCAGCCCCGCACCAGGACAAGGCAGTGGCGCGTCAGGCGTTAGTGATGAGCAGCTGCCGGCGCCAGCTCCGCGCCAGGGCACGGCTGCACCCCCAGCACCCCCAGCCCTTCTGCTGCACAGGCCTTCCCCTGACAAGAATTATTTAAAAAAAAATAACAATAATCACCCAATTCCAGTTTTGGAATGATGGGTGAACTTGGAAACTGTGGCTTGGAGTCAAAACGGGATGAGTGGAGCCGGGCAAGGCTCCTGTTTCTGCAGGCTGAGGGACAACAAGACAAAGAAACCGAATTGCAGGTGCTTTATCTTTAAAAAAATTATTATTATTTGTATTTTTTCTAATTTTATTTTCCCTCACCATCGTATTTTTAGTAGGGAAAATGTTTGCTCTTTTTTTTTTTCCTTCATTTTCCAAAGTGCAAACCTCGAGTGTATTTTACGCTCTGCAAAGGCCTTGCCAGCCTGGGACCACCTTAACAAAACAAAAGGGGTTATTTTTTTTTATAAGTGGCCAGTAGTTGCCTTGTGCATTTCAGAGCACATCAGACTGACCCTAAAATGATGATTTTTATGGTGTCTTTAACCAAACCCCTGAAATTTGGGAAATTCTTGCCATTGCATAGATTATTTCTCCTGCTCTCGATAGCTTCCAGCTTAAATAACAAGAGTTTTTAATTAGATGGGGGGAAAAAAATAAAAGATCAAATGTAAAAGGAGGCACAGAAAACAAGAGAAAAATCAGGAGATTTTGGAGCAAATGAGGAATAATTTTTAGGCAAAACAGAGCAATAATCCTACACCCCTTAATTATTGCTAATCAATACAGCATTGCTATAAAATATTTATTATCCTGCAATGCATCTCTTTCTTAGCTTTTCAGCCCATTGGAATAGTTGGAATTCCTGCAATCCCAGCATTTGCTGAGCACAAGGCCGCACACCCGGAATTTTCCTGATTCGGTTCCTGTGTTTTTGGGGCTGGGATTGGGGGTCAGGGTTTTTCCCCGAGGTTTGGAGGAGCAGGGCAGCGCTCCCACGCCGATGCTGTGGATGTTCCCAGCACGCTCCGAGCATCCCGAGATGCCAGGGGGGTGGATGGGGGGCCTGGGTCACCTCTGCCACCCTTCTGCTCCTCTCTCCCTCCCTGGAGGACAACAGGCTCATCCAGGGCCGGGGGAAACCAGAATTTAAATTTTTTTTCCTCACTGAAAAAGGCAGGGAAAAAAAAAAGAAGAAGAACGGGCTCTTGGTGGGTTTTGTGATTTGTTTCCAGTGGACGAAGGGCCGGTGGCTCCGTGCCCGCCCTGGTGAGTGGGTTGGGTGTGAAGAGCAGAGCCCTCGTGGCTGCCAGAACCTTTCCCTGCACCACAGGGAAGGTTTTGCCTTCTGCTGAGAGCGGCCTGCTTATCCCTTCCCTTCCTTTTTTTGCCTTTTCCTTTATTTAATTAATATTTAAAATTTTTTTCTTTTTTTTTTTAATTCTCCTTTTCTTTTTTTTTAATTTCCCCTTCACAATTTTTTATATTTCCCTTTTCCATTTTTTTATATTTCCCTTTTCCATTCTTTAATTTTCCCTTTTTCAATTTTTTTATTTTCCCTTGATATTTTTTTTATTTTCCTTTCTTATTTTTTTTTTAATTTTACTTTAATTTTATTTTTTCCTGGTTTTGCCTTTGCTTTTCTTTTTGGTTTCTTTTTATTTTTCTTTTTGTTTTGTTTTCTACCCATTTCCATTTTTTTTTTCCCCCTTAATTCTGCATTTAAGCCTGCTTTGTCTTGTCTCCTGCCAGAACATTTATCGAGGGCCAGCCGCTCCCACGCCGGTGGGGTTTTTCTGTTGTTGGTGGTGTTTTCCTGATGCTTTGTTCCACCCAAGGCCCTCCCCAGGGCCCACGGTGCCCACCGAGGGCCGTGGATCGGGGTGCCTGCGATTGGATTGGGAAACACAAAGCCCCAAGGAAGACTCTTGTTATCCTGGCCGCACCCGAAAGAGTTAACCCATTAGAAATTCCGAGCCCTTCTTCCGATAGTTAAACCTGATTTGCATGCATTTGCATAATGAATGTCATTTGCATTCTTGGAGGTTGGCTACTTCTGTGGGAAAAGTCAAAGCGGGATTGCGGGGAGGGCGAAGGGGGGTCGGCGAAGAAAGGAGGGAAGATTTTTTCCCCGCACCCCACGCGCATCTCTGCCCCTCGCCAGCCTCGCCCAAATGCTCTTTTTTTTCCCCCCTCTTCTTTCCCCCTCGTTTTTCCCCCCCTCGATGCCTTCCCGCCTCTCTTCGCGCAGGACGCACAAAGCCAACCGAGGGGCGGATGGGCCGTGTCGAGGCGAAGCGCATCCTTTCCCGCTCGCCCCCCCCTCCTCTATTTTCCCCTCCTCTAATTTCTCCCTCTAATTCCATCTTGGCTCCGTTGCCGGCGCCCTCTCGCGCAGAGGGGGCTGCAGCCCCTTCTCCCTCCCCTCCCCGCGGGTGCATGCGTAGCTGGAACGGTGGCGGGGAAGGGGAAGGAAAAAGGTGGGAGCCACCATTTTAGGCAGCTGACGTGTAAAATGGCTGATTCCCTTCCCCTGGTCCTGGCCACGCGGTGGGCAGCATCCCGGTGGGATACATCCCGGCAGCATCCCGTGGGCAGGGATGGATCCCGCCCGCCGTGCCCGGTACCGCGGCCTCAGCACCGCGGGCTCGGCCCGGCCCTTTTCCCGGCGGGATGGGCTCAGCTCGGGGCGTCAAAACCCTCCCCGGTCACACACGAGGCACTGACCCCAAACCCCGACTCAACCTCCTTTTGTCTCGTCTTCTGCAACGGGGACGGCACCAAAAACGAGGGCGTGGTGGGGCTTTTTAACCAGATTTTTTAATGATTGTTGTTGGAAATGCCCTCCAACGCTTCCTGGGGAGGTTGTGGGGCTTGAGGCTCAGCTGCAGGACTGTTTTTCCTCGATGCAATGGATGACATTTCATTCTTTGTGTGCTATGACAGCACTGAAACAGCTGTTTAATTATTTTATTTTATTTTTTTTTTACTCCTCCTCCCTCTTTTGGACTAGAAAAATTCGACAGCCTCATTTTTTTCTGCCTCTGAAACCATTTTGTGGCTGTTTAGGAAAAAAAATCAACGTGAAACACGAGCGACTCCATCCCCTCCTTGTGCGTGATGGGCTGAGGGGTGAGAGACTTCACCTGGTCCAGATGATCTGTGGGCACAAAGTTATTGTGCACAGGTTAATATGAGAGAGGGGGGAAAAAAAATCTCCTCACAGAACCTGGTAGGGTGTGAACTGGTTAATTTTACCACAGCATTTGAAATATTTCGGGGTATTTTGTCCGAAGGCCTGTTGTGAGAGGTGAAAATCTTGGTGTTCCATGAGTTTGTTGTTCTTTTTAATTTCTCCCCCATCCCTCTGTTGCCATGAGACCTGGAAACTTAAAAGCCTAAATATGCTGAGTGAGTTTAACCCTGGTGTGACGGGAATTTCGAAGGCAGATTAAAACCACCTCGAAATTTATCCTTTTAGAAGAAAAATAAATCACTTTTTTTTTGTTTGTTTTTTGCTGGTGAAGCCCCAAACACACCCGGCTGGGGAAACAAGGCCAGGCTCATCTCAATCCTGGTGCCTGGTGGGGTCTGTGAGGTGGGAAGGGGCTGGGGAAGGGGTGGCTGTCGCAGTTGAACCCCCTCAGCTCGAGCTGCCGAGGGTGTGCGGCCACGCGCTCGCTCCGCCTGCCAAACGTGCTTAGTCAGGAATGGGAAATACTTCCCTAAAACTTGCAAAAATGCACTTAAGGCTCTTAGCTCTTGGGCTAAGCTGCAGCTACTTAGCCCATTTCTCACTGCTTTTATTTATAAACTTCAGTCCGTGCTGGGGGATTTAATTTTTTTTTTCCTTTCTTTTTTTTTTTCTCCTCCTTCTCTCCCTGGGATGGGGCAAATTAGTGGGGTGGAAATGGGGCTGGAAGGAGAGGATGGGTCTGGGCATCCCAGTGCTACTCGGGCTCCCCATCGCTGAATTGCCACAGGATGGGATTGTCTCTGATTTGTGTGGTATTATAAATGATTTATGGGACTAATGGATGGGAGAACAGTCTCTTTCCCTGGCCAGAGCCCTTCCTCTCTGAAACATCAGCCACATCAGTTCTATACTGGGTGTCTAAATCAATGTGTAGCCTGTGAGTTGCCACAGCTGAGAGCAGAGTTTACACAGAGGAAAAATATACAAAGTGAATATTAATATATTATTAAAACACAAACCAAATCTGTAGGGATGCTCCAAAGCAGCCTGGAGCAGGGGCTGCCAGCACAAGGGTCAGGGCTGCCTGGTTTTGTTATTTTTAGGCAGGGATGTGCAGTGCTGGGGTTTTCCTGCTTGGTTCCTACTGCATCAGCAAGGAGGGACCACTGCAGAGCTCAGGGTACATCCCAAGCCTCTTCCCTCGATGTGGCTCCCACTGGGGAAGGGTGTTCTTGGGTTTGGGTTCAGCTCTCAGCCTTGGTGGTGCAGCCACTGCCCTGGGCAGAGAGGGAAGCTTGGAGAGCTCAGCTTCCCAGAAGGCAAAGAATAAATAAGGGTGGGGTTTTTTGCCTGAGACTTGCAGGTTTTGGTCCTGCCTTGTCATTCCCGAGTACTTGGGGTTGGCTTTGCCACCATGATTGCCAGCAGGATGCTGGCTGGCCCCACACTTGCTGGGGACAGGGAATGGTGCAATGAGAGTTTTCCCCCATTTCAAACCCCCCCTGAGCAGATCCTGGCTCCTCTTGCTGCCCACAGGGCAGAAGCTCCACTGGGGCATCCCATGTTCGGAAACCAGCCCCGTTTCAAGGATGCTGAGAGTTTTCCAACTGACTTCTCTCTTCCTTATTACCCTTTTCTGCCAGAAAAGTGGCTGTAATCTCCCTGTCCTGGTGTAATCCAGGCAGGGAACATGGGGATGACATTTAAAATGTTCCCATCCTCTTTTCTTTCTCTTCCTGTCAGGGAGGACGTTGAGTTCATCCGATGTGAAGCTCCTTTTCTGACTGACGAACCGCAGGTCCCTGGCCCCTGTAAAAGTTCACAGGGAATATCCTGGTAAGTGGATTTTTAAGAAAAAAAACCCTGTAATTTTTTTTTATAGGCTTTCCCTAAGCCCTCACACCAGGCTCTGGCACTGTCACTCTGCCGAGATGGGCTGAGTGTCACCGTGGCAAGTGTTTGGGGATGGTGTGAGCCCACGGGGACCACGTCATGGGGAAAAGGAGGGGCTAAAATTTCCATGGTCATCAGCTCTGTGGCCACCAGCACCTTCCTTGCTGACCACTTGGCCCAAAGTCTCAGCCATCCAGGGATTTTGTGTTTAACATCTGTTCTTGTGGGTTTATTGGTTTGGTATTCCCAAACCCCTGGAGAGATGTCTGTCCCAGGAACAAAGGGGGGGTTTTGGGGAGGTTTATTCACCTTTTTTAAATAGAAAGAGGGTAATGAAGGTGTTTCTGTTGTGTTTGGTTTTAGCTCAGATCAGCTCGTTACCACATAAACCCAGAAGTGGGGGCTATATGGGAAACCCCCACCCTCCAAAAGCCATGACCCCCCACCCACGGGGATCTGCCAGCAGGACCTGCCTGGTGGGACCCTCAGCAGAAGCGCCTCACCACGGCTGATCCCACGAGCACTGCCCTCCTCTTCCTCCTCCTCTGACCAGCAGAGCCTGGCCTGGAGCACGAGGTCCATCCTGATTCGCCCCAGGCTGGGCAGGGCTGCTGAGGGGACAGAGCACCAGCTCAGGGACGGACGGGTGGAGAGGACACCGGGACGTCCCCACCCCGCCGCTGCACGTCACCCCAGGGACCTGCTGCTGGTGAGACTGGGGGGGATGTGGGCACCTCCCTGGCAGGGAGCACTGAGGGGTGGGGACCTCAGGTAGAGCCCACCCCGGTGGGCAGCTGGCCCGAGGCAGAGGTGATGGGCAGGGGGAGAGGTGCTGGGAAGGGACAGCGTGTTTATTATCGAGGCGCAGCTGAAGCGGGTGCTTTGCCAGTGGTCAAGTCTGAATCACAAACTCCGCATTGTTTCCGAGTGGGTTCAGCACATTTCCCTTCTCCCCCTCCCTTCCCCTTTCCTCTCCTCTCGCCCTCGCACAAAGCTGTCATTGTGCCGGGGGCTCGGGGATGGCAGAGTTGTTATTTGGTTAAAAAAAAAAAAAGAAAAAAAAAAAACGGAGGAAAAAAAAAAAGAAAGAAGTGAGGAGGGGGGACCCAACAAGGTGAAGAGGTTTAAATCAGCTTAGCCCAAATGCCAATTAAAAACCAAAGAGGATTAGGCTTGTGATCAGCAGAATAGACAGTCATTGTACCCCGACGAGGAGGTTTTCCCCCTCCCCAGGCCCGATGCAGCCGTGCCGCAGGTCTGCCTGTGACCATCACTGCTCTGCCCTGAGCTGGGATGGAGCAGGGCAGGGGCTGCCCACCCGCCAGAGCCCTCACCCAGGGCAGCAAAAACCCCACAGGTTCCTGGTGCAAAGGCCTTTTCTGGCATTTTTTAAGTGTATGCAAGGACTCTTGTCTTGCCTTGGCTTCAGCCAAGCAAGGAGAGGTCTCCATCTCTCTGCCAAAGGAACGGTGTTCCCTGGAACGGGCGCTTGGGCTGGGAGTGTCCCTTGGCTGGGAGCTGGGGGAGGGTTCCTGGGGTGAGGTCCTGTCTGGGGGTCTGGGCAGACTCTGTCCCCACCCCTCCAGACCCCCATGTGCTGGCCGAGGGCTGTCTCCAGCCGTGGCCCTGGGCAGTGGGGACCATCGGGCAGAAGAAACCAGCCTTTGGTCTCAGGGCTGCGGTGAAGAAGTACCAGAAGCATTGTATGGATTCTCCTCCAGGCAGTGGAGATCCAGAGAAGACTTGGCACTTCTCTGCTCCACGGCCTGGAGGTGACATCACAAGTGCTCTCTGCCTGGTTTAATCCTCTGTGCCAGCTTCCTGATTCCGTGGTTTGGAGTTTAATGCAGCCAGAACTTGTGGTCCTTGTAGCATCCTCACCTGCAGAGAGGAACCTGGGCTGGGTGAATGGTGCGTGGGTGCTTGCTTGGATGTCTCCCAGACTTATGCAGCTCACCCACCTCTAAGCATCTCTCCCAGAACAGCACCAAACTGGTAAAACCCCAGGGACCAACGTGGCTGCTGTTAATGGGGATTGGAGCCTGTGGCCATTTCAGTCCTGCCTCGCCTGACAGAGTGGTGAGGGCAAATCCCCTGCAGCCAAAATGGGTGTGAAAAGGGTGTTGCCAGATCCAGAGTGTCCTGGTGTCACACTAGCAACTTTAAACTTAGGTAGAAAGCGTGATTGTGGGCTCTGGTTGAGGCTATTTGGGAAGGGAAAGGTGCCAAGCACAGGTGGGAGCTGAGCCAAGCAGGGAGATGTTTGAGGAATATCAGCAACAAATTCAGATGGAGCTTGAGCACCTCCACATCTGAGTGTAGATGGGTTCAGCCTGAGTCCCCCCTCTCTTTTAGTCTGATACTGCCTGGCAGCTGGGGGTGCAAAGGGACCCCTGCACATCTCTCCTGCCTTTTCTCGGGGTGAATCCTCTCTGCTAAGGGGGACCATTGCCCAGCTGAGGAGACCCCGGAGCTTGGTGGATCCCACTGTCCCGCTTTGCACAGGAGCCCAGGGATGACTGCTGTGGAGTCTGGTGGAGTCTGGTGGAGTCTGGTCCAGCCCCAACCACCTCCCAGAAGACACTGAGCTGTCATCTCTAGATGCAAAACGCTCCTGGCTTTGAGCCAGGGAGAGCAATAAGGAGCAAAAGGGTCTTTTCCCTGGAGAGCAGAAGAAGGAGAGAGTGTCCCACCTCTGGACCAGGAGCCGCTTCTCTCCGACCCAGCACGTGGCCAGCGCTGGCTGAAGGAGCACAGTCACTCCAGGGCTGGGGCAGTGGATGCTCGGACAGCGTTTGGGAGCAGAAAGCAGGAATGCCGCGGAGCGAAGGAAATCGCGCTTTGAGGGGAGAGGGAAAGGGCGAGGGAGAGCCTGAGGGAGCCGGGAGGCGCAATGCCTTCACCTCCCTCCTCCAGAAACCCCTCACGCCGCCGTGCCCGAGGATGCCCACGGCACCCAGCGAGCGCACAGGCTGTGGGAGCGGGGAAAGGGGGCAGGATCCGTCGCCCCTTTGTCGCTGCCGTGTAATTTATGATATGAGAGAGGGCCATTGTCTGGACCCATCCTGTATTTTTCCGAGGGCTTTGCCTCTCTTCCCAGCCCCCCGCTGTGCTCCTGCTACTGTACGGTTGCTATGGGACGTGCTCCCCGCGCCGCGGCTATGCGGGGCAGTGCGGGGAGGGCTGCCCGCCGCGCCCGGACCCATCTGGAGCTCCGAGCCCGCTGCCGGCAGCCCCGGCCCTCGGCGGCCCCGCTGACGTGCCGAGGGCCTGGGAATGGGGCTTTGGGCCCAGCCAAGTTCACGGCCACCGGAGGCATTCAGCTGCCGGAGGGGCGGAGGGGGGGTTAGCGGGATCTGGGGCGTTTGGCTCCATTCTCCCTTCCCTTTCAGCGCCGGCAGTGTCCTCGGTGCATACAGATCCCCCGTCCCTTTCTCCTCCTGACAAGTGCGCACATAAATAAATTACCCCACCGGGCGAGTGTGGAACAATCTGTCCCCTAAATTCTATTCATCGCCAGACAGGACTCATTATTCCCCCGATTAAAGCCGCTGGAGTAGCTTGCAAGGGTTACAGTTACTCTGTCAAACTGTAAATAAGACACTAAAAATAAAGGGCGCTGGCGAGAGAAGGGGGAAAGGGAAGCCAGACTAATGCCTGCTGCTAGGGAAACCGAATGAATCCCTAATGACGCTGTGTACAAACTGCAAATAATGAAGGAAAAGTGACAAACAGACCTCGGCCAGGCTGAGGCGAGGTCCTCCCTCCTCGGTGCTGGTGGTGAATGGCTCGCCCCCTCCTCTGGGGAGAACCCACGGGGAGTGGGAGCCCCTTCCTCACCCCTCTGAGCAGAGAGTTTAAGCCCTTACAGGAAGGTTTAGGTCTTGTGGAGGTGTTTGTTTTCCAGGCATAAACCCCTCCCTGGCTCGAGCCCACATTTTGAGGTTGCAGAGGGAGAAGGTCCGTTGCCTGTGGCCTCAAGGCACAGCAGCAGCTCCCAAGCTTGTCAGGAGCACAGCACAGAGCTCTGACCTAGGACAGGGCTAGAACCAGGCAGTCAAGTCCATCCACCTGCCTAGAGTCCGGGGGGACGCAGCCAGGGTTCCTTCTCCTGGCTGAGAGAGGCCCAGGGCTCAGTCCTGGCTCTGGTCCACTGCTGCCCGTGGCATGATAGATGGCAGGGAAGGATGTGTCCAGCCCTAGAAAGCCTCTTTGGATAACATAAAATTCCTTCCTTGCTGGTCTCTTGCCAGCCAGCAAAAATAGGGACATTCACCTCGCAGTGGATTCTTCTCCTTTGACACCTCAGAGCTGCACAAGTGAGGCAAAAAATTCAGCTACAGGCTCATCGTGGGTATTTCTCAGTTCCAGAAAGACTGAGATGTGAGAGTTTTGTTCCAGGTCCTCCCTGAACTATTCCCACCACCTGCAATAAGCAAAATACTGGAATTCTCAGTGTTGCTCAGGGAAATGTTTTGATTCATGTCTCCCAAGCATCAAAAAGCAGTGAAGAGAGCCCTGAGCTGTGCTTCTCCAGGTGGATTCTTGCTCTCCAAAGGAGAAACCCAAGGAAAAGTTCCTGGTGGGGCCATGAAGTCCTGGGCACCTGGAGCAAACGTATCACTGGGCTGGGAATTGAGCTCTCATCCCATGTCTTCGTGGATGCCTCACTGCTCATCCATCCTGCTGCAGAGCCCAGCAGTGCTGGGGCCCTTCTGGGGCCTGATCTGCCAAAAAAAAAGGACCAGGGAAGGGCCCAGCCATGAGCAAGAGGAGCAGCAAGGTGCCCATCCCTGCCCTGCAGATGCTGCTCTGCAGGACACCCCCAGTTCTCCTGCTGGCAGCAGAATTGCAGGAGCCTCGTGCAGGTGGAGGGTTTTTAGAGATGTGCTCTGCTTGGGGCTTTCACGAAGCTCAGACATCTTAAAAAGGGATTTTCCAGGCCAGCCAAGCTCGTCTGGAGCCCAGTTGCATTTCCCAGTCAGGTCAAACCTGGGTTCAGCAGACTTCTTCCCTTTCCATCTTAGGGGGAAAAAAACCCCCACGCTTCTCACTCCCAGTTCCTGGCTGTGAAGCCTCATGACTCCACAGCAGCATTCCTGGGACATTCCTGTTGCTTCTGGAATGTGCAGAATTTCAAACAGAGGCACAGGGCTCCACATCTCCTTGTGCTCCCCCAGCTGGGCTCCATTATTTGGGAGAAACTCCAGGATGGAGCAGGTTTATTATTGCTGCTTGTAATAGTGTTGCCTGTGCAGCTCCTGCAGCCCCAGGTGGGTGTGAGTAGGTGGTGATGAAGGAAGAGCTGAGATCCTGTCCTTCCCCCTGCAAAATTTACCAGCTTTGCTGGAAAAACCAGCAATTCTAGAGAAGTCTCACTCATAGCCAGCCAGGCCTGAGCAAGACAAACCCACACCTGGGTTAATTCTGGTGCTACCCAGTCATGGAAATGGGCAGCTCCTCACCAAAACTGCTCCCTGGAGGACGCCTTTAGATGAGTGATGGTCTTAAAGAGCCTCACTGCATCCTGGGAGAAGGTTTTGATCCCATGGGCTTTGCTCCCCTGCCAGGAACAGCTTTGCTGGAGGACTCAGGCCCTGGGAGCAGCATCAGTGCCAGGGATGCACTCAGGAATGCTCAACTCCCCTTGAGACCCCACCAAGATTGGCAAAAGAATAACTTCCTTGCCTTTCCCTGCTCGAATCTCTTGGGTCACAGTTTCCAAGTTTTCTCTCAACCTCTAAAAATATGATTATTGCTATTTTTTTACTGGGAGCAACAATTCCCTTCCACATGAACCACCCAGAGTCAGAAGCTTGGTGTTTGATGAGGCTGTGGGGTTGTCAGTCCTTGAACAAAGCCCATCCTGACCAGGTTTGCCCTTCAGCCACCTGGAGACAAGAGGAATGAGAGTCCTCAATTTTAAGCATCTTTATCCCAGTTCTGAGAAGATTCTGTGCCTCCTGTAATTTCCTCAAGACCCCTGAATGTGTTTTTCCCCCCCCTCTCTGTGGATGTCACCTAAACATGCCCCTGGACCAGCAGCTGGCAGGTTTGCTCTTGGGCCTCCAGAGGCTGCTCAGCAAGGTCTGAGTGGTTTGTGGAGGCCAAATTTCAGTCACACCAGTGCCAGTCCCCTTCCTTTTCAAGGATTAGGGCGAGGCAAACCTGCAGTTTGGTTTAATCTTCAATGCCTGGTTGTGAAGGGGTTTGCTGCATACACACAGTGCACGCACAGGTAACTGGCAGGGCTAAATCACTCAGGTGGGGTTTTTTTATTTCATCATAACCTCCTTTTAAAGCAGGTTTAAACGCTCCCCTGCAGGCTCTGTGAGGGCTGTTAAGGGCTTCATTTGAATGAATAAGGGCACAGGTACAGGAGGAACATCAGCACAGCCCCTGGAAACCCGGCACCAGCGATGGCAGCAGAGGGCTGGCGAGTGGGGAAGGGCCTGGACGTTACATATTCCATAAAGTAGAGTAATTAAGTATTACTAGTTTTGATGACTTCAAACAGAGTGACTCCAGGAAATAAGCCCCTTCTTTATAATTAGTGGGATTTCCTCTGCATCAAACGGAGAGATTGATTCTTTAATCTGCTCACATGCTTTTGATTTGGTCTTTCAGCTGCTTGTACCAACTGCTTCCACTCCCTGCTCTTGCCGATAAAACCTCGCAAAGGAGATTTTAGGAAGGCATGACCTGAGTTGAGGTCCAGGGTTCTCTTTGTGTGTGGCTGTTTTGTGTATTCCTAATTTGCCAGAGACGATGATGGTGATGATAGCAATAATCAGAAATAGATAACACAGATGTGGGTTTTTAACATCCACTTATGTTTAGGTCAAATAATTGGGCTTTGGAGTTTTGGTTATTTGTTTTCTCTTCCCAACACGCCTCTTAGCTCTGGCTCAAGCTCTTTAACACCTGAAAAGTTAATTTTGGCTACCTTTTGAGCTGTCCTAGGTGTGCTCTTGTAAGAGAGCACAGCCCCAACGCTGGGGTTGGGATGGGGTGTTGGTATTCCAGGGGCTCCACTGAAGTAAGGGCTTGGTATGTGCAGTCATTTTAGAGTATTTCAGGTGTTGGTCCTGATTTAGGACTAAACCCAAGAACTTTGGAAGCTTTGTCTGAAATAAAATGGCCTGTGGCTGCCCCATCCCTGGATGGGATGTGTCCAAGGCCAGGTTGGACGGGGCTTGGAGCAACCTGGGCTCGTGGAAGGTGTCCCTGCCTGGGCCTCTGCAGGGGCTCAGTGGCACCGTATCTGCTGTATGGAAAACGTGCTCTGGGGCCTGTGTTAGTGCCAGGCATGGGCTGAACCTACTCTGTGCTACCCCTGCCTCCAAACCAGCTCAGACCTCGAACCACCCCAGCAAACAATCCCCAGATGGATTTCTTTCTGGCGCGTGAGGTCCTTCCGGGGCCGCTGAGGAGGGAAAAATGGGTGAAAATTTGGGGCTGTGTCGTTTTCCTTCCTCTTTCTGGTCCCATTGGAAAAGTGCAGGATGGGCAGGAGAGAGGGGGGGTGATGTTGGACCTTGGCTGTGGGTAAAGAAGGGAGGATGATGGCCCTGCAGGAGGGTGTTTGGGCAGCTGTAGGGCAGGGACCGATATTCCCACCCAAACCAAGGTGGGCAGGGCTGTCCCCACCGCGGTCAGGAGGCCACTATCCTGCAGGGAGGAGCTGTGGGAAAGGGAAGGACCATCCTGGGCTCCCCTGGAGCTGGAGCAGAGGCTGGTGTGCCCCTCACAAACCTCCCCGCGTCGGCAGTGGCGTCGAACACGGCTCGTATAATTAGGGACCCGGCCAACACCTAACTGTACAATTATGCAAATAGTGATCAAAATCACTGTTTTCAGCAGAAATGCCTGAAGATCAAGACAGAAGCCTCATGCAACCTTAATTTAATCTGGTCCTGCAGGAGTGGGGAGGTCTGATGGATGACCCAACCTTGTGCCTGCCCGTGTTTAGCAAGGCTGGGGTGGGAGGCAGGGGAGAGGAGCGCCCGAGCATGCTAAGCGAGGGGAAAACAGCCCTGGAATCTTGTCAGCAAACCGGGGAAAAAATGGCACAGGGTGCTGATGTTTACAGTGATTTTATTTTTCTTTTAATTTCAGGTGAAGAACACAAGGCTGGAAAGAGGGGGGAAAAAAAAGAAGGGAAGAAAAAAGAGAAAAAGAATCTCCAACCCCAGGAAATCTGTGTTAATTGCTTATGAATGTCTCTGTCTAAAAAATTATCGAATTGATGTTGTCGTGCTTTTTTTTGACAGGCTGTCTGTTACATTTTTTTAAAATATTCATGCACCGAAATCTAATTACTAGGCAAATTTAATGATAATGAAATGAAGGCACTTTAGCAGAAAGCACAGGGCCTTGTTAATGTTTTCTCAGCCTCTGTCTTGTTCATATTTTTAAAATTATGGTTTTTTTACAAGTGTCTTTCTTGCCTGTGATAAAAAAAAAAAACAAACAAACCAAAAAAAAAAAAAAAAAAAAAAAGATTGCTGAAAATAAAACTCAGATTGTCAATAATGTTTGTGGTGGCTCTGTTAGTAATGACGGGGAATTTGCAAGGTGATTAAAGGTGTTTTGCAAAAATCAAATGAGCCTAACCTAATCAGACAAGACAGATGAAATATTGTTATTATTAGAGAGGTAACATTAAGAGCACGCCCTGGGGGTTGCAACAAAGATGAAGCCTCCAGGGTGCTGTGCAAGGGGCAACAACACCCTCACCATCCTCTGGGTTCTCTCCAGCCCTTTTCCAGGGCAGAGGATTTGTCTGTGCCCTCCCTAAGATGGGTCTGGGTGGTTGGAGGACACGTGTGATGGTCAGACCACGCACCAAACTACCACCCCCACGAGCTCCACCTGCTCTGGGTCCCTCCTGCACCCTCCTGGGTGGGCATCCAGCAGTATGCCAGCAGCTGGGTGGTAGAAAAAAGCCCTGGTGGGCTGAGGAGAAGCCACCTGGGACCCCTGAGCCCTCAGGGCAGGGGCCAGCCTGGTTGCCAGGAGGGGGTGGGAAGGCTCTGGTTTGCTTCCACCTTCAGCTCAGCCCCTGACCACGCTGCAGGCTGTGGTGGGCACCGACACCACGGCCAGCCCAGCTCTGCCCCTGCTCTTTGCGTGAGCTGAAGGCTCTGGGTGGTGCTGAGGATGATGTTAAAGGGTTAGGGTTGGGGTGCTGGTGACCCTGATCGTCTCTGGAGGGTCTGCACTTCTGAAAGAGCATGGGGAAGCTGCTTTTGCAGTGGTTGGAGGTGGAGGTGGGAAGGGATGTGTAGCTGGGCTTGTTGCTGCCCAGGCTGCAGAACAGGATCTGCCCTGTGGGGTGGCTGGAGGTCAAGCTGGCATGAAGGCTCTCATGCTCCTCAGTGTCCCCAGCATGGCTCAAAGTGAGGAGCCTCTGGGGTCCTTGTTTCTGTAGGAATGAAGTGCCCTGGGAATTCAGGAGTCTGCAGACCTGGCTGTGAAGATGGGTAGCCAGAATGGGCTTTTTCTCCCCCAAAATGCTGCTCTTTGCACCCTGGGGGCACCGGTGGCAGCTCAACAGGTTTGCACAGCTGGCAGGTCCTGAGGGAGGACCATGACAGGCCAGGGCACATTTTGGGCCTCTTTGGACTTGCAGACTCCTTGCTCCCTCGATGAGGCCCTTCTTGTGCTGCAGACCAGCTTTCTGATTGGGGGAAACCTCTTGGAAGCAGCTCCTGGGCCACGTTAATCCCCTTAAACCTTCCTGCAGCCGTTCCCTGGTGGAGATCATCCCCTGAAAGGCTTCCTGACACCATCTCTGGGCTGCTGAAGTTGATTGCAGAGGGGTCCCTGCTCCCCAGATGTGACAGGATGACCATTGACCCATTTTATGTCTCTGGGTTCCACACCTCCTGCTGCAAAGTCTTGCTCGCTCATAGGCCTGAGTGGGGACAGGGAGAGCTCCCTGCCTGCTCCTAAATCTGCAGCCACACAGATCTGGGGTCTGGATTTCCAGCCTTGCAGCAAGGAATGCTCCCTCTGCAGTGCAAAAGATCAGTCTCCCTTCTCTCCCCCCACCTGAGGACCCATCCCCACCACCAGGGCAGTGCTTCTCCCTGCCCTGATGAGGTGCCATGGCAGGAGGAGTTCAGTGAAATGGGAAGGGGTTTCAGACTCTGCTGTGGGGATCTCCAGCTCCAGGACCCCACAGGTGCATTTAGCAAAGGCTTTTGCATCCCTTCTCTGCTTCTCCACCTGTGCCTCTTGTCTCCTAAAGTGCTTCACGTGGCTTTCCCCTGGTTTCAGCTCATCTCCTGGTGGAGCAGAGCAGGCTCTGGGTTCCCTACATAAGATTACAGACTGTTTTGTGCCTGGAAGGGACCTTAAAGCTCATCTCATTCCAACCCCCTGCCATGGACAGGGACACCTTCTACTATCCCAGGTTGCTCCAAGCCCTGTCCAACCTGGCCTTGGACACTCCCAGGGATGGGGCAGCCACAGCTTCTCTGGGCAACCTGTGTCTCACCACCCTCATTGTAAAAACCTTCTTCCTGATATAAAACACAAGCTTCTAATATGTGAGAAGCAGTTAGATGTTCATCTCTGTGCTGAAAAACGGCCTTTCAGAGAGGGCTCGGGAGCGCTCACAGACTTGCACGCTCACACACGTCCCTGTTTGTGCTCCAGAGCTCCAGAGCTGCATTTATCCTCCACAGTGACAGTTTTCCATTAGAGACCTGCAGCCCAGCACGGTGATTATAATTGCCACTAATTTCTTTCTTTGGCAATCAGGTTTGTACCTTGACACGCCAGCACAAAACGGAGCAGATTCCCCCCACCCCGCCCTCCATTCAGGGCAAGGCTCAGTCTCAAAATGTTTGTACCCCCTGAATTCTTTAGGGGAAGCTGGTGCAGCTCTGCTGTGTCTCTGCAGACATGCCAAGTTTGGGCTTTAGGTGAGGGAAGGACAATATTAACACCACCGTGAGACAATCACCCTCCTGAGCAGGCAAACCCCAAACCCACTCCAGAGAAGGCTGGGTGCAGAAATGGAAGGCTCTTCCCTGGCTGGAGCATCTCAGGGCAGGGCAGGGCTCTGCTCTGATGCTCTTCCCCTGGGCACCCAGGGCAGAGCCTCACACTGGTGTCCTCAGAGAGGGGAACCACCTGCTTTGCTGGTCAAGCTTTTCCCACTAAACCCATTAAATCAGTGCAAAGGGGATGGAATTACAGCAGGGCAGTGTGGGACGAGTAAAGAGAGCCTGTGGGACTCATGAGGGTTCAGAGAGGGAAGGAAAGACCTGCTCCTGGATTGCTCCTGCCTTTCTACCGGGGTCATGAGAGGAGAATTTGGCCCTCTTATTTATTTATTTATTTTAGCTTAAGCCTCTGAAGAGAGGGCTGCAGAGATTCCCGGGGGGGGATCGACCGGCAGAAGTCCCATGACGCCCTCCAAAATATCCCCTCCCCCCCCCAAACAGAAATAACTCTGTAAAACAAAGCAGAGGATTGTTCAGCCACCTAAAATTACCGGCATGTCAAATAAAATATGTACAGCATTAAAATAAAATTTGCATTGCAATAATGCTTTATTAAGCACATTAGGAGATTAAAAGAATCAACCCATTTGTTCCCATTCACGTTGCGTCAGGATTTGCATTTCTTTTTTCCCCACCTCCTCCAGCTCGCCCCTCTCCCCTGGCTTGTTTGGCCAGTGATTTTCTCAACGAACCTTGCAAAGCTCTGCCTCGAAAGAAGGTGTGTGTGTGTGTGTGTATATGCCGAGGGGTTTTTAAATCAAAGCACTTGACTCGGTGGTGTTTGTCTGCATGAGTGTGCAGCAGAGGAGGGGTGGGATGGAGAAGAAAAGGTTTGTCTGCTTCCATTGCAGCTAAAATGGTTAATTAAGACAATAGAGGCTCTATAACAATCGGGGCCGGGGCTGTGAATGCTTGTCTAGACTCTATAGTTCAGCTGCAACTTCTCTGTCGGAATTTTAACTTGGCCCGGCTCATTTCCCCTCCCCTCTTTCCCCGCCTCTCAGCTCATGTCCATAAGTTCTCTTTTCTCTTTTGTTTGTTTTTTTCTTTTTTTTTTTTTTTGTCCTTAATCAATCTTTTGAGAGATCGGGGCCGGATTGACAGCTCTGCCTGTCTGAGGGGCTTGTGTTCGCCGCGGCTCTGCCTGCCCAGCTCCCGGCCGGGAGGTGCTCATTGTTAACGGAGCCGCTCCGCGCCCGCCGGGCCGAGCCTGGCACAGGGACAGGGCTGAGACCCGCGGGCTCACGGAGTGGGATGTGAGCACAAACGACAGGGGTTTTATTTTTAACGCTGGAAGCCTTGGAAAGGGCTGGGAAGGAGGTGGGGGGGACACCGATGCTCAGCGTTTTGTGGTGGTGGCACAGGGAGTTCTCCAGGGGGGCTGGATTGCTTTGCCCTGACTTTTGCAATCTGGATTGATGTGAACTGGGGCTAATCCTGCTCTGGGGATCTCTATGATCCTGCTCAGTGGATCCCTGTGATCCTGCTCAGTGGATCCCTGTGCTCCTGCTCTGGGGATCCCTGTGGGGCACGTGGGTGAGGTTGGACACTGTGAAGCCAAGGGGTACCAGGCGGTTCTGCTGGGCAAGGTCACCTTTCTGTCCCTCACCTTTGAGGGGATTGGGTTTGTGGACATTGCAAGAAGCTGATCTGGCCCCAGTAACTTCAGCTGGGCCCTATCAAGCTCTCAGCTCCTCCTCAGGCTGTTAAAGCACCTCTGAAAGACCTCCAGGCTTTGAGGAGGGAGCAACACGAGGAGGGAGATGTGAGGAGAGACCTCAGGTGACACCCAGATTTTCCACTTCCAACATTTTTAACCTGCAACTTTTGGAACTGCTTCAAAAACATCCTCAAAGCACTGAAGAAAGGGCACTCTGGGGCTTCAACTTGCAGCACGGGGATCTGGTAAAATACTTGGGCTCCATAAACCTTAGATCAACCTAAAATCTTGGCTCCCAGAGAGTTGTCACTGGAGCAGCTCCCCCAAAGCCCAGGGATGCTCCCCAAATCTGAGTTGGGGTCTCACAGCTCCGAGTGACCCCCAAATAACGGCACGTCAGGGTTTCTCCCTTTTCTCACGCGTGGGGCCCCAAACCCCTCTTTCTCTTCCCCAGGGAGAGGTTCCCGAGGGGTTGGAGGAGCCTGGCTGGTGTCTAGGTGGCTTTAAAGGCAGCCTGAAGTGGCTGCACCGGGATAATGGCACACACAGCGGGAGGGAACCTCTCGGGAGGAGCGCACGGGGACGCAGCCACGCGCTTGAAATATGGGCGAGATTATTCCAACTGCATACATGCAAATGAGGCCCTGTCTGCAGACAGGAGAGACAAAAGGTCATTAGCTTCCCATGTAGAGCCCTTCCTGCAGGGCCTAATTTACTGTCTTCCTAACCCTTGCCTGCGGATCTCGGATTTTCAGGCTGGAAACGGCGATATTTCGGCAGGGTTTTGGTGGGTGTTGTGCAACTCGGGGTTTATCAGATGTTGTAGTGAGTGCAGTGAGTGGGAGGGATGTGCAGGAGTTCAGTTTTTCCTCAAAAGCAGATGTTTGAGACTTGTTACGTGCTGCAGGCTGGCTTGGAAATTGAGGTGTGCTTCAGGATCTCCTGAAAGACAAGATTCCACTCCCCCCCTCCCCGGTTTTCCTCCAAAAGGACAAATTTTTGCCTGTCCAAAAGCTTGCTCTCAGCTCTTGAGGACCTTTTTGATCCCCACAGGTGGTGCTTGATTTTTAGGCGAGGCTGGGAGTGGTGGTGGAGAGCGTGGCCACCTCTGCAGAGCTGGATGAGTCCACTCGGCCCTGAGTGAGCTGGAAGCATCCTTGGGGCGCCCAGTGGTCCCCCCAGCACCCATCCCATGCCCCGGGCTGGGCAGAGGTGGCTGCCTCGCTGCTCTTTCCCTGTGCAAATTTGGGAAGAGCCCAGTGTCTTGGAAGGCCCTTTTGCAAACCCCTGCAGGGGCTGAGGGGACCTCTGGCTGGATCCAAGCCAGTCTGCTCCAACAGGGCTTGCACAGGGAGCTTCCAGTGATGCTTTCGGTGCTGCTGCCTGAGTTCCAGGCACTGAAGTAATGTGGGAAACTGTATTTCCCTGTGCATCCTCACACGGTTAATTGTGGCTGCTCTGCTCACCACCGAGGTCCTGTGGGCAGGCAGAGGTGCTGGGAAGGGGTTGAGATCCCCCCCCCGGGCACCGAGGTGGGACTCCAGGTGGGCAGGGCGGGGTGGTGGGTCCGGCTTGGCTGGCAGAGGGTGCTCTGGGTGCTGGTGGGATCCCCGCGGCCATCCCCGGGTGCGGGACCGCGAGTGCCGGTCCCGCGATCCCAGCGCGGCTCCCGCCAGCCCTGCCTCCCCCCAGCCCGGGATTGAGAGTTTATTCACGCACTAA
Organism: Lophotriccus pileatus; assembly: GCA_035583135.1. NCBI lineage: Eukaryota > Metazoa > Chordata > Aves > Passeriformes > Tyrannidae > Lophotriccus > Lophotriccus pileatus. The sequence goes on from JAWWES010000071.1 coordinate 2,295,897, forward strand.
TCAAAGTGACATGATGGTCGTGGCAGACTAAAGCCATTCACTCCCCGAGCTGGCGAGGTCGGGAGGTCGCCCAAGTTCGCAAGAATGGGGCTTTTGTGATGCAGATCGGCCGAGAGCGGCCAGACGAGCGTGGCAGGGTCCCCCCACGGTGACGTCGCGCGGGGCCGATGTGCCGGCATGGGCTGCCCCACTGCCCGGGTACAGCCGGGGGCACCATGGGGGACACCGAGGGCTGGTTTGTGGGGTGGGTTTTGTGGGTGTGGGTGCTCCCGCGGCACCAGGACATTTGGGGCAGGGGCATCCCTGGCAGCGAGGCTGGGTGCTGGTGTGGGGCCGCCTCAGAGCAGACACCCAGCTCCCCCTTGCCCGTGTGGGCCGGAGGGGATGGTTTTGGGTCACTCTTCCCAGAATGCTGCACTTGTGTCAGCTCGATCCAGGTGATTCCTGCGGTCCTGGGGGCTGTGTGGGGTCAGGTACCTGCGGGGATCAGCTGAGCTGCTGGAGGGCTCCTGAGGACCCCACCCAGGACCCGCTGCACGGGGCAGGGGAAGGGGAAATGCTGCTGGGCAGGAGGGACGAGGACAGAGGGGAGAAACTGCCTCCCTGCACCAGCCTTTGAGCAACGGGTCCTCTCCATCCCCTCCCCTCCCTCCGCCTGCGCGGGGCCATTTGGTAGCTTTACAGATGTGATGACAATTTTGCACCTCTAAAGCCAAGCAACCTCCCCCCCCCCACCCAATTTTTATAATTGGCTCTTGACCAAAATGAGAGTTTCTTTGAGGGCGTCTCTCGAACAAAGAGCGCTGATGGCAGGGGCACCCCGAGCCACAAAAGGGCCTGGCTTTGATCCTTTCTGCTTTTATAGGCGGTGGAGGTAAAATAAATGGTTTAAAAATTAAATTGGTGCGAGGTGTTGGGGTTTTTTTTAAATTGCAGCAATACTTTCACGGCAGATTTGAGGCAGTGGCTGAGCTCAGGCACCTCTGCGGGGTGAGCAATGAGAAGGAAGGTCAGTGGAGGCTTGAGGACTGCTCTGGCTAAAAACAAAGGCCAATATTTGGGCAAAACGGATCCTTTCTGCTGAAATGGGAAGCTTGGGGAGGAATTATCCAACAAACTCAAAGCCTGGGTGTAGGGAGGGCGGAATGGGACCTGCAGGAGAATTTGTTACAAACCCTGAGCGAATTCTGCAGGAAAGAGGGAAGTTTTCTCCTTCTGAAAGTGAAAAACACAAGTTATAACCCTGGAGAGCTGGCTTTGGACTAACACAGCTGGATTTTTGACTTGTTGGTGTGAATCTGGAGGGTCCTGGAGCCCCCTGGGTCTTTGCTGTGGTGGCAAAAGGGCTCGGCTGTGCAGAGCAGGCTGGAGATCTACGGCGGGTGCTGCTGGGAGACCTCCACCGGCCACCCTGATAGAGAGATCCGGCCAGTGGCAGGGCATGAAATCCGCCTGAATTGGTGACTCCCAGCTCGCGCCGGGCCGATGTGCCTGGAACGACTAAATTACCTCTTTGCTGCCCCGAGGTCCCTCCTGGGCTGCCGAGGGCGGGAGGAGCTGCTCTTCACGGCTCGGGGGGGGCTGCGGGACCAGGTCCTTGCCTGTGTTGAGGGGGCGAGCTCGGCAGACAGGGAAAATCAGGTTTATTCCTCTTCAAATCTATAATTTCATCTGTATTTGAGACGTGTTCCATTGCATTTTTTGCCGCTGTTCAAGCTGGGATCTTCCTGTTCCACCCGGTTCTGTAAGGAAAGGGATGTGTGTGCCCAAATATGCCTCTACCCAATGGGTGCCCCCAGGGTTTTTTGGGAGGCAGAGGCATATTTGCCTGCTGCAACTCCAGCTCTATCCCACGGCTGTCTGCAGTGCTGGGGAGGAAGGATGGAGAAGAGTAGGGAGGCATTTCCCTCCGTGTTTTCTCACATCTGCTTTTTTTCAATTATTCTGTGGAGCCTCTTGCTGGTCCTCTTTGGGGTGATGGAGTGCGAGGAGGCCCAGCAGTGGAGGCGGGTGGGGCACAGAGGTCCTTCCCAGGGCTGTGCCTCGCTCGGGGAGGGAGGAGGGGGTGGGGGAGATGCAACCGCAAGTTCAAAATGAACCGGAGAGCACCCATCTCCCTCGGACAGAGAGAACCAAGGCGGAGGCACAAAAGGGTGGGCTTTCTTCTCTCTCTCTCTCTTTTTTCTTCTGGGGGAATACAATGTGATGAATTCAGCGCGAGGGCCAGCACCACCCTTTAATATACTTTCAGCTGAACGGGGGTTTCTATGGCAGCCGGGAGAACCAGGCGAGCCCTGAAAAGCTGTTTGTGCAGCGCCGTGCCAACGGCATTTGTGGCGAGGGGGCACCGGTGCCAGACGGGGAACGCTGCACAGCCACTCATCACGCACTGACAGCCCCTCCCAACCCCCCCAACCCCGGTCCCCCACCGCCACCCCAACGTTTGTGGGGTTTTAATGCCCTCAGACAAAAGGGGGATGTGCCTGGCATCGCCCCGGCACCTTTCCCTGAGCCGTGGTGGCGGCTCGAAATCTGCCGCGGTGGAGCAGGAGGCAGCACTGCCCCCCGGGATGGAGAGGAGGAGCAGGGCATTGTGTCTGGCCATCCCTCCAGCTCTATCCTGGTTTATTCCCCGTGGTTGGAAGTGTTTTCCCAAAAAAAACGGGAGCAACCGTGAGGGTTGGTGGGAATTCTTCCTCTGCCTGGTGCTGAGTGTGTGCAGAGCTCCCAGCAGCGAGGACCAAGAGCCTCCTTGTCTCTCTGCTTTCTCCTGGCAGGACATGAGAAAGTGATGATGGTGGCACCAGCTCTGCTCTCGGGGGTGCAGCAGCCTGAGCAGGGCTCCTGATCACCCCCCTGGGCACAATTTTGCCACAGATCCCCCACATCTCTTGGCACCCTCCTTCAAGGCAGTGATTGGAGCAGCCCCTGCTCGGCCCCTGCCTCTTCAGCAGCTGCAGGTTGAGTTGCTCCTTGACTTCATCCAGGAGTTCTTTGCTGCTGGGTTTCCTCTAGATGAATCTTTTTTTCCGTGGAAAGACATTGAATTGTTTTCTCCAGAGCAAAGCTGCCTGTCCTGGCAGCATCAGCTCCCTGGGCCAAAGGCCTGGAGCGTGTTTTCCTCAGTGCAGGGACAGAAGAGCCACTGCTGGGGTGAATCCTGGGCTGGTTTTGGTGGGATGATTCCGGGCTGCTCCCACTGAAATGGGGAGGGGGTTTGATGCAGCCTCCACACTCCTCATATGGTGCTGCTCCCTGGGATGTTGTGTCGGCCACAAGTCGTTCCAGATGGTCCCTTCCCCCATCCCCGGGGACCTTCTCGTGCTCATCCTCGCCAAAAGCTCCCTCTCCCCCCACCAAAAGCAAGCGTTCCTCATGGGCATTTCCACCCCTAATCTTTTGTTGCTGAGAAAACCTTTCGGGTGAGATTTTTCCCGAGCCGGGTTCCTGTGGATTCAGGGCTGATCTCATTAAAACAGCCGGAAGGGGAAGAGGATGTTTGAAATTCATTGCCAATACTCGAGGTTTTTCTTTCCCTTCTCCTTTCCCCCTTTCTTCCACTTCTGAGGAAGAACAAGAGATGAAACTTCAATGTTTTTCTCAGAGTGAAATTGCAAAGTAAATTACTTTAGACTCTATAATGTGAAATATTAAAATGAAAAGTGTTTTTTTTCTTAAAAAAAAAAAAAAAAGCTCAGTGTTCCTTCTTGAAAAGCCCAAAGCAAAAATATGTTGATCTCGTTTCAGTGCTTCTCCCCTCCCCATTTCTCTTTCAAAACAAACTCTTTGTAGAAATGGACTGTGTTTAGGCGTGACATCTTCCTTTTGATGAATTGTCATTTTCCATCAGGAAAATGTCCAGCCAGCTCCACCCACTGAGCCGTTCCCTGGTGATATCCCCAACAGCTTCAGTCTGTGCACACTTAGAGAGTCAGTCCCAGTGAAGGATTGAAGGGTTGCTCCCACCCCTGACTCAGATCCCTCAGCCGACACCACCAGAAGCTGTGGCAGTGCTGGGCCCTCCTGGGTGCTGAGTTTGGCCACGTTTTTGGTGCTTGTGTGCAAGGCCAGAGCGGCCTGGGCTGCCTGGCTCACCCCAGGGTGCAGGATATGGTGCCCCCTTCCTTGTCTGGGGAAAAGCTGAGCAGCTTCAGGCTCAGGGAAGCTCCAGATTCCTGAAGGATTTTGGGCTCATTCTCCAATGGGTAACTGAAGTTGCCTGCTCCCCAAAAGAGCCACTCCCTGGTGTTCCCACTGGGGCCTGAGAGCCCTCCTGGGCTGAGCAACGCTGCAAGATTTGGGATGACAGGGCTGGGATGGAGCTGCTCCCATTTCCTTGCCTGTTTTGGGCATCCAGGAGTGCAGAGGAGGCTCATTTACCTGCCCCAGCAGGAGATGGCCTGGAGCAATTTGTCCTCCCCCAGCCCTCCAAAAGGACCCAAACCAAAACTGGGCAGGGAGGAGGTGAAAGCTGCAAACAAATAAACCCCAGGAGCCAAGGAGCAGCTCCCAGGAGGAAATGCCTGTGCTCTTTGAGCTCTTCTTGCCAAACGCTCGACCCAGCGCAGAGAAAGGGTTATTTTTTAAAAGCATAATTGTCTGGCTTTCTCCCCTGGAAAATCAGGTGGAAAACAGATGGGGTTGTGCTTTCCCCTGCCCTAATATCTGAGCCTTTTAGCTGATGACAGGAGGTTTATGAAAAGAGGGGGGAACGGAGCAGAAGTGGGGTCTTTGCCTCACCAAGGAGGAATCAGAGTCTGAGGCTTGTCCTGTGCTAAACACCAGCCCATTCCCCGACCCCTCCTGATGCTGGGATCCCACTGAGCCCTGGCTTTGGGAATCATGAGGGTGACGGAGCCAGGAGCACTCTGGGGACTGGGAAGGTGATGGAGCAGCTGGGAGCACCAGGCAGGGCTGAAGGTGGCTCCGGGGGCCTCTGCTGGCACTGGCCCTGGAACTGCAGTGCAGCTCCTTGTTCCCACTGAGAGGAGGCATGGAAAATGAGGGGGGAAAACCCCAAATGCCAGGAGAAAACAACCCCCCACATGCCAGGCAGGATTTGCTTTCGGGCTGTGGTGTCTGGGTGGGCAATGGGGGTATGATGGGCTGCAAATCCCGTCCCTCCCTATCCCTGTGATGGCCCCCATTAAACTTTTAATGGTCACACTCATGATCTTAAAGGTCTTTTCCAACCCAAACATTTCTATAAAATGCATTTATTTTCCTTGTTCTGGGTGCATCAGTGAGAAGGGAGCACAGTGTTCCTCAGGGAGCACCTCCAGCTGTGGGAGCGCTGCTTTGGGAATCTTGGTGGAATCACTGAAATCACTCATTTCGAGCTGGGCAGGAGATCCCTGCCTTCTCCTGCAAATAATTTTGGAAAAACATACCACAGAAGAGCAGGGGAGGGATGTCTGTTAATTTTCTTTAATGGGAACACAGGAATTCTTTTAAACTCTTGTCAAGCAAAAATCAATTCTTTCTTCTACTTACCCCAGAAAAACTCTGCGAGTAAACCAATTTTATTAATTTTTTTTTGAAATATCATGAACTATCCACGGAGCCCTAGTTAACATTTGGCAAAAATATCGTGAAAACATCACCAGGAAAAAAGAACGTTGTGACCAGATCTGAACGTAGCCAGTTCCCTGTGCTCCATAGGTGGGATAATTAGAAAAAAAATTAATGTTTAGACATGATGAAATATTAATAAATTCTTCGAGTTAAGCATCACAGAGTTCAGCCAGTCTTAAAAGGCTCAAAATCGTGGCACAGAGCGGCGACGCCTCGTCGTGATAGTCCCGACATGGGTATCTGCAGCCTCTGCTGCTGCTGCCACGGCCCTGATATCGAGTGACCCCTCATAAATTTCCTATTCCGGCGTAAATGAGGAAAAATATTTATTAAGGCAAAAATTACCCATCTCCCCTAAATGAAAACAAATCCCTTCCCAACTGTACCGGCATTTTTAAAGGGAATATTTGTCAGTGGCTCAGTGTTGTGTTAATGGGGAGGAGGGGGGTGGGGGGGATGTGGCGATTCAGCTGTGAAGAGAGTGTTTATTTTCCATTTATTTTCTGGACGTTAATGGCACTAAAACGCAGGGCACTCCCGCCACAGGGCTGGGAGACAAAGGGCTGTTGTGCAGCAGCAGGTACGTGAAGTCGGGATAGGAGAGGGATGCGGGGCTGGAACCATCCCGGGCATGTCCTTGCAGAGGGTCCCTCCGTGGGTGAAACCCTAAATCGCAGCCCACAGCCCCCAGGCCGGGCTCGTGGATCAGCTGAGGCGAGAGACAGGCACGCAGGGCTCTATTTGGCTTCCTCTTTTTTTAGGCTGTTTGTGTGTGTGTGGGGAGGGAACCGTCGCATCCCGCGCCTGCTCCTCTCCTCCAAAACCTGTTCTGGGCGAGCGCTTTGTTAATTGGAACAATCTTATTTAAAGGAAGATGAATTAAAAAAAAAAAAAGGAGAAACAACAAAAACACAACAAAACAAAACAAAACTCCGCAGCCAGCTGCCCCCATCGACCCCCCCCCCCAATAATTGTCGTGGCTCTGGCGCTGCCTGGCAGCTGCTGCCCTCTTTTCTCCGCGCTGTGTGCCAGGGCTCGCCGGCTTTCTGCTGGCACTGGGGAGCACTGGTGGGGTTTAGTGGGGAGAGATTGGTTTTGCTGGGGCTCCAGGGTGGTGGCGGCACCCAATTCCCCCCCTGTTGGGTTTTTGGGCTTTGCCAAGGGTGGTCAGTGAAGGCTGCCCTGTTGTATGTTGGGGGGATTTTGCTGCAGGGATGTGAGTCCTCACGGGGAGGCAGATGCAGGGCTGGTCCCTGAGGAGCTGGTCCCCAGGAATGGGCACTGACCCGCCTGCAAGGCTGGTTTGGCTCAGTAACACCCTCAGGAAGGCCTGGTGGTGGCAGAGCCAAGAGAGAAGGAACGTGGACAGGCCTGGGGTTTGAGGATCACCATCTGACCCTCCATCCCACCCCCTGACCCTGCTCATGCCCCTCCCTCAGCTGAGCATTGGGACCTTCATGGGAACTCAACTCAGTCCTTTGGCAGGGGGGCCCAGGAGCGGGTCTGGGGTAGATCAGTGGGGTGAGCACTGAGAAAGAGGGAGGGCTCCTCCAAACTCACTGCTTGGGATCTGGGGTCACGGCTGGGGGACTGTCCCCCTCTCCTCGGCCCCGCAGCCGCCGGCATCACCCTGCCTGTTTGCAGAAGTTTAATAGGATCAGTGGTCTTAGAAGCCCTTGTGTGCTAAATCCCAGAACTGCTGCTGGAACAGGAGGGTTACAGGGAGGGGGGAGCCCACGTAGGGAATGCTAAACTGATCCCTGTGAAATGCCCGGTTCAGCACCACCCTGCTCCGAGCTGTGTTGGGTGTAAATTGTGGTTATTTCAGCTTTCTCCATTCCCCTGCTGAGGTTCTGGTGCTGCCTCCCACCAGTCCTGCAGAGCTGCTGCAGCCAGAGACATGGAATTCCCAGTCCCTTCATGGAGACCTCCCTGTGACGCCAGGGCAGGTGCACATATCCCAAATTCCTCGTTGTTTAGTGCCTTGTGCACCCGAAAGTGCTGGTTTTGTCAGGGAAGGATCAGGCCTGGGCTGCTCCTGCAGCAGAAGGTGAAATGAAAATCCACGACAGCGTTATCAGACATTATTTATATACAATAAAAGGATGTGTGTGTGTGACTTCATCATCTCCCAAACGAGAATGGATTTTTATTTCCTCTCTAAGGGGTAGGAAAGGGGACCAGCACCCGGCTAAGGAGGGACAGCAGAGAAATATTCCTGCCTGCTCCCCAGCAGAACAATAACGTGGTGTTGGGTGTTGCTGTGGTTTCAGAGGGAATAGGTGTTGGTCTCAGATTTTCCTCGCTGAATGCGGGGACTGCTCCCAAATCACTGTTTGCCACCAGGTGAAATGTTTTCCTGGTAATGCAGCATTTATAGAGAGGGAAAAGAGGGTTCAGGCTGAGCCAGGGAGTGCTTCAGTCTGGGATTTTTTAAGAACTATTTTTAGGGGGAAATGTGGGGCTTGCTTTGAGGGGCAGCACTGAGCCCTGAGCTCAGCTCGGAGCAATGACTTTGAAAGTCACTTTTGGGGTTTTTTTTCAGGCTAAAAAAAAGTTTCCGCCTCCTGAAGGAAACATTAAAATCCATGTTTAAATGATTAGAGATGTTGCCTTTCAATGCTCCCCTAAATGCCACTTGCTGATTTTCAATTCCAGTGCGACCCTCTTATTTTAAAAACAAATATTCAGTGTAATTTGTACGGGCTCTAAGACTTCTGTGCCATAAAACAGCCCTGCTGGGAGGGTGCTCTCCCCATCGCAGAGCTGGGAAACCCCTGGTAGAGCAGGACATGGAAAATTTAATTTATTAATTTTATTTCCCTCTAAAATCTGTGCGTTGGGGACAGTAGAAATTGGGTTTAGGCTCCAGCTGGGAGAGGGGAGAGAGGGTAAAGACCATTTGAAGGGCTTGCCGGGGCTCCTGGAGAGCCGGGGGGCAGAGACTGGCAGTGCCGTGGGGCTGGAGCATCCCCGGGATGCAGAAGAGACCGTGGGCACTGCGGGGACACCTCGTGTCCTTGTGGGAGGAGGGGGAGGTCCCCGTGAGAAAACTTCTTTTTCTGCTGTTTGCAAGAGAAGAGTGAAAACAGGAGGGTCCTGGCGCCTCCTGGGGAGGCAGCAGCAATCAGAACAGCAGTTTGTGCATTTATGAAGATATTTTGTACCCCGGAACACCTTGTTTTTTGGTTAAAGGTGAAAAGTCGTTCGTGCGTGGGAGAATGACACGGGTCAGGGATAAATCTGAAATCTTCTGACATGGGTGTGGGGAGTGCAGGTGTCCCACGTCCACATCCAGGAGGCAAAACCCGCACACTCACTTCAGTGGCGGGTTATGTTGTGGAGGAGCAACTTTTCATCAGACATAATAATTATTTATATGATATAAAATGTGCTAATTGGTGTTCTGTTTACAATAAATCTCATCAAATAGTGACTGAATGTGGCAGCAGGTAAAAAGGGCAAATTCGAAGGATTTTTGTAAAAAAAAAATAAAAATAAATAAAACCAATCTAGTTGCAGTGTTTTCTGACAGAACCGTCCTGTAAATAATTATGATAATGACAATTTATTATTATTGTTAATAACAAGAATAAGACTCCCGATATTTAATCCCTGTGATTATAAATACAGGACCTGCTTTTAGGTATATAAAAAAAAAATCATTAAAATCAATGAAATTCGTATTAGACGATCAAAGGGAAAGCTGAAACTCCACAAATCACTTATTATTTGCCGGCATTTCCAGCCGTAACTTGGAGAACTGATTGTTAACAAGGTGGATGATTTTTGTTATTATTTTATTAGTAGGCTCCAAGTTTTTTTGGGGGGGTTGCAGTTCGGATTCAGCCTGTTGGGTGATGGATGGAGCCGGGGCAGGGAGGACTTGCCGGGACCCCCGGCACTGCTCCGGCTCCGCTCGGGGAGGGGGCGCAGGTTTTGGGGGCACTTTTGGAGCTCCTGCTGCTTCCACGCTCTGGTCCCCGTGCAGGTCTGTTACAGGTAATCGGCTAAAATCCCTGGCGTTGTGGTTTTTATAAAGAAAAAAAAAGACCCGTTTTCCGTCTCCCAGAGCTCTTCAAACCTCTTTTTTGTTGTTGTTGTTGTTGTTCCGTGGTGTTTTTTCTCGCCGCGTCCCAGAACTTCTCTCCCCAGAAGCGATGGGGAGAGAGGGTGGGGGAACATGTGGGGCCCCGGCGGAACACTCCACGCAGGGATTTCTCCAAGAACTGCCCCAAACCAGCCCCGTCCCCGCGTTTCTCAGTGCAAACCAAACCAAAAACCCTCTCCACCCTCGCTGTGGATATTTGCAATTTATTTACGATTAGCCCCAAATTTACCAGAGATGACAGACTGAAGCGGGAGGAGGGGGGGGAAGCAATTCAATTAATTTGTAATCTTGCATTTCATTAGAAAATGCAAGAATAATGATCACGTCCAGCAGGCAGTGGGGGGAGAAAAAAAATCATAAATGGAGATTTCCCCCTCCCGAATCAGATTATAAAATAAGCGCTTTTTTTAATTAAATTAGTTGATGCGTAGTTGATCGGAGTATCCCCAGATTACCAGCGAGGTAAACACAACAAATAGAAGTAACAAAGGACACTAAAGTTGACTGCTCTCCCCTTTTTCGGTGTAGAATTCGGGGGCTGCTGAGGGGGGGGTCCCGAGGAAGAAAAGAGTCGGGGATTTGGGGAAAGAGCCGGGGATGGGGGCACGGGCGTGCAGCCGGCTCGCAACAGGGCAAGTAATTCGTTTGCAAACAGGCTTCTGCCGGCAGCGAAAAGATCCGCGCTGAACTCGCAGCAACTGAGTGGTTTTCACCCGGGTTAAACCCCAAAAATCAGCAGAAAAGCGTCACTTGAGGCGGGGGCAGCGGCGGAGCCGCGGCTCGAAGCGCGGAGCGCGATGGCCCCGGCCCGGCCCGCCGTCCCTCCTTTTCAAAAATTCATTGGCGTTTCTTTTTCATCTCTTTTTTTTTTTAAAAAAAACACCCTTATTTCCCACGGAGGAACCTCCCCGCGCTGTCCCGGGTGGGATTCGCTCGCTCTGAGCATCCCCCACCCCGCGCTGGGCAGGACTGAGCGCTGCCGCCCGCGGGTGGGTGCGTGGGAAAATCCCCTCAAAACCCCCCAGTCCTTCCCCGCCAAACTTCAGCTTCGTTTTCTGCCTTTTCTCCTCTCAAGTTTCCACCCCGGCAAATCGGCAAAATAAAAAAAAAAAACTCTTTAAATTGATCCAATCCATATTTTAATTTTTTTTTTCCCTCTCTAAAAAGTCGTTGAAGTCCAATTAAAACCCAGGAGGGGAAGTTTGGGGGAATATCGTGTGTTTCTGGGTCTGCTCCCAGCTCTGTGCCGGAGGAAGTGTGAAATCTCGCCTGCCACACGCTCAGACAAAGCCGTCTTGTTACCTGGGATTTGTCGGGTCAAGCAGGATCCCGTTTTAAGCCAGTTACTAAATGTAATTCTCCCACTTTGCCTCTTAATTTAGCGAACGAAAAAAAAAAAACAACCCAACTTTTCTGCTGGGGGCAAAAATCGCAACGATCATTTACCCTCACAATTTAAAAAAATAATAATAATAGAAAAGGTATTTTGGTCACGTTATTATTCCGCTAATGTTTGTTCATTTCCAGAATGACCAATATTTGAGAAATGTTTGAAGGCACTAAAATGGCCGCATTGAATTAGAAATTATTTGGGTAAAATACCATATTTCAAATTACAATTTTAATTGTCCACGTTAAAAAAAAAGGAAAAAAAAGAGAAAAAAAAAGAAAAAAAAAGAAAAAAAATTCTTAACAAGGCTTTCACAGGGTCCTGAGCTGGTGGGAACCAATTTAGCTCCTTTGTGTAGCATCATCCCCGGGTATTTCCTATTATTCTTAGGAATTTGGATTGATTCTTTATTGTGGGCTAAACATTTTCTTAGTGCTCCTGCTATTTATTTTTTTTTTTCCCCTTGGAAAAAAAAATAATAATTGAACCTCTAAATGAAAAAGTATAAAAATAAGAGTTTGTGTTTTGGGACTTATTGCATGCCTACACAGAAATGAGAGATCTCAGGTCTGTGACTGAACGAGTGTTCTCAAATGTGGAGCAATCCTTCTCAAAACTAGTTTTAATTGCAGAACAATCCTTGAGACTGTTGGGTGCAAAAACGTAATCAGTTCTGAAGTTGGTGGAAATTTTCAGTCATTGATTAAAGCAAAAGAATTACAAGTGTGGGGAGTTAATGATAAATAGTGTCTTAATGATAAATAGTGTCTTTCACTGTCCCTGCTCAGCAGCATCCTCGTGCAGCAAAGCCACTCCAGCAGTGGAGCCGTAGATCCCAAATACTTCTGCCTTTAAAAAAAAATAAAAACAAAAAAGGGGGTTTGAGAGGTCTTCAAAAAATGCAAGTGTTCCCAGAAATGAGGCTGGGTCCTTGCTCCAGCTGCAATCTGCCAGAACAAGAAAAATACACGGTTTTTATCACCCATCCCGTGCCCTGGAGGCCTTTGGAAGGGACAGGTGGATTTGGAAGGGGCGGGTGATTGGAAGGGCACGGGTGGGTGTCCGTGGCAGGGCACGACGGTGGGCAGGGAAGAGGCTGCAGCCCCTCCGGAGCGGAGCTCAGCTGCCCTCTGATCCAGAGGCGTTTCAACCACACCTCAGGCCACTCTGCTGGTGCTTCATAGCTTGTTGGACTTTACCCTTGCGAAGGGCTGTGAAACCTTCAACAGGCTTCGGGAAAAGAGTGGTGCCTTCCAGTGGGACGGCACCAGGACTGGTACTGGCACCTCCGAGGATGGAAGGTGCCGTCCCAAATCTCCCCGGATAGGTGCAAGCGTCCCTGCTCCTCACAACAGCGATGCTGAAGGGCTGTTAACATATTTAGTTCCTTTTTTAACGTGGAAGGCCGAGGTGTCCTCAAAAGCCACCCTTCTCCCCCCCTGCCTGCCTGGATCCCCCACCCTTGCGCGTGGTGCCGGCGCCCAGCATTGTGCACGGCCCTCCAGCCCCGCTCGGCCTTTTGTCAGCCCCCTTTTCTGTGTCAATCAGATGCCTTTTGTCGGGTCCCAGACATGTTGTGTCCACACGCACACAAACATCCCCGCGCAGAGCGTGGGGAACGCGACGCACATTCAGATCGCGCCCCGCGCCCTCCCGGGCCTGGGCACACACACGCACACGGGGGACACACGCGTGTCGAACGGTCACCTTGTCCCCTCCACAGGGGCTGGAGTTGGGATTTGGGGGTGGCTGGAGCAGGAATGGTGAGGGTGTCCATCCTGCAGGGTGTCCCTGTGTCTTTGGGCACCGTCTGTCCTGCAGGATGGAGCCATGGGCTGCTGGCACTTCTCTCCCTCGCCATGAGTTTTCCTCCCCTGTTGCTTTTCTCCATCCCTCGCTTTGAGCTGGGTTTTTTTCCAGTTTTTCACCCATGTTTCTCAAGCAACGGGCCATGTTTGATCAATTCCCCAAATCGTCCGTAGAAAATGTTGATTTTTTACAGTCTTACGTGCTTTCTTGTGAGATCTGGTGCAATTAAGGTCACCAGGTGATAGAGACACCACAACTGAGGGAGAACACATTGAACAGCCCTTCCCTGAGTCCTGGGCTTCTCTCCATCCTCAGCTGCCCCCAGCCCGGAGCTTGCTGTCAGGACACCGACTTTCTGCAGCTTAGAGGGTGACTTTGGGCTAAAAGCCAGCGCTCTGGGGACTCTGACAGCTCAGGGCTGGGGACCCGCACAAAGGGGTGGCAGCCCCGTTCCTCGCCTGCTGGGACGGGGCCGGTTTCCATCTGTCCCCTCATGGCCCACCCCAGCACAGAGGAGGCTTCTGCCCATCCCACAGGCCGGAGCGGCCCTGGCCAGGCCACTCGGTGTCCTCGACCACTCAGGCCTCGACGGCACCCACAGCCCGGCAGGAACACCGAGGGGACGGAGGGGAGGCAGGAGCACAGCGTGACCTCGGGCTCTGCCCGCGGAACAGCCACCGCCGCCGCCTTCTTCCCTGGGCATCGACAAAATGGCGTCAGGGGCTCCCAAATGGCGGCGCTGGGGCTGGCGGGGAAGGCGCCGGCGCGGTGCCAGGGCCGCGCCGAGGGCACAATGACTGGCACATAACGGCCCCCTCGCCGCGGCCGCCCCTCGCCGGGGCCGTGCCAGCTGTAGCCCCCCTCCCTCCGCCTTGGCACGGGCAGGCGGCCCCGCCATGGCCGCCTCTGAGGAGGATTAAGGCCGCAGTTGTGTCTCCCTTCTTTCTTTCCCCCTCAGTGGCTGAGAACAGGAAACGTGAACCTATCTGAGACTAATTGACTTGCAAATTAATCGTTTGTCCCTGTGCCTGATAATTAGTGCTAACGATTTTTACACCACCACCGCCCCCCCCACCACCACCCTTTTGCTCTCTCCTCCTCCTCTTTATTTTAAAGGGAGCTGTTTTCCCTTTCTTCTCTTTCCCCCCCCTCCTTTTTTTATCCATCCTCGCCCCAGTTCTTCCCTGAGCATCCCCAGCTGCCCCCGCCGTGGGGAGAGGATGGCACGGGGTCCGGGGTGAAGGGGCCTGGCAGGGCGGCCGCCCCGCTCGGGCACCCACAGCTGCCGGTTCCCTTCCCACGCCTCGGTGCCAACCTCCACGTCTGCCCCGCCAGGGACAATGGACGGGGCTGGGAGAAGGGGGTCAGGGCTTTTTTAGGGGCTGCAGAGGGGCTGGGAGAAGAGCAAGCGGTGCTCTGGGATGTGGCATCGCTTTGGAGGTGGCGGCGGCTGAACCGGCGTTTCCGAATTTCCCAAATACCCAGGGAACGGCTTTTAAAAAATAATAAATAAAATGTTAAAAATCGCTTCAAAAGGAAGCAAAGGTTGGGGGTAGTTTCCTCCAGCCTTCCTCTTCCTCTGGCTTTATTCCAGGGATACATCTCGTTTTTATGAGTCAGAAGAGGTGCTTCTCCTGGAGAAAGGCAGCTCAACGTGGATGCTGGAGGCTGGGCATTGAAATCACTGGCGTTGTGGCTTTGTCCAAAAGCCGGGGTGCTTCAGGGAGTGGACAGTGCTGGTGGAATTTAATGTGGGAGAAGGGGGGAAAGTGGGTTTGTGGTCAGTTTTGCGGTCTGAGGTCTCTGGGTGCAGCTCACCTCTGTGCCAGAGCCCGGGAGCAGCTCAGGGCTGACGGGAGGGGACGTGTTCAGCTCATTGCCGATATCTCAACAGCAAAATGAAGTTTTGTCGAAATTATTCTATTTTACAGGAATATTTCCCTGTCAGCAGCAGAACAACCCCAGTAATACGTTATTCCAACGCATGTATTGAAGGCTGGTAACATAATACACCATAAAGTACCTTAGTTGTTTCATTTCAGTTAACTTCTGTTGTATATTGTATCTCCAGTGAGACTGTGCTGTGCAAATAATTGAAAATTCTCTACCTAATTGCCATGTTTCAATGTAATTCAAACCAAAACACTTTGATGCTCCTGCACTGGAATTCTTGAGAAATTCCATGTGGCGAATTTAATTTTTTAAAAAATTTTTTTTTTCTCCGTGTTTACTTGGAGGAAAAAATGCCATTTAGAGGGAGATGAGTTGGGGTGGAGGGGAACCCTTTTGTGGTGTTGATCTCCCCTTTTTTGCCTGGCTGGATGGGATTTGCACCCTCTTAGTGTCAGGCAAGGCAGGAGATAAAACAGCCCCTCTGTGTCCGTGCTCAGGACCCTGAGCAGCCCCCAGGCTGTGGCAGAGCCAGGGTTTGTCCACCCTCCCCATTCCTGACCCTGAGTCGGGCTGCAGGCAGGACCCCGGTGTCCAGCTCCCCTCCAGCCACGAGAGGCTCCTTCCTCTGGTGCCCAACCGTTGATAATTAAAGGGATCCTTTTCCTCGCAGCTCTCCTCCCCAAATGCTCCCGGTGCCTGACACCATTTGTCAGCCGTACCCCTGCTGTAATCCTATTTTTGCCCCCCTCCCTGCCCTGCTTTGTGTCCGGCGCTCTCTTCGCCTCTCGTTTTCGCGGCTCCTGCTGCTCAGGCGCTGCTGGTCCCCCCTTCCCTCGGAGCCGGGAGTCTATAAAGCACTCGCGGGCTCGGCGCTCATGAACTCGCTCTGTTTGGTTTGACCAGAGTTAATTGCACACAAACTCGGGCCTGTCGGCACACAGGGGCTCTTTGTTCCCGCAAGAATCACTCGCCCTCCGAGGTCGCTGTGGCCGCGACCTGCTGTCCCCGAGGGTCGCCCCGCCGACAGGCAGTGTCAGTTTGATCCCTGCCCCGTGGAGAGGGTGGGCTGGTGCAGGTTGATGTGGGGAAAGAAGCTGGAACGGGGAGCCGAGGCGTTGGTGGAGCCTTTTGGGTCAGGCTCATTGAAGTAAGGTGATGATTAGCAAGGATTGCTGAGCTTGATGGCTGGGGAGGGGGAGAGAGGGTGAAAGAGACGTTTAGGGGTGGATTAACCCCCGTCAGACCTGCACAGGAGGCTTCCCAGATTAAACACGAGTTCAGCGGTCTGTAAACGCTCCCCTTTGGCCGGGGCTGCTTCACCAGAGCAGCTCTGGGGTTAAAGCTCTGCAGTGTGTGTTTGGGACTGATTCCACAGCATCTCAATTCCTGCTCGTGCTCCTGGGGCCCACATCCTTTAAATCTCCTCAATGTGTCCTTAGACACACCCCTGTGTCCTCGGAGACTTGACTCCCAAGCGCCAGGTTAACCTGGGTACTTTGTTCCCCTTAACTTTTCGAAGCGCTCAGGAGCGTCTGGTGAACTTTTATTTGGTTTGTGGTCCCTCCAAGTGGTTTTGGGTGATGTTCCCATCTGTGTGGTGCTGACTACACAGTGCACCAGACGTGGCTGTGACGTGCCTGGCGCTCCAGGGCGGCAGAGACCTGGGAATCCTGAGTGGAATTGGGTGCTGCTCAGAGGAAAGTGCATCGGCCAGGGAAAAGACACTTTGCTCTCTTGCTGTCTCAGCTCTGAGAGGGCACAGGAGTGTTTGCTGGTGGGTTGCTGGCAGGTACCAGCACAAGGAACGTTGATCCTGGTGAGGGCTGAGATGGCACTGAGGGCTCGGTGGCCCCTGGGCAGGACCATCCTCCCTGGAAACCCCTTCCGACCTGCTTCCCCCGCCAGCCATAACCTTCACTGCTGCTGCTGGGGAAGTCAGTCCCTTTCCTCTTCAGCATCCTCAGGCTCCAACTGAGTCCAAGACATGAGTTATAACGGGTTTCAGAGGACGAGGTGGCCGATAACTGACAACAGCAGCGTGAGCAATGCCCTTCAAGGCTCTCCAGAGTGGCAGAGTGCCCTGGGTGCTCATCAGTGCTGGAGAGGGTGTCCCCAGTGACCATCTCATCCCTGGGCAGGTGGGAAGTGTCCCCGAGGTGGGCAGCCCTGTGCAGAGCCCTCGGAGCTGGGCGGGCTGGCGAGACGCTGCCTCGAGGCGGTTTCCCAATCCTGCGCACCTGGTACTCTGTCAATGCAGCCACTTGGCTAAATGTGGGTCATTGTAGGAGGGTGCAGCCACTCGAGCAAACAAGCCTCAATTGCCCACTGATTGGGGTGGCTGAGAGCACCATCACTGAAATTTCTGAGGGGGGAGGCATTAATAATCCCCATTCTGTCTCTGCAGCCCTTGCCCCCTTGTTATTTCCCTCTTTGTGTCTTAATTTGGCCCATTATTATTATTTTATAAAAGGGCCTTTTCTCCACCCCCTCCCTCTTGAAGACACTCCTTAGACCGATGGGAAAATGGCAAGGAATAATTATGAAAAACATCAGTGGAGAGAGGGCCATCTGAGAGGGATTAAAGGATTACAATTAAAACTCATTTTAGGGAGGTGATGTGACATTAGCGTTTTCATTCTCCCCCCCCACCCCACCCCCCTTCCCCAAACACCCTCCAGGATATCTGGGTCTAAGTTGATTAAATGACAAAACTCCAGCTCAGAGGGAAACGACAACAAATTAAAAACTGAGCAAAATGAAAAAACAGCAACCCAAAAATGATTTGCAAAATTAAGTGAAAATGAGGTCACTGAGAATTACTGAAAGTCTGGCGGCAGCTGGAAATGGGGTGGACGAAGCACCTGCCACTAATAGCGGGTTTCTGGTGGTGGGAGCATCTCCCCGCTGCCTGTTCCAGCAGCAGGTGAAGATGTCTGAGGTCTCTCTTCCAGGATATGAGCTGAGTGCTGGCTGGGCAGTGGCAGTGGCTGCTTTTGGTAAGGCTGGTGCTCCCTGCTGGCTTTGCCAGCCCTGTGCTCCGTGAGGGCTTTGCTGTGGGAGCTGAGCTCTCCCTCCATCAGCCTGAGGAGGATCTGCAGCCGGAGAGCCCAGCCCAGGAGGTGCCCCTGTGCCAGGGTGGTGCTGGGGCAGCAGGACCCCTGTGCCAGCCTCAGCGTGTCCCTTCCTGCTGTGGCTCCCTGGCCCATTTTCTCCTCTCTTCTTGCAGCTCCTCTGGTGGCTGGAGCCAGCGAGCCCCTGCCCTGTGTGGTTTCCAGCGATTCCCAGCTCTGGGGTGTGCTCGACTCTCCCTGAGCAAAGGTAAGCAGAGGGTGACTCCTGTGGCCCAGACACCTTCCCTCTCTTATCCTACCCATCGGGATGCCCATTCCACCTCTGCCACAGAGAATCCTGACAGGGCTCCCGGGACAGGAGCTACTCAGGGCAGTGTTGAAATTCAGTGCATTGTAAATGAGAGGTGTCAGGAAAGACAGTTCCTCGGAGCAGGAGCTGTGGGGGAGCCGAAACTTCCGAATGGAAACACACACAGCAAGCTGGGACTTTATTTTGTTGAGAAAACCAAATTCTGGGATGATTGCTGGCCATTTCAGCCAGGAGTCATGAAGCCTGGAATGGGGGATTCTCCTTTATAAAACAAAAAATATCTGTAATTCAAATGATGTGCACACCTAATCCAGTGCTGCTGGCCCTGTTTGAAGCAGGGACGACACGAAGATGTGGAGGCAGATGTGTGGCTCAGGCTCTGCAGTTCACCGTGCTCGGGAAGTTTTGGCTGCCAGCATCTGATCTGTAGGGCCCCGAGAGCCACAGCGGGATTGAGCCCACTGTCCTGCCCCGAAAGCACAGGTCTCATTGCAGGAACTCAGCCACCAAATCCTGCAAGTGCCTGGGAACGCTCTCCCTCCAGTGCGTGTGTTTTGGCCGCTCGGGCAGCTTCGGGCGCGCAGGTCGGGAGCAGAGCTGTGTCCTGCTGTTCCTGCTGCCAAAGGGGGTCGGGCTGAAGCCCAGCCTCTCCTCTTTTCCTCCATCCCACAGCCTGGCATAGCTGGGCATCCCCTCACGTGGCCGCGCACGTGGGCACAAGGGCTCGTCATGTGAGGTGCCATATCGTGTCTCGTACTGGGAGGCAGGGAGAGATGAAAAAGCTCAACGGAAGGGAAACTCCCCCTTCCTCCCCCCCCCCCTCCTCCCCTCCCCAATCCAGCCTATTTTCTTTCCTCTCCTTTTGTTTCTGATTTCCGGAACTATGCGGCGAAGCAAAGCGTGGGGAGAAAGAAAGAGGCTGAAGAGAGCTGGCATCTGGCAGGGAAAAGAACAAAATAGCAGAGCAGGGCTTTGCTAGGCAGGAGCGGGGAAGGCGGGCAGATCCCAGGCCCCTCTGCCCCATCGGCAGCGACTGCTCGGGAGCTGGGCGAGCCCCGGGGAAAATTCAGGGTCTAAACACGGAGCTGGTCCCAGGCAGGTACAAACTGGCACAGATCGTGCTGGTAACTGCAGTGGAGAGGTCAGCCCAGAGGCTCAGAGTCTAGACTCAGGGACATCCTTCTTGCTCCCCCTAATTCACAGTATCTGCTCCTTGATCTCCCTCCTGTCACGAGCTCCATCCCCGCGGGCATCCCCAGCCACCTGTCCCAGCAGCGAATTCCCCAGGGCCATGCACTGCACCTCCTGCACGACACCAGGAGGCTGCTGTGTGGTGACAAGGCCCCAAAAAGGAGGAAGTTGTTCTGCCATGGTCTTTTCTCTGAGGCTGAAATGATCAGCGTGGTGCAGTTCATCCTGTGATGTCCCTTTTACAGTCGGGGCTGGGAGATGCCTGAATATATTTTATTCCTGTTTTTTTCCTCTGTCCCGGCCAGTACAGAAAGAGATCTTTGCATACAGACCCAATGTTAATTAGGTAAATTAATTAGGACCAAGATGCAGTGTTTTCCCCCTGAGGAGGAAATACAGTAAACTCCATTTTTGTGAGCTGTTTATTCAGCCAGGGGGGTCGAAGGAGAATAGCCGTGTCAAAGAAGCTGCCATTTTCAAGGTCCTTGTGTCCCTTCTGCGCCGCCCTAGAAAGGGAACAAAACTCTGTTGACAGCAAAATCTCAGCAGGAGCCCCTGGGCTGAGGGGCACGGGGAAGCGAAGTGGAAAGGGTGCCAGGTTTCCGAGCGCCTGGAGGGAACAGGCTTTGGTCTCCGGCGTTTCAATGGGCCGGGGAAAGCAAATCAGCCCTTTCAAGGCCAATCCCGCTGTTCTCCAAGGCACACACGGGGGACAATGCGCCGCTGGCAGCGGGGCGGCAGGAAAGGGACTGGGTGGCCGTGGCAAGGGTGAGGGCAGGAGAGCTACCGGGGGCCGAGGGCTGGCAACTGCCCTCCTGCTCCGTCCATCCCGCCTCCTTGGAGCGCGGTGAGGGGCGCTGGGGTGCACTGGAACAGCTCAAGGAGGCTGTTGGGGTGGGGAGATGGGGCACCCGTGGGTGTTTCTCTCTATTTCGTTGTTTCTTCCCTCTGCACCAGCACAGTCACAGCTAGTGCGGTGAAGGAGCACTGAAGCATTTGTGCAGCTCCCTGATCCTCTTCCCAGCCCAGCTTTGAGTTCGTTCCATCCTGAAAGCCCATGCCCAGGAAAGCCTGATCCCAGCCCACGTGCCTGCTCCAGCGTGGTGTTTATGAGTGGATCAACGCTCTCCCCGGGCCGTGCCGTGGGACGGGCGGGTCCGTGGCTGCGGCCGGAGGGGGTTTCACGCCGCTGTGCCTGCTGGAGAGGAGCAGAGCTGGGTTTGTTGCTCCTTGGCAGCCTCTCCCAGCCCAGCGCTCTGCCCACAGCACCATCTCCCGTCGGCATCGCTCTGGCTCGCAGGGGCAGTGCATCCTGGGAATTTCCTTCCCCGGGGCCAGAATACCTTCACCCCAAGTCCGACCGTGCGGACGATCTTCCGCCATCGTATTTAACCCCCCTCCCCACCCCTGGCCGAAGCCAGGATGAAAGCAGTGGGGTTTTTTTCCTCTTTCTTTCTTTCTTGCTTTCTTTCTTTCTTTCTTTCTTTTCTTTTTTTTTTTTTTTTAATGGCGTTTCATTAGCCTCCAAATCAGACAGGCGAAACAATGGTGTTCTGTCAGCGATGGGCTTTCGTGCTGATTTCATCTCCTCTCTCATCCGTATGCAAACCAGCCTCCAGCAGGCTTTGGTCATGCCATGGAAACCGAGGTGCAGGCCCGGAATGGGGGTTCTCGGAGTGAGAAATCTCCTGTTCGCTTTTTCCCATTTGCATAATGCAACTTTTCTTCCCCCAGACACTGAGGCGCTTTGTTTATAGAGAGCCGAGAGAAAAGGGGATGCTGGGGACAGAGGAGGGACCGCGGGGAGGGGGAAAGTGCCCGGTGGGAGTGGGGAAGAGGAGGGCAGCGCTCGCAAAAGAAGAACACGCAGAGAAAAGCGCGGGGCGACTGGGAGGGAATATATATGAGGATGGGGACTGGGAAATGGGGCCGGGCCGGTTCCCCGTGATCCTGGGACCCGTGCGCTCCTTTGGCCTCTCTGTGCGAGCCGAAGGGTGTCGGGGGGACTTGGCGTGGCTGAGGATCCAGCTGGGAGCCTGGATCCGCGCTGAATTAAAGCCGGTTGTCATGATAATGCCCCCCAGAGGAAGCAGGAGCCTTTTCAAGCCCTGCCTGAAATACCTCAAAGGGTTTTGTGCGAGGAGCCCCTAAGATCCTCAAGCAGTGGAAGCCGAAGGTTGTTTGGGGGAACAGCGGCCTGCGGGGCTCGCGGGAAGGAGGTGGCTGAGTGACAGTCAGCAGAGCGTGAGGGCCCGGCCCTGGGAGGTGGGGAGAGAAACAGGGGGTGATAAAATCATTCCTGGATTTATCCACAGGGCTGTGGGGGGCTGGGAGGGAGGGAGGGCAACAAAACCAAATTCTCATCCGTTTCCCTCCCTTGGAACGTGGCAAACTCCAAGGTGGCACAGGGGAGGCAGGAGGGTGAAGGGACTGGATAGTGCAGTCCCCACCAGTGCCCCCCAGCTTTTTGGTGTCACTGGAAGCAAGTCACCCCCAACTTGTGCTTCTCTTTCTGCAAACTGCTCTCTGCAAACCAGTTTGAGATCTACTAATATCAAGGGCAAGGGGCTGCTCTAACGAGTCTCTTCACCTCCTAAAAACAAACCTGGTTCTTGGTGGCTCCGTCTTGGGCGACAGGGTTTGATTTGTGAGTTGGATGGATGCAAGATTAATAGCAATAATAACAATAATAGCAACGAAATGTATTAATCAGTGACGGATGACAGACATGAAACCTGCAATTAGAAGTATTTTAGGATATGTAAAAATCCCCGCGAATGATTTGCAAATGAG
This sequence comes from Lophotriccus pileatus, assembly GCA_035583135.1. Taxonomy (NCBI): domain Eukaryota; kingdom Metazoa; phylum Chordata; class Aves; order Passeriformes; family Tyrannidae; genus Lophotriccus; species Lophotriccus pileatus. The sequence continues at coordinate 2,318,039 of JAWWES010000071.1, forward strand.
GTGCAGACAGTAAAGCAGGCGGCAATGGGGATATTTTTGGGTTTCACCTCAAAGTGGGGCTGCTTTTTTATTCCTAAGGTGCTTCAGTGCAAGCTGGATGTACAGACACGTGCTCCTGAGGGAAGGTCTCCTGTTGGCACTGTAAAATATGTGGGGAAAAGCAGAGAGAGAATATCTGTGCTTTGGAGGATCCTGCAGTGGCTCCACAGAGCCCCTTCAGCCAGCAGGAATGCCCACCTGGACATCCCTCTCAGGTGCACTGGTACCTCTGCACGGCACAGCTCTGCACTGCTGATGTGCCACGTGGATGCTGCTAATGCTCTGGAAAAGGGATGGGGATTTTTGAGGCAGCTGCTTTGGGGCTTTTTCTCACTGATTTTACTCTGGTTTCTGCAGAAAATGAGATTTCTGGCTTCACGGGGTGTGTCTGTCACTTCTCATCTCTCTCCCAGGAACTTTTGAAACAGGACAGCTTCGTCCCCATTTGGCTCAGTGCCAGTTTTGGGTCCCCCAGTTGGTGGAACTGCTTTGGCTCTTCAGTTATAGGCATTTTTCAGAAGCTTATTTCTACTACTAGCTGCAAAAAGCAGTTTTTACTCCATGACCAGCCTGGAGAGGGGCAGCGACCCTTCCAATCGGACAGGGACAGAGAGGGGTCTGTGTGGTAGGGGCTTGCCAGGGTGCAAACTGCAAATGCCTCTGCCTAACGAGCTCTGTGGTTAATGAGGCATCAGAGCATTCCAGTCCAAGGGGACTTCAGCCCAGGCAGAGTTTCTGAAGGAGCCTCACACACCTCTGGCCCTGCCCGTGTCGAGACAGTCCAAACCCCATCCACGGTGGTCTTTGGGCAGTGACAGGGCAGCAGAGGAAGGAGCAGGGTGTGACTGAGACATGACTCAGGTGTGAAGTGCTGTGATGGGACGGGATGGGAAGGGGCAGCGGGTCGGTCGCTGCCGGAGCACGGAGAGGACTTCCCGGCATCGCTTCCACGCTCACCCTCCCACCCTCCGGCCGGCCGGTCATGCCAATTTGTCACCAAGCTGGGATTTCAATTAAACCCCTAAAGAAGGGGTCAGGGGTTATGCAAACACGCTGGTAAGGGCCGCTCGCCTGGAGGGCTCTCCCGGGGCCGCTGGTGCCGGCCCCTCGCTTTACACAGCCCCGGCTGCCCCGGGCTGAGCCCGGCTTTGTTCCCTCTGCTCCATTCAAGAGGCAGTTTGTCAATAAAATTGACCTCTTGGCTCCCCGGGGGTGCTGCCACCTCCCTCTCCCAAGGGTTTGGCTGGAGTGGGGCTGACGGTCCATCTGTGGTCTTCGTGCCCCTGGACGTGCCAAGGGTGAGGGCGGGGATGGGAGCAGGAAGGCCACATGTTGTGGGCCCAGCAGCAATCACAGCAGCTTCTTCTGCCCATGGGGCCTTTTATTACCAGTCTCTGCCCTTTGGGCTTTTGCACCTGAGGGCAGTTCCAGCTGGAAACCCCAAGGCAAACACAGGGTTCTGTTCATCCTCTCCAGGCCTCGTTCTCCTTCCAGGGCCATCCCTCTCACAGCCACCTCCACGAGCATCCCATGATGGTTTTCTGCTCCTCACCATCCAGGCTGGGTTGATGCAGGGACCTGGAGGTCTCCTCCCGAAGAACTGAGCCCTGTTTTCCCTCCCTGTTACACAACCAGCACCGATGCTCCGCTCAGGGCAGCACCTCTCCCTACCAAGCCACGTGCCCACGGGCACATCCCTCCACTGTGGGCATGATCCCGCTTTTCAGGGAGGTGTGAGGCTTCCTGGTGGGCTTGGGTGGTGGGTCTGCATCAGCCCCTGCTCTGGTGCACTAATTGCACCGGGCAGCGTCGCAAACAAGCAGTGCTTGAACCCACAAGCCTAAGGAGGCCATTTCGGCTGGGAGATAAATGGATATCACGGAGCAAGTGGCAATTAGCGTGGGTAAAGAGCCCCTCAGTGACTGTCCCTTACATAACACCTTTGTTCCGGGCCCTTCACTTCATACTCAGTTTGTAAATAAACTTGACTCCCAGCGTTACTGGGGCCTTTATTCCCCCCTGATTTTATTTTATCATCCTTTGAACCCGGCGAAGAAGGAGTCGATTGTTCGCCCCTGGGAGATGCGGTTCCCCCGCGGCGCTGCCCGGCCTGGCCGTGCCCACTCGCCCCAAAATGGGCACTGGCAGCTGCCCACGCCAGAGCCACCCACGCAGCCGCCACGCCAGCGATTTTAATTGCTCTGCCCCCGCCGATGGTGCCCGGAGGCTCATTATGCTGCTGGTCATGAATGGGGGCCTCAAAACGTGGCTCTGTAATTGCAGTGGGCTGAGGGCGGTGGGGGCTTTCATTTGAGGGGCAGAGCTCTGGCCCCAGTGTTTGGGGTCAGGGAGGGAGTGTTGGGGAGCTCTGGATCAGTCCCAGTGCAGGGATCTGTCTCTAATTTGTGCTGTGTCCTGCCTGTCACCATCTAAACTGTGGGTCCTGCGAGGCTTTGTCTGCACCCACAGTGCTGCTGCCAGGCTGGCGGGGAGAAGAGGCTCCAAGGCACGGGGGGATGTGGATTTGGGGTGGATTTGGGGTGCCTGGTCCCAGGCTTTGGGCATGTTGTTGTGAGCAGGGCCCAATGGCTCTCCTGCCTTTAACCTGCACGCTCCAGCCTTTGCCAGCTCCTTTTCCAAAGGGCAGGAGCCTCTTGGAGAGTCACTGACGTGTTCAGTCCCACGAGTAGTGGCTCTTCCTCCACCAGCCGGGCTCTCCCCTTGCTGCTGGTCTCCCAGACCGCTGCTGGTGATACTGGGCTGCAGAGGGAAGCCCTCGGGCACTGCTCTTTGTTCCGTGCAGGGATGGTCGGGCTCCTCTCCCGAGCCTTCCCTCTCCCATATGGTGCCCATTATTAGACGTGTGCACCAGCCCTGTCTGACAAGGAGCTTTACAGGTGTCGCTGGGATAACGATTCACACTCTGACGAAGGTGGGAAAGATGATTAGCTGGCTTTCTATCAAACAGCACACGGCATCAGCTGCTCCGGGGGGTGGGGAGGCAGTGGGGGCTGCGGATGTGTAAGGACATGTACGCCGGCAGCTCGGGGAGCCCGGGCTTTGTCCTGCTTCTAATTCCAATGGACTCCCGGGCACCTCTTTGTGTGCCTTAGTTTCCCCAGCTGTAACAGGGGGACGCTGTTATTGCTTTGACTTGTAAAACACCCTTCGAGCAGCTGATTGAGCTCCTGCATTAGCAAGAGGTGAATTAGGCAGGTCTCTCGGCAGCTGGGCTGCCGCGGAGAGGGCAGGGGAGCTGTCAGAGCCGGGGCTCTCAGGGGACAGGGCTGGAGGTGGGGAAACACGAATTAAATGAACCCCCCGGACGCAGGCATGCGGTGCAGCGTGCCTGGAGCGTGCCCTGAAGGCTGTGAGAGCCCCGTGGTGCGGGGAAGGTTCCCTGGTGCCAGCGTGGAACGGGCAGGTGTGTGCGTGCCCTGCCCTGTCTGGGGGCTTTTCCTGCTGGTGTATTTTAAAGACTCGTTTACCAGACAGGTCCTGGCACCCCTAAGCCTGACACGGGCACACCACACACCCAGCCCTGCGAGCTGCTGGAATTCCTTCCGCTCTTTCCACATCCCGAATATCGTCGAGGAGAGAGGCAAAGTAGGGAAATAAGAATAGGATGAGCTTCTCTCGACTGTCCTCTGCTTCGGTGCAGGGAAAGCTGTGCTGTCTCACATTACATCCTCCCACGTCAGGCTGCGATCTGAGGGCGAGCCCTGCCTTTGAGAAGCGGTGGAGCAGAGACCTCCCCCCGGGGCTGGGGAAACTGAGGCACGGGCGGCGTCGGGCGCTCGAAGCATCGCCCCGAAGCAGAAGAGGTGTGAAGGTGCCCAAGCTCCCCGAGCCCTGTCGGGGTGCCACCATCACCCTCCTGTCCCGGGACGGGCCCCCGGCGCCGTGGGCAGAGCTTCGCTGCCTCTCCCCGAGCTCGCGGGGCCGGCGGGATTATCTGCTTAGCCGCGCCATCTGTTCCTCAAACTGCCATCATTATGTTCAACTTGGGGAAGAAAACGGCCCCTACAGAGAAGCAATTTGTTCGCTGACTAAACCTTTCAGGCTCTCGCCGGCCCGGCTCCCCTCGGCCGCTCGCACGGGCGAGTCCTGCGCTCGCAGCCGCCTCGCTTAAACAAACCGCGGGGAGAGCGGGCCGGGCGCGCTGGGAAAACGGGCGTGGGGAGGGCGCGGGGCTCCCCTAATCCGATTACAGAACATAACAGCCTTTCAGAGGGGCCGGGCGAGGAGAGGAGGAGGAGGAGGGAGGTCCATATCACACCCGACCCCGGCGTCTGGGGGTCTCGCAATGATCTCACTGGAGGGGCTTTTCTTCCCCGTCGCAGTGGGTTGCTTTTCACACGCGCGGCGAGGAGATCGGGAAGGAGAAAGGAAGGGGCTGCCTGGGAAAGGGGAGGGGAGAGATGGGAAGGGGTGAGCGCTGCCCCCCAGGCTGGGGGGGACGGCGACAGTCCCTTGCTGGGCACCAGCCCTCGTGCTCCTTCTCCTTCTCACACCCCAACCCCCGCGACGTGGCACGGGGTGCGTGTCGCAGGGACACGGACACGGGGACGCGGAGTGGAGCTGTGGTCCCTGCAGAAACCCTCAGCGCCTGCAGTGGCAGCAGAAACGGAGCCGGGTGACCCACTTCCACTGCGTTTTGCCGCGGAATTTCAGTGGCACCAAAGCATTTAATGTGCTGATTTCACCAGTTTTCTGTAACGAGCCACGAAAGTGGAAAGAAGTTAAAGCGCTGTTTTGACTTATATCAAAGCAAGAAGTTTTGACTTTCTGCTGCGTTTTAAAGCGATGTTTTATTCTCACCTGCAAACAAATGCTTTTCATTATTATTTTTTTTTCCTTTTTTTGCATCTTTGGTGCAGTCAGTGAAAGAAAACCTGTGCTTCAGCAGCAGCAACCAGAACAAGACGGTCCCAACTGTGGCCGCTTTGGTTGGGTTGCAAAGCATTTATCCCGAAGTTCACTGTGCTGGTCCTTCACCCTCTGCATGGGGTGGGGCTGTGACCCCCTCCCCGGGGCCGGTGCTGGCATTTGGGGACATCTGTGCCCATGGGAACACCCCATGGCAGGCGCTGGGGTCTGGCACAGGAGGTGTGAAAGTGTCTGGCAGCTGCCCCAGGCTCGTGGGAGGGGGGACCCCAAGGTCTGCCCCCACCAGGGACCCCTGGCACAGTCACCATCACCCCACTGAGAGCCCTCTGGGGCTGTGCCCGTGCTCCAGTTGCTGCAGGAGCCTCTGTGGGTTCCCTCAAGCTGCCACAGTCCCAGGGTGCTCCAGCCCGCTCCCAAGGCAGCTTTGGGGGCTGCTGCCCCTGCCTGGGGCAGGCAGAGGAGGTGAGGGTGTGGGGGCATGTGGGGATGGCTGCAGCAGCCAGGAGAGCATCTCTCTCCCAGTGGGGCCGAGGGCTCAGGGAGCACCTCCTTGGTTTGAGGAGGAGGGGTCTTCCTTGGCTCAATCCCCTGGCACAAGGTGGTGAGAGGTCAGGGGAAGGCAGGGGTCACTCTGTATTGACACCCTGGTGTCACCCTGCTCCTGCCCCTGGGTGCTGGCTGCCCTGGCTGTCCCACCCTCCAGTGGCCAAGGCACCCTGTTGGGTGGCTGTGACAACCCATGAAACCCACGCTGTGGGCAACAGTCTTTGGGATGCAAGGGGGGCTGGGGAGCTTTTCTTTCTTCCCTGGAAGAAAGGAAGGAAGGAAAGCTGAAGGAAACAGCCAGCTGAAGGAAACAGCCAGCAAAGGTGCTGTGGGAATTCACTGTGAAATCCCAAAGCTACAAAAGATCTGAGGTTTTTAATTGTTGTGTGCAAAAGTGTCCGTAGAAACTCTTTGCTGCTTTCTGTGCAGCCTCCTGTGCCCCTTCTCCAGCACCAGCACCCACCCCCATTGCCTTCAGAGAGCAGCAGATGGGGAAACTGAGGCACAGAGCAGAGAGGGGGAGTGCCTGAGCCAAACCTGGACACACTGAGGCATCCCTGGAGAAAGCTGGATTGTTCCCACAGGAACACCTGGATCACTGCAGCATCTCTTCACCCTGCAAAGGCCTGTGGGCACCCGGCTTCTCCCAAAGCATTCAGGGCCAGAGCTGTCTCCAGAGCAGGCTGCTGGGAAGTTCAGGCTGCCAAAAGTCACCTGGCAACGGCAGAGGGTTCATCCTGGTGGGGCAGGACCTCACTGGGGATTTGGGGTCGTTACACCAAGGTGCTGATGCCCGGCTCCTTCCCACTCGTCCTGGGGATTTGGGGTCGTTACACCAAGGTGCTGATGCCCGGCTCCTTCCCACTCGTCCTGGGGTCACGTCCTTCCTTGTCCACCTGCACCGAGAACAGAGACATGGAGAGGGGTAGAAATGGGCCCTGCTCAGGGCAGATCGGGGTTGGATGGGAGCAGGAGGAAATCAAGCTGGATACTAGGGGAAAATCCTCATGGAAAGGGCTGTGCATCCCTGGCACAGGCTGCCCTGGACACTGGTGAGGTCACCATCCCTGGAGAAATGGTGTGGATGTGGCACCTGGGGACATGGTTGGTGGCCTTGGCAGTGCCGTGGGAATGGTTGGACTCGATGGTTTTGGAGGGCTTTTCTGACCCTAAGTCAGGCAGTGATTCTGTGATTCCATGACCAGGGGCGTTTACTGCAGCTCTCCTGCCCAAGAGCCCGCTGCAAGAGGAGGGGGGGTATCGGCTGCTTGAGTCCCTTTTTTTACCAGAAAACAGCGAGCTTTACCTCCCAGAGGACGGCGTTCTCCAGGTTTCCCTCGTCCGGGGGAGACCTCAGCGCCTTGGTTTTCAGGACGGCTCCTGAGGATGCCGAAAGCCGGGCGAGGGCGTCTGAGAGCGGGGCGGCCGCTGCCCGGGCTTCCCCTGACATCTAGCGGCAGCGCCGGGCTGGGCGGCACGAGGGGAGCCCCGGACACGAGGGGAGCCTCAACCCCGAGGGGAGCACTGCCTCGGGGAAGCCCCCGGCCCCGTGGGGAGCCCCGGTCACGGAGGGTGCCCCATCTCGAGTGTAACCCTGACCCCGGCGGGTTTGCACCTCTGGGCTCTGCCCATCCCGTCCCATGGGGACACTCCGCTTTGGGGCTGCTCCTGCCTTCTCTCCCCCCTCTAAACCCACCAGTGCCCCCGCCCCGGAGGCAAAACTCACCCGTGAGGCAGCCCCCGAGCGCGGCGAGCAGCAGGGTGAGGGGCAGGGCGCAGAGCTGCCAGAACGCCTGCTCAGCGGCCGTCCGGCTGCCCTGGGCCACCAGAGGGAACACGAGCTCCAGCCTGCGAACCGCAGAGCTTCGTGGGGAGCTTGTTCTCCCCGACTTGCGCCCCCAAGGGGGTGCTGTCACAGAGGGGGTGTGAAGCATCCCTGGCCTCAGGGGTCGCGGTGGTTCCAGCTTGATGCATCAAGTCACGGGCACCGCCGATCTGGCTCCTCTCACCTGTCACCGTGCGTGTCTGCGGTGGCCAGCGCTGTCAGCAGCACCCCCAGCAGGGCGCCCAGGACCCCCGGCAGCCCGTGGACGTTGTGAACCCCACACGTGTCCTGGATCTTCAGCCTGGAGCGCAGGACAGGCTGGGGAGAGCACAGGGAAGGGCTGGTGTGGGGAAGGAGGTCGGGTTGCCCAGGGAGGCTGCGCTGCAGCTCCGTGTGTGCAGGTTTGGGAGCTGCAGGTCGGTGGTGCAGCTGCCCCCAGAGGTCCCCTGAGCTGGGACCGGTGTCCTCGGCCATCCTGAGGCGACTCACCGTGAAGAACCTGAAGCCAAGTGGGCAGATCAGGCCGGCCAGAAACCCCGCGATGAGGGCCCCGAAGGGGGTGACCAACATCTCCCCGGCCATACCCATCACGGCAGCGCCAGCCAGGGCGGCATCCTGGATCTGAACCTGATGGAGCAGGACATGGTCAGGGCAATTGGCTCCATGGAGGACTCCAGTGTGGGGCTGGAGGAGGTTGTCTTCCTCAGGGAACCTCAAAAAGCCGAACAGACACCCCCTCTTGCCCTGGGTGTGTTCACACTCACTGTCCCGTGGAGGACAGGACGTGGGCAGTGTGTGAGACTTGGGTTTGTCCCAGGAGAGGACCTACCATCCGTGGGGTGCTCTCCTCGTAGAGGACAGGAGACAGGATGACGGTGGCGATGGTACTGGCCACCAGTGAGAGGTAGGTGTTGATCACTGCCCAGGGCTCAGCACTGTCATCAGCAGTGGTGGCTGAGGTAAAGCTGGGCCAGAAGGTCCACAGGTAGATGGTTCCTGCAGGGAAGTGGAACAGGCAGGTTTTGAAGGTGGGAAAGAAACTTCTTGATAGTGCCAAGAGCTTCAAGTGGCCACAGCGAGGGTGGTTCAGGTTGGACACGGGGCAAAGCTTCTTCTAGGAGAGGGCAGTGCAGCCTCAGGAGAGGTTCCTGGGGAGGGGAAGGCCCTGTGTCCTGGTGGTTTGCAGGAATCTCCTGGTCAAAGCCACAGCCCCACTGTCCTGATGTTGGTGATGGCCCTTCCACCACCAACCCCATGACTCTGGTTTGTAGGGTTTGAGCACCGTACCAACCACAGCAAAAACATCCTGCTGGTGCCCCACGTCCTGCTGGTCCTCCCTCTTCCTCTTGTCCATGTGGGGCAGGTGCAAGATCCGTGAAACCAACAGGCCAAAGTAAGCCCCGAAGACGTGGACGGTCAAGGAGCGCCCGCTGTCGCTTACCTGGTGAGCACAGAGAAGACTTGGGGAAGGAACTGGGGACAAGGGGTTTATCTCTACAGACAAGTCAGGACACATGAGGAGCCTAAACCCATGGACACACCCTCCCAGGTGGTGACTCACCTCCATGAGGCCGAGCAGGATGTATTCATTGAGGGCGCAGAGCGTGACCTCCAGCAGGGCCAGCAGCAGCGTCTGCACAGGGTTCACCCTGCCCAGGACAGCTCCGGCGGAGATCAGAACGGCTGCAGTGCAGAATTCAGCACTGACCACGCTGGGAAGGAGAGGGAAGGTGTGGGGCTGGACCTGGCACTGCTGGGGGGGAGCACAGGAGCTGGGGAGAGCAAGAATGGGGGGGCAGGAGCAGAGCCCACAGCCCAGACCCTGCGTCCCACCAGCCCTGCAGCTGAACAGGCAGCCCGAGCCTCGTGGTGTTGGTGACAAAGGGACAGCTGGAGGCAGCGGGGGCCAGTGTGTCCCCCAAAATGCCTGGCTGTAGCCTTGGCCCTTACTAGGGTGGCACCCAAACAACCCAGAGGCCTGGCCCTGCTTGTCACCAAACTGCTTCTCCAAAGCAGAGCTGTGAGTTTTACAGAGGAGGGAGCCAGTGTGCCGGGGCTGGGCTGGGCTGAGCGTGTCTGGCCAGCAGCAGCTCCTTCCTGCCTTACCTCCGAGCTCCCACGTAAATTTTGCCATTGAGGAAGAAGTAGAAAAACCCCTGGATCAGCATGGCCCACTGGATGGCAAAGGACACGATGAGGATGCTGATGGCCACGCTGCCCGGCCCGTAGCGGCCGAGGAAGGCCACCAGGAGCCCAAAGCCGAGGAGCACCTGGAGGTGGACATCCCGGAAAGCTGGAGGAGGAGAGGCAGAGGGTGGGTCTGGAGGTGCTGAGGGCAGGCAGCCACCCTCTTACCCTCAGCATCCTCCCCCAGAACCATGGGGGATCAGGCCTTGGATCTCCCTTGGAGATCTGTAGCAGAGAGTGGGAGCAGTTGTGGCTTGTGCTGGTGACAGGTAAAGCTGTCCCTGTCTGATGTGGCCCAGTCACCCCTTGCAGTGGCTCCTTGTCACCCTGTCTGCACCCATCCAGATATCTCAGTACACTCACAGGGTTCATCCAGCAGCCCAGACATCTCCTGCAGTGGCTGAGAACCGGCTGCACCCATTACACCAGGGTGAAGGTGGGTCTGGGATGACAGCCCTCCCCCCCAGGACCCTGCTGCTGCCCCCAAAAACACCACATCCCCCCTTCATGGCATGAAGACAGAGGAAGGGTGCACAGAAAAATGGGACCAGTCTGGTGCTGTTTGGTGGCAAACCAGAGGATGGGGGATTCACTTTGCTTGAGCTAAACGCCCTTTGCACCTCCTGCGCCGACAGCTGCGTGCCGTCCTTCCCCGTGAGTCACTGCCGGGGTGGGGTTACGTGGGCAGATGAAACCGGGAGAACCTGCCCCTGCCCAGCGGCTCAGCTCCACCCCCTCCACCTCAGCATCCGCAGGCTCCTCTCACATCTCCCATCAGAAAGCCACGGGCAGCCCCTCATCCCTCAGCCGGGGTGAGTTCCACAGCAGTGCCCGGCGTGCAGGAGGATGCTCCCGGCGGGGCAAGACCCCCAGCCCCGTGTTGGACCCTGTGGCAGCACCGAAGGAGCTGAATCCTCTGTGTGCAAGTCCCTCAGCACTGCAAAACCCCAGCAGGTCGATGGGAAGCTTTGCAGACCGCAGGGCACGAGGAGCAGCTGCCGTGCTCCCCACAAGGGTTGGGAACCTGATCCCGGGTTTATCGCTGCACCCAGCGAGCTCCTCTGAACTCCAGCTGGTGAAACGCGTGTCCTGCACCCAAATATCCCTGTTTTGGGGCTGGCTCTGTCCAAGGATGTGGGAAATCTTTGCAGCACATCTGCTTTCCACCCGCTGCGCCCTCCTTGGTGGCATGCACTGGGACCCCAACCCCGCGGTGTGATGTTCCCCCTCTGTTTAACTCTGCAGTTCAGTGCAGGGAGGGATGTGGTGACAGTCCTGTGCCACCCCCTCAGCAGCACCTGGGGACCACGGAGCCGCTCTGCACCCACGGGCAGGGGGGTACTCACGGGGGTGCTGGAAACCCGAGTCCTGGTTTCTCCGGCTGCAGTTCAGCTGCGGGGAACAGAGGCTGGAGCTGCTCTCGGGGCTGTACCGGACAAAGACAGCGAAGAGGAGGATGTTGAGGATTTGGAGGAGGAAGCACAGCCCGGAGAGCCGGAGCCTTGAGGCAGCGTTGTGCTCAGGCATGTCCGGGGGGCAGCCGGGGCAGGGGGAACCCCTGCGAGTGGGGGGACACGAGGAGAGCCAGGCTGGGGCTGCAAACTCCGCCTGCCAAAGCCGCTGCCAGGTCCTGCCCTCGCCTCCCGCGCTTCCCACGGTCGGAAGAGGCTGCCGGGAGCGGGGACGGCGCTGCCAAGACGGAAACTCCGGGCCGGTTTCCCTGGAACGCCTCCACGCCCGGCTTTGCCACGCCAGGTGGCTCAGGCCACTGTGCGGGGAAGTGCGTGGGGCGTGTGGTGTCAGCGCCCCTCCCTGCTGGGTGCAAGAGGGTCGGAGGAGGGCTTGGGGGGACGGCAGAAGCTGTGCTGGGGTCTGGATGTCCAGCATTTGAGAAATGTTATGGTTCTGGGGACAGGGTCAGGCAGAGGAGGTGGGGCTGACCTGCTGCAGAGATGCTGAGCTTGACAAAGCTCAGCAAAGCCAGGGTCAGACTCCCTGATCAGAGGGGAAAATAGTGGTTCAGGGGGGCTTTGGGGAGGAGGCTCCCTGCGAGGGGAGGAGGAGAATCTACCCCTTGAAAAAGAAGGGCAAGGACCTGAATCAGGGCTGCTGATTTGCACCAGGAGCTGGGGGAGATGAGCACAAGGGGGTTGCCTTCAACTTTCTTTGATGGCTTCTTCTTTTGCAGAGGGGTTTGTGACACCCTGAGAGTGGGTGCAGACCCAAAAAGGGAGAGGAAGAGAGAAGGAGCCAAGAAGCAACACACAGTGTGTGTTTGGGAAGTGACTCGAGTAACTCATTTCCACAGCGTTGGGCCAAACTATGATCTCAGATAAGCAGCAGCAAGCTGGGGTCATGCCCTGACGCCAGCAGGATGGGGAAGGGGGGTGAGTCACTTTTGCAGGCCCCTGCAAGTGTCCTGCTTTGGGCTGTGCTTTTGTGAGAGCCAAGGGCTGCAGCTATTGCCTTCACTTGGGAAAAATGTGAGAAACCCTCAGCTCGTCTGTGGTACCGCCGAGCTGGGAATCAGCATCCTCCAGCCAAGGAGCCTGGGATGGAGCAGGGCCTGCTTCTGCAGCGTGGGAAGTGTGATGGAGGGAGATTGTGGGCTCTCTGAAGTGCCATGGAGTCACCAGATAACTGTGGGGAGCTGCAGGGGAGGAGCTCCCAGTGCTGCTGTGGTTTAGCCTTCCTCTGCCCCAGGGGGACAAAGTCATGGCCATCTTTCACTCATCAAAAAGAGCCAAAGCTCTGGCCGTTCTGACCCGGGAGAAGCTCGGGGGCTTCCACTTCAGCCTGCTGGCATCAAAGTTGATGGCTCTCCTTGAAGAGGGGCTGGGAGCAGCGGGGAGCAGGGCAAGGGCCCAGAGAGTCAGTGCATTCCCTGGAGCCTCGCCCTGGGAGGGTTGTTTGCTGTGCCGTGTGTGCCACGGCCGAGCCAGGATCACTGTGTCCTTTGGTGCCGGGGACAGTCGCTGCTTGTCCTGTGTTTCCCTTGAGAAGAGCTCCCTCCACCCTTGGAGATGGACCCTGGGGGAGGGAGAAGATGGTGGAGCCCAGAACACAGTCCCATTGTGTGCCCGTGTTTTGGTGCTGGCAGCATCCCGGCCCGAGGTGGCGACGGGGAAACCTCTCTGATGCCTTTTCACAGGCAGCATAAGGCCAGTGGAGTGCAAGAGTGGTGGGACCCCCCCCTTGCACAGCCTGTGGGAGCCCCAAGGGGTGGGAACTTCTTTCCCCCCTCACTGGGGACTGGTGTGGGCATAAAATTAACCGTTGCCCTGATGAGTGTGAGGTCACAGAGCACTGTCCCAGCACGGGGGGCTGATGCCGAGCAGAGGCTCTGCAGGCCCAGGAGCTGCTGGAGCCCGGTGCAGAGCTGTATTTTTCCCTGAATTCCCAACGCTGTGGCCTGCGGATAAAGGGATGTTTGTTAGCCGGGCACGCTGTGTTTTGCAGAGCAGAACAATAAAGAGAAAGACACTCACAATGGGAAATTGTGCTTCCTCCTCCCTGTGCGTTCCTCGGGGAGGTGTTGGAGGGGAGGAAAAAAAAGAGAGAAGAAAGCGGGAAGAGCCGGCGACAGGGCAGGGAGCGCGGGCACAGCCGGCACCATGGGAGCAGGCAGCGAGGGCCCACGGGGCCACGGGGCTGCCGGGCCACTGCCCATCCCCGCACTTTGACAGGGCAGGGGCTGGCTGGGAGCACCCACTCGCCGCCTCCCCCGTCCCCGTGGCCCTGTGCCACCTCTTCTGTGCAGGTTCGACCTCCCCAGAGCCCTCGGCCCCTCCGCGGGCTGTCTATGACGGAGACGGGACGCAGCAGGAGCTGGGGCAGCACATGGGCTGGGGGCCTTGCCTGGCAGCAGTGGCTCCCCAAAGGACACACCTGGGGACGGTAAGAGATGGGGCAGGGGGTGCTGGGAAGGAGGGTTGGTGCAGTCTGTGGCCTCGATGTCCCCTTTGCACAGTAAGTATCACTGGAGCCCACCACGGGGCAGGGCCACATCCTCTGTCCCCACTGAACCTGGGGGGTGTCCCACTGCCTGTCCCTGACCCCTGTGCCACCCCCCCAGGCACCGTCCTGCCCCCAGCTCTAAGGATGCACAGGCTGCTCCTGCTTGGCTGCTTCTGGCTCCTGACAGCACCCACAGTGTCCAGCATCTTCCAGAGGCCGACTGGGAGCCCAGGTAGGGAGCAGGGCCTGGGGGAAGAATGGTGAGCCCAGGTAGGGAGGAGGGCTTGGGAGGAGGATGGGGGAACCCATTTAGGGAGCAGGACCCAAGGGGAAGATGGGGCACTGTTGTTTGGGGTCAGTGCTGGAGGACAGAGATGATGCTAGGGAGGTCCACCTGGGGAAGGGGCTGAGCTGTGCTTCCAGAGGATGCAGGAGAGGGGAAGAGGAGCCAGGAGAGAAACCACCAAATGCCACTGAGGGTCGAGGGGTGAGCAGGGAGGTGTTGAAGGGGCAGTGGGGCCTCAGCAATGCTCCGTGGTGACCCTGTGCTGAGGCTGCCTGGGGGTGCCACAGCCCCCCCGCGCCTGCAGTACCTGCTGGAGCCCCTGCACCCCACGGTGCACACCCAGCGCGGGGCCACGGCCACCCTGCCCTGCGTCCTGCGTGCCCTGCCCCGCAACTACCGCGTGAAGTGGAGCAAGGTGGAGCCGGCCAACTACCGGGAGAGCATCATCATCATCACCAACGGGCTGTACCACAAGAACTACGGGCCGCTGAGCCCGCGGGTGAGCCTGCGGCACAGCCACCGCTACGACGCCTCGCTCACCATCACCGACGTGGCTCTGGAGGACGAGGGGCGCTACCGCTGCCAGCTGGTCAACGGGCTGGACGATGAGAGCGTCTCGCTCTCGCTGCACCTCGAAGGTCAGGTTGGGCTCCCTCACCCTGGGGGATGCAGCAGGAGATGGAGATCCAGTCCAGCCAAGGGCTCTGGGCTGGGCTGGAGGTCTGGTGGGTTCAATCCCTGTATGGGCCATTCAATTAAGAGTTGGACTCGATGATCCCTGTGGGTCCTTTCCAACTCAGAATGTTCTGTAACTCTTGTTTGTGGCCGGCTGCCTCCACCCCTTGTTGCACCGCCTCAGCCTCATCCTCAGCACTGAATCGCTGGGGATGTTAATCAAAGCCTCCTCAGGGAGAGCATCTCCCTCACCCTGTCCCTGCCCCTCCAGGCGTCGTCTTCCCTTACCAACCCAGCAACGGGCGCTACAAATTCAACTACCACGAAGCCAAGCGAGCCTGCGAGCAGCAGGACTCGCGCCTCGCCACCTACCAGCAGCTGTACAAAGGTGAAGCACTCAAAAAGACCCCTCTTCAGCCCCAAAAACACGCCTGGCTGGGCATGGGGAGGAGGGAAGTGCCGGTGCTGAGCTGCCTCTTGCCCCACAGCCTGGACAGAGGGTCTGGACTGGTGCAATGCTGGCTGGATCCTCGACGGGACCGTCCATTACCCCATCATCAACTCGCGGGAGCCTTGCGGTGGCCGCCTCCTCCTGCCCGGTGTGCGGACCTACGGGGCCAAGGACAAGCAGAAGGACCGATTCGATGCCTTCTGCTTTACCTCTGCTCTTCAAGGTAGTGCTGGGGGTCCCCTGTCCCTCCCACAGAGCCCTGATGGCCCCCCAAAATTTGTGCTGGGTCTGGGGGGGGGGGGGGTTTCCTGGGGCGTCGTGGCGGCTGCTCACCCGCAGTGTCTCCATCCATCCATCTATCCATCTATCCATCCATCCATCCATCCATCCATCCCCAAGGCCAGGTCTACTTCATTCGGGGCCACCTGAACTTCAAGGAGGCCGGGCAGGCGTGTCGCAACCACGGGGCTGCCATGGCCAAGGTGGGGCAGCTCTACTCGGCCTGGAAGTTCTCCCAGCTGGACCGCTGCGACGGCGGCTGGCTGGCGGACGGCAGCGTCAGGTACCCCATCACCACCCCCCGCCAGCGCTGCGGGGGGCTGCCGGACCCCGGCGTCCGCAGCTTCGGCTTCCCCAGCAAGGAGATGAGGACCTACGGCACCTACTGCTTCGTGGGGAAGTAGGGGACGCTGAGAGGAGGGGCGGGCTGAGAGCAGCTCGACGTCCCCCCAGGCGGGGAGTTTGAGGTGGGGTAATGATGGGGGAATGGTGGAGAAATAGAGCTGGATTTCGGTGCTCAGCGCATGCTCTCGTGGAGCTGCTCCCCACGCCCCAGCCTGTGCAGGGCTTGTGGGCTGGTCAAGGCTTGCTGGAGAAGCCAGACCCGTTGCTGGGCCAGGAAGGGGGTCTAATCCAGCCCCCCCAGCAGGCAGCACAGACTCCCCATTCCCCAGCTCCCATGAATCCCTCACCCCCTCCTCGCTCCCCACAGCCGTGAGGACTCTCCCTGGTGTGAGCACAGAGGACTTGGGCTGGGCATTAATGAGCGTGACTAATGGCATATCGCCTCCTCAATTAATAAAGCAACGGCAAAGCTGCACTGCAAAGCCACACTCCCGCCTGGCTCCTTCCCCTGGGACCATCTGGCCTCTCCACGAGGGGAATTTGACAGGGACTTCCCATCCCTGATGCCCTGGCCGGGGGTTATCTGTGTTCCAGGCTCAGGGGGTTTCCGGGTGTTGCTGTTTGATACAGGAGAGTTATAAAAAGCTGTGAAACTGGCACAGTGCAGGGGGATTTCATAGTGTGGGGAGATGCTGGCATGGTCTGGCACCTGTCTCGTGTGTTTGCTGGTGGCAACATCCCAGTCCAAGCCCTGACCAGTGCCCAGTCACCGGCATGTGGGGGCACTTTGGTCTGTGTGCCCAGGCTCTCAGTCTGCTGGAGGAGGCTGACATGGTCTCTATTTTGGGGCTGTACAGCCCTGCCTGTCCTGCCCCCCGTGCCTGACCCCCCCCACCAAATGACCAGGCCACCACTCTGCACCATCCTTTTACTGGTTTTAATACCCACAGGAGCACAGAGAGGGGGTTTGGGCAACACGTACACAACTCCAAGCCTGCAGCGGTGACTTCTGCCTTTCCTGGGAAGGGCAGGAGCACCCCCACGCCCCAGGACGGTGCTGAGCTGCAGCAGAGCTTGGATGTCCCCATGTCACCCCCCACCAGGGTGTCTCAGGATGAGAACCCTTGGGGCAGAGGTGGGAGAAAGCGGCTGAAGGTGACACTGGCATGTCACTGCCATCCCCTGCCCACTTGATTTCGACTCTGTCGTGACTCCAGGAACGAAATTCCCGTTGTGCTGCATTTCGGGTCGCCGTCAGTTCCTTTCGAGGGGGTCTTGAGTTATTAGGATTTCTTTGTACAGATATAAAACAAACGGGGGGGGCAGACACCCAGCAGCGAGGTCCCATCCCACGCCGGTGTCCCAGTGCCGTCCCCATCCACGTGAGCTCCAGGGCCTGGGCAGGCGGCGGCCGCTGCCCCAGGGACTCATTCTGTGTCACGGGGCTGAGCCAGGCCTGGGAGGGGTGGGGGGACAAAAAAAGGCCCAGGTGAAGGGAAAGCGGGGTGGGCAGACGCTGGGGGAACTCGGGGAGGGGGTGCCTGGAGCTCACCGGGGCGACAGACCAGCTGGGGCGGCTCCCACGTGCCATCCTCACGGCAGCGGGTGACGGGCGAGCGGCGCGGGACGAGGCCGTGCCGGCACTGGTACCGCGCGGTGGAGCCGACCTCGTACCGCTGCTTTGGTTTGCCGAAGGCCCGGGCGTTGGGGAGGGCGGGGGGGGGCCCGCACTGCACTGTGAGGTCGGGGTGGGGTTGGGGGGGTCATTGCAGCCCCTCTCCCCATCGGCCCGGAGCAAAACGCCGCCCCGTAAACCCCGAACAGGCCGAGGGGGGCCCGCGCGCGGGATCGGTTTGCCGGCGGTGGGGAGGGTGAGAACCCCCTCTTCGGGAGTGGGGATGGGGGCAAGGCTTACCCAGCCCCATTTTGCAGGTGTAGGAGAGGTGGTAGTTGCAGGGCACGTCGCTCCACTGGCCCCCGTCGTGCCACACGATGACCACGCAGTTCTCTCCGGAGAGGAAGTAGCTGTCGGGCTGCCCGGGGTGCCAGTT
This sequence comes from Lophotriccus pileatus, assembly GCA_035583135.1. NCBI lineage: Eukaryota > Metazoa > Chordata > Aves > Passeriformes > Tyrannidae > Lophotriccus > Lophotriccus pileatus. The sequence goes on from JAWWES010000071.1 coordinate 2,335,570, forward strand.
CTCGTAGAGCTGTGGGGACAGGCACGGCAGGGTGCACGGGGCACCCCAGCACCCCCTCTAAGTGTGTGTGGGGGGGTGCCTGCACCAGCACACACCCGTCTGCAGCCTCCTGGCTGTGACATCCCCATCAGGAATGAGGTGCCGCCTCCACGGCCTCGGCACCCCAAATCCCGGGCTCTGGCTCCCCCTGAGGATGCTCAGCCCTGCTTCAAATCCTGGCCCCAGGGTTGGACCCCAGTGCTGGAGAAGGACAACAAGGTGCCAGGCAGGGTGAGGGGACACAAGGGCACAGAAGGGCTTACCAAGCCCGACTTACCAAGGGGCTCCCGTCAGACCACTGGAAATCCCCCTCGATGGTCCGGTCGTTCAAGCCGATCCACTGGTATTCCCTGTACTGGTCTGGGGGACAGGGACTGTATTGGAGGCGGGAACACACCCAGGCAGCCCAGCAGTACCTGGAAGGAGGGGGCTGAAGGGTGCTGGAGGCTGAATTTGGGCGAGATTTGGGGTCTGGGGAGGAGCGCGGGGAAACAGAAGTATCCCTCGCCCTGAGGTGCGAGGGGGATGGGAGATCTGGGGACAAGGGGAGCCCCAAAAGGGACACAACGGACCCCCACGGTCTGCACCCCGGAGCGGCGGGACTGGGCTGGCCGGGAGAGGGCGGCATTGCCCCGGGACCCCGCCGGTCCCTGCCTGTCCCCACGTGCTCCTGCCGGTACCCGCCTGTCCCTGCCGGTACCCGCCTGTCCCTGCCGCTCCCTTTCTGTTCCTGCGTGTCTCCACCTGGCCCTGCAGGTCCCCACCTGTCCTTGCAAGTCCCTGCCGGTCCCTGCCTGTCCCCACCTCTCCCTGCTTGTCCCCACCTGTCCCTGCTGGTCCACACCTGGTTCTGGCTGGCCCTGCCCATCCCCACCTTGCCCTGCAGGTCCCCACCTGGCTCTGCCTGTCACTGCCTGTCCCTGCAGCTCCCTGCCTGCCCATACCTGTCTCTGCAGGTCCCCACCTGGCTCTGCCGGTCCCTTTTCTGGTCTGGCCAGTTCCTGCCTGGCCCTGCAGCTCCTTGCCTGTCCATACCTGTCCCCACCTGTCCCTGCAGCTCCCTGCGAGTTCCCCCCCTGCCCCTCTCCTCCTTCACCCTCAAGTCCCTCCAGGCCTCTTTGCTCTCTGTCCTGTCCCCAAGTACCACATCCACATGTTTGTTAAATCCCTCCAGAGCTGGGCAGCCTGTGCCAGTGCCCGACCACCCTTCCATGAAGAAGTTTTCCCAATATCCAACCTAAACCTCTGCTGGTGCAATTGAGGCCATTTCCTCTTGTCCTGTCGTTCCCTGGGAGAAGAGCTCCACCCTCACCCATCTCTCTTCTCCTGTCAGGGAGTTGGGAGAGTGAGAAGGTCCCCCTGAAACTCCTTTACTCTCCATGTTACTGTCCATCTCCTCCCATGTCTATCCATGTATCTCTCTACCTGCCCATCCACCCACCCATCAGCCCTGAAGGGCCAGGCTCTGCCTCAGATCTTGGCTGCCTTTTTGGCTTAAGGTCCAAAACCTGCAGCCCAGCACTGAGGGTCTCTGAGCAGCGGTCCAGGGGGGTGCAGCAGGGTCTGGGGTGGCATCACATACCATTAATGAAGTCCTGCTCCTCAGGGGTCAGGATGGTGGCCAGGTGTCCCCCGTAATGCCTGCACTGGGTTTCCGCATCCTCCCAGCTCCGCCGGGTGGAGAAGTGCTTGTAACAGGCTCCCTGGAAGCCGTCCCAGCCGGGGCTGCACCTCCTCAGCGCTGAGCCCCGGCAGGGAGCGAGCAGGGAGAGAGCAGAGGGTCAGGGTGATGGATCCCAACTCACCCTGGACTCCTGATTTCCCCACTCTCGTGTCTCCTGAGCTGAGATGGCAGCAGGACCTGGACGGGGGTGACCCGGTGTGGCCACGGCGGGCCCGGGGGACTCACGTCTTTCACAGCTGCTGCCTCCATAGCCAGGCAGGCACAGGCAGGTGAGGTGGGTGTCGTCCTCTGTGCAGGTCCCTCCGTTCAGGCAGGGGTTGGGGACACAGCCACCTGCAAGGCACACGCAGCCATCCTCACCGCGGGGGCTCAGGGACCTTGTCAGTGCCCAGCATCGCCAGGGCCTCATCCCTGCCGTGTCCCACAGCCACCAGGCCCCTGGGGCCACTGAGTAAAGCAGGTGAAGGACTAGGCTGCATGGTGATGTGCCCAGAGCTGTCCCACACTGCCCTTTGTCCATGGGACGGACCCAGCTCAGCTGCCCCGGCCCAGAGCTGGCCAGACCTGGGGTTTGGCCTCCCCTCAGGGCACAGGGACAGGAGGTGGATGCTCTCATCCTCCATATCAGTGGTCTGGCTGCCGTGCCAGCCCCTGGCCCGCTCCTGCTTTCCCCTGGGGTGACGCAGCCGTTGTATTTTGGGAGGGGAACACGCAAAGGATAAACCCTTTGGCACATCCCGGCCACACGTCCTCAGCCTGGCAGCCAGGTGAGCCGCATGCCTGTCCCTCTGGTGTCACCTTCAGCCTGGCCAGGGCTGATAACTCAGCTGTGCTGTCCCCAAACTGCATGTCCCCAGCAGCCCGTTCCGGTCATTAATGCACCCGGAGCACACGGCGTGCTCCCAGCCCAGCTCAAGAGTGTGATGAAGGGCTGCTGCCAGTGCCAGCACAGCGAGGACTGGAAGTCCTTGGTCCCCTTCATCCTAATGACACCCCATTTCATGGTCCTTGGCTCGGTGGAGATGTGAGGAAGGTGATGCTCTCACCCTCGCCCACCCCCGGGCACCGTCACCTCCCCACGAGGTGCCAGCAGGGATGTCCAGCTCGTCCCCAGCAGACCGAGGAACGGAGAGGGACGGGTGATTTAGGGCCCTAACGTCACATGGACAGCTCTTCCTGGGCATGTCTCCTTGCCAGGACAAGGGCAACCACCCCACAAGGTCTGGCCACCCTCCATGGAGCCTCCCTCGTGCCACGGGACTGGGCAGGGCACTGCCAGAGCGGGGGGGTAGGGTCTTGGCTGCTGTGCACTGCACTGGAGCTGGGAGCACCCTTGGCAGAGGATGGGTCTGGGTGGGTGACACCCACCTGCAGCAGTTCATGCACCCACAACTCACCCATCTCAGCCCTCCTGTGGGGGGACCAGGGCTGGGGTGAGGGGGAAACTCCTCCCTGTGGGGGCCTGCAGCAATTTTGGGGTGCTTGGCTACCAAAGGCTGCACAAAGCAGGGTTCTCCTGGTGGGGCTCTGCACCCCACGACCCCTCGGTGCCCCTGTTTCCCTCTGCTCATGCCGTGCAGCCCTCGCCCCTCCTCCCGGGGCAGTGTGGGGTGACCCAGCCCCGGGGGGGCCACATGGAGTGTGCAAAGCAGTCACACCCCCCCAGACCTCACGGGGGGGGTCCCATCCACCCCACTCCCAGGGACTCACGGGGCCAGAGGGTGGGGGATTAGTTCGTCAGTGGGCAGCAGGCGCAAGGACGAAGGGAAGAGCTCGCCGAGATGCTTGTTCTAGAAAGCTTTTAATTCCCTTTATTAGTACCACGGTTAGTCAGAGCAGGGGCTGGGGCCGCCTTTTGCTTATTGGGCTTTTTCATGGAAACAGTCATTAAAACACTTCACAGAAGTAGAAGAGATTTTAAGTGCATGCAGAGCTCGGACCAATTTGTTTGACAAATATGTGCTTCTCCGGACCTGTAACCTTCCCTTACCCAGCTGAGGAGGAGAGAGAGAGAGAGAGGAGAGACAGACGGACGGACAGACAGAGGGAAGCACAGCGTGAAGGAAAGGTGTTGGCTTTCTCTACTGCCAAAGAGCAGCCAAGAGGGCTGCCCCGAGGGCGAGGGTGGCACGACGGGGACCCGCGGCCGAGCTGGCGCCTGCCCCAACACTGGCCCGCTCCGTGGGGAGGGCGGGCAGGGGCACAGCCGTGCTGGGGGCCGGGTCCCCCAACGGCGTCCCCGCCAGGGTCACCCCAGAGCTGCCAGTACGGGGAGAGGTGAGGCCATCCCTGCGAGTCCCACCTGGTTCTCCAGGAACGGCTGCAAGGAAACCCTCCACGGTTGCAACGGAGGGAGCAGGCTGCTCTTCCTCCTCCTCCTCCTCCTCCTCGGAAGGTGCAGCAGGTATCCCGCGGTCAGCGCCCGGGGGTGGCGGCACAGCCTCCTCTCCTTCCAGGGCTGGTGCGCGGCTGTCGCCGGGCACCGCCGTTGCCTCCGCTGCGGGGACGGTGCTCCCGTCCCCCGGGGCCGCAGGCGAGGGGAACCACGGGGCCCCCGACAGCTCCTCTCCCTCCTCCTGCGGCTGCGAGGGCGCAGCGGGCAGCGGGGAAGCCCCGGGGCTTTCGACCACGTCTCCGGAGAGCTCGGCGTCTTCAGCGGCGGGGACGGAGCCGCTCGTCCCGCCGGGCTTGTGGCCGCGCCGGGGGCTCCCACCGGGCTCTCGGCGCTCTGTCGAGGCGGCAGAAGCGGCACTGGTTGGCGATGGCAAGCCGTGCCCAGGTGCCCCAGGGCTGGCGGTGTGGGCCGGCCGCCCCATGGAGTCCCGCGGGCGGTCGGGGCGGTGTGTGGGGCAGGCAGGGCTGGGCGGTCGGGGAAAGCCCTCAGGAGGCTCCGTGTCACCTGCTGGGGCACCGGTGGGTCCCTCCGCGCCCAGCCGCGGGGCCGTGGAGAGTGTCTCTGTGCCGGGGGCTCCGTCCGGCTCCAGGCTGGGGTCTCGCCCTCCGCCCGGGCTTTCCGCCGATGTGCTGCCAGGGCCCCTGCCCGGCGCTGCTCCCTGTTCTTCCTCTGCAAAGGGCAAGGCAGAAAGGCAGTGAGACGCCGGCGCCGGGAGCCAGCCAGGCCAAGGGGCCGCGGGCTCCGGCATCTCCCGCCAGCGCTGCCGATCCTCTCCCGGTGGGCAGAGCCGGGGGGCGATGCCGGCACAAAAGTGCGCGGGGAGATGAAAGCGGCCCCGAGCCCGTGTGACACTGTCTCCTCTGAACCGGCACGGCTGACAGCTCTGCTTTGGCCACGGCCAAGCCCAGCCCTGGCCTCCCTGTGGCAGGGGCCGCGCTCAGCCCCTCACCGCCGTGCCTGCCTCCTTTCCCTCCAGCTGCCAGCGCCCTTGTCCAGCTCCTCGCTCTGCTAAACTGCGGTCCAGCACCGACCCTGCACGCTGGACCCTGGCCGAGGGAGGGACACCAGGGATGTCCCCACGCCAGTGCACAGCCCTACACCGAGACACCCCCAGTGCAGCGGCCATGGGGGCTCCTTCCACGGGAGGGACAGGGACAGCAGGGGTGACCTGGGCACCCACGGGTGCCTCCAACCCCTCCTTGCAATCCCGGTGCCTCTGTGCCTGCGGTTCATCTCTGTTTCCCAACCCTGGCACGGCCACAGCAGCTGCTCAACCGGTGTGGGACAGCCCGTGCCTGGCCACGGTGGCTGCCCCGCTGTCCCTGTCCCCCCGTCCTCCTCCGCAGGGCACGGGCTCCCCAGCTCTGCACCACAGCTAAGTGGGACACCTGCCTCGGGGACGGCTGGGGCCGTGGGGGAAGGGGAGGCAGGGGTGGGGTGACCTGAGGACACGGAGGTATCTAGTGGGGGGTGCCGGGCCCCTGGCCCTGGTGTGTCTTCGGGGGACGGGCTCGGCTTTTCCAGCTCAGCGTCCTCAAAGAAAGGGACGGCGTAAATAGCCCCTCGCGACTCAAGCTCCACTGGTGCTCTGGGCAGCTGCAGCTCCTCCAGCTTTTCTGCCACTGTGACAATCTCCTGGAGGAGATTCTCCTCGGGCTCTTGGGCTTGGTATTTTCCTGCAGCCTCAGGGAAAGAGTTTGTCCCTTCTGTGGGCAGAAAGAAAGTGGGATATTACTGCCCTGTCCTGGGATATTACTGCCCTGGCCTGGCCCCATGGCAGGCAGAGATGCCCTCGTCCCACAGTGGGGCTGGAGTCCAGGCACCCCAGCAGGGACCCAGCTCTCACTGACCTCCCCTTCCCCACCTAAGGAGGGTCAGCACGGGTCAGGATCAGGCCCTCCCAGTTGCTGTGGGAGCCAGAAGAGCCAACAGTCCCAGTGGGAGTTGTGGGGCTTGGCAGCACATAGGGGGGGCCGGATCCTTAACCCTGCATTCCCCTCTCGGGGAGGGTCCTTCTCCACACCCCCATCCCCACCCCAGGGAGAGCAGACATGCATGGGGAGTTAGTGTGTTACAGGGAGCGGGCTTGGATCCACGGGACGAGTCCATCCTGCCTAACCCATCCTGCCTGACCCTGCTGAGAGGTGGGGACACTGAGGCACGGAGATGTGTGGCATCCAGCTGATCCGGGGGCAGTGTCCCCGTCCTGTGAGCCCTCGTGGCCCCGAGGGGATACACGGAGAGGTGGGATCGGGCAGGAGGAGCGGAGGGGCAGCTCTTCCTCCCTCCGTGCCCATTGTCCCCGCAGCTCATCACCTACAGGGCTCCCCGGCAGTGCCGCACCGCTGCCCACGGGTGTCCTCCCTGCCCGTGGTGGGAGGTATCGCCCCAAACCAGCCTGGCAGGCTGTGTTCCACAGCCCCCAGGACCCAGCAGTGCCCCCCAGGCCGGCAGCTGTGCTCACAGAGCTCACACAGACCGACGGTGCCACGCAGGACATCCCTGTTCCGTCACGACATAGTGGCGCGCAGCACTGAGGACATGCAGGGCATCCCTGCTCTGTCATGACATATCAGCATGCACTGCCGAGACCATGCACCCCTCCTCTACCCAGAGCTATCAGCAAGCAGTATCAGGACCATGCAGGTTATCCCTCCCCTGTCACGACATGCAGCGTGGAGACCATGCGAGACATCCCTATCCTGCCGCGGGAAGTCGGGACGGCACAACAGAGCCCTGCCTGCCCTATCGCGATAGCGCAGCCCGCGGCGCAGAGAACGACATGCGGGGATCCTGAGGCGATCCCAACCCTGCAGGACAGCCCGGGGGTGGTACCTCGCACCCGCCGGGCACCCGAAAGCCCTGCCAGAGGCTTCCCGAGGCCTCCCGCTGGTCCCTGCCCAGGAGCACCCGCGGGCCGGGGGTTGGGGGTAGCGCCCCTCTTTACCTCGGAAGCAGTACGCATCGTATCTGCTCTGGGCATCGGGGAATCCCGTCTGGTTGCGGAAGAGGAAGATGGTTTTGACGCCCGGCAGGGCTCCGCCGCAGCGCTCCCGGGGGGTGACGATGGGGTAGCGGACGCTGCCGTCGGCCAGCCAGCCGGGGCTGCAGGCGTCCAGCCCCGCGTTCCAGGCCGCGTACAGCTGCCCCGGGCTCGCCAGCTCCGCGCCCAGCGCCCGGCAGCGCTCCGCCGCCTCCTCCAGCGTGAACCTGGCTGGGGCCGTCTCCAAAAAGATCTCCCCTGCGAAGAGAGGAAGGAGACGGGGCGTCAGAGCTGGGGAGGAGGGCAGGGGCTGCGGGAGCCCCCTCGCCTCCTCCGCTCTCCGCACGACCCCAGGAGCTGGCGTGGAGGTGGGGACTCCAGCATGTGGAGGCACACCAGGGGCTGGAGGAGCCTGCCTATATCCCTGCCTTCCTCCTTGCCTGCATCCCTGTCCTCCTCCCTGCCTGCATCCCTGCCTCCTGTTTCCCTGCACTCGCACGTGGCAACCACAGTGCAGGCGTGGCCGCAGCTCTCCAGCCACACGGGATTCCTGCCCTTGCAAACAGAGCTGAGACTTGGAACCATCCATGAACCACGAGAGGAACAGGTCAGCAGGTCTGCACCCTGCACAGCACCGTCCACAAGCAGGACATTTCTCAAGGGGACCTGCAAACCCAGGGATGCTGTGGTGGGGCTTCACACTGAGACGTTCTGGGCACACCACGTGCCAGCCCCCACGACCACACCGACCTGCCTGTCCCAGCACATCGCGCCCTGCACACAAAGCAACCTGTCCCTTGTCCCTGCCACCCTGCCTGGCATCACCCACACCAATCCCACAGTGGGGAGCCCCATCAGGGCCCAGAGGAGGGAGCAGCCACTCCACGCACACGGGGCCGGGTGGGATCCGCAGCGCTGCAGCGCATGCAAAGCGTGGTACGAGCACAACCGACCCCAAACCACCTCTCAGCGTTACCCACGCCAAGCTGCCAAACCAGGGCAGGTCACCGTGGGCACACTCCAGCCTGCGGCGAGGGAGAGAGCCCCCTCATCCTGCCAAACCGAACCGGGATGCTTTGGGAAGCAGCACAGCAAGTCCCCACGCCCTGGAGCCAGAGCCTGACATTCAGGGCAGCTTTTCCTTGGGTTCACAACTGGTTATGGGGGCGAGTTAGTGTGGGAGCGAAAGCAGGGGAGGGCAAGAGGGGGCTGGTGGCACTGCAGGCACCTGGGAGGTCCTCAGCGTAGCAGTACACGTCGTACATGTCCTCAGGGTCCACCACCCCGTAGTTCCTGACCCCAGGAAAGCCATTCATGTCTCCGTAACAGGCCTCGCGGGGTGTCTGGATGGGGTACCTGGGGCGGGAGAGCACAGGGAGGGGTTGGTGACCAACAGAGGGGCGACGGGGGAGGCAGTGGGTGCCGTGCCCGGGCAGCTGCGGTGCCCACCTGACGGTCTGGTCGGCGATCCAGCCGGCGTCACACTGCTCGTAGCCGCCCAGGTAGGCGGCGTAGAGCTGCTCGGGAGTGGCAATGCTGGCTCCGATCCGGGCACAGGCCTCCTGCGCCTCAGCAAAGGTGTAGGCGTAGCGCATGGAGCCCTCCCGGTAGTGAAACACCACCCCTGGGGGAGGACAGAGCGTGGGCCGTGGGCTTCAGGGCTTCAAATGCCCCAGAGGGGGGGCATTTGCTGAGCCACGAGAGGGCCCCAATCCGCCCCAAGCCCCACCGCTCCCCACCTTGGAGTACCTTTGACTTTGAGGTGGAGGATGTCGTGGCCGTCCTCGATGCCGTGCTGCACGTCGCAGCGGTAGATGCCCGAGTCGTTGGGCCGCAGCTCGGTGAGCAGCAGGGAGGCGTTGGTGTAGCGCTGGTGGAAGATGGGCAGGGAGGCGCGCAGGCGATAGTCCTCGCTCACCTTCACCCTGTCCCCCCGAGCTACCAGGATCTCCACCTCCCTGCCCTCAGAGATGAAGGTCCACTTGACCCGGGGGGTTCCCAGGACTGCCCGGCGGCCGCCCGTGCCGGCAGTGGGCTGGGGGCCAAGGTAGGTGATGAGGCAGGGGATGGTGATGTCGCCCGCCAGCACAGGGTCGAGGGCTGGGTGGCGTGGGATGGAGACCTGCAGGGCCTTGAGGTCCTCTGGGTGGGAGAAGAGAGGAGGCATGAGCAGGACAGAGGTGGGGGCCCCCCTGAAGCCCCCACTGCGGGGCACAGACAGGGCAGGGAGTGAGGCAGATGCGGCCGACGATGCCGAGTTACCTGTGCCATCTCCAGGGCCAAACACCTGCAGGACCACTGAGGGGGCAAACACCCAGAGCAGCAGCAGCAGCGGGAGGGCTGGGGCCATGCTCTGCCCTGCGAGGGGGGAGCAAAAACCACCAGCTGTGCTTAGAATCCAAAAAGGCACCAGAAATATCCCATCCCTGCACGAGTGGGAGAGGTCAGGGAGAGTCTGTCTGTGCAGGCTTGGGGTGTGGGGGCACAGAGGGAGAGGCCAGCACTGGCACGGCCACAGGACGTGACCTGGACCCTTGGAGAGTGGAGAGGAGAGGGAAGAGCAGGAAATGTGCCCTGGTTAACAGGAGGAAGGAGGCAGTGTGAGCTCCCAGGACCACTGGCTGGGAGCCGCTGGGTGCCATCCAGCCCCACCAGCCTTCCCTGGGAGCCGGGTCCTCTGGGGACAGCAGAGTCCCTCCTGGCGCCGACGGCATGGAAGGTCTGAGCCCAAACGCTGCCCGCAACGGGCATGGGGAACCTCGGGAAGGGCTCTGACAGCGGGTGCCGAGCAGCAAAGGGGCAGCGAGGGAGGCGAGCGGGACACACGCGTGTGCTTGAGCCGCTCCACGCGTGTGGCGGGGCCCGCGCGTGCGGGTGTGCACACGCGTGTGCGTGCGCTGGGGCAGGACCGTCTGTGGAGGGGGTTGAGGTCAGCGAGCTGCTGGGGCGGTGGAGGGGGGTGACAGCCCGGGGCGCACAAAGCACAGGGCAGAGGGGGGAGGGAAGGAGCGGGGCGGCTTCTTTGCCATTCAGCTCACGCCGGAGGCTCCCTGCGCGCGGGCTGGGAAAAGCGGGGCTGACCAAAGCGGCCATTATGTCCCAGGCCTCTCTCAGGCTGCCTGGCACAAAGGGCTCTCACCGGAGGGCTGGGGAACCAGCACTGAAAGGAGAGCCCAGTGGCCAGCACAGCCGCCACCGGCCCCCAGCCCTCCCCAGGGAGCAGCTCGGGGGATGTCACGGAGGGGCTCCGGCTGCCCACGGCCTCTTGCAGACCCTGCAGAGGGGAGGGTGATGCTGGGGGTGTGGGGAGATTCCCCTGTGTGATGCACAGCCCTCACCCCTCTGCAGAGGCGCCTCAGGGGGCTCCTCAGCCCCCCATGCCAGGATTGCATCACACGGTTCCCTGGGAACGGAGCACCCTGAGCCTCAGAGCAGCTTTGTGATTTATGAGCTCTTTGTGCTGCATTGATTTCGGCAGCCACAGCAGTGGCTTGGGCAGCTCCATGGCAGATCACTGGCTGCCAGGGCCAGCCTGCTGGGAGGCTGTCCTGGTCACCTGCATCCCTCTGCAAACTGTGCTCCTGGAGCGTGCCCAGGGGAGCAGTGCTCCGGGGAGAGGGTGTGAGTACAGCCCCCAGCACTGAGCACTGTGCCCTCACACCCCAGGACCGAGGATGTCCAGGCACCTCCCACCATGGACATACAGCCCATGGAACCAGCCACCAGGGACAAACAACCCCTGGCACCACACACCATGGATGTCCAGCCTCTGGCACCAAGCACCACACATGCACAGTTCCTGGGACCAAAATCTGTGGACTTAAAGCCCCTGGCACCGCACATCATGGATGCACACCCCTGGCATCACACAGCCGTGGACATACAGCCCCTGGAAACACACACCAAGGATGTACAGCCCCTGGAACCATCCACTATGGACATACAGCCGCTGGCACCACATAGCAATGAATGTACATCCTCTGGCACCACACACTAAGGATGTTCAGTCCCTGGCACCACACACCATGGATGTACAGCCCCTGGAACCACACACCATGAACACACAGCCCCTGGAACCACATACCATGAACATACAGCCCCTGGAACCACACCCTGTGGACATACAGCCCCTGGCACCAAGCACCGTGCATGCACAGCTCCTAGCAGAAGCTCCCTGGTCTTACAGCCTCTGGCACCCCACATCATGGATGCACAGCCCCTGGCACCATCCACCATGGACATACAGCCCCTGGCATCACACACCATCAATATCCAGCCCCTGGCACCAAACACCATGGACATACAACCCTTGGAACCACCCACCATGGACATACAACCC
>JAWWES010000071.1:2347109-2361616 GCA_035583135.1 Lophotriccus pileatus
CACCATGGACATACAACCCTTGGAACCACCCACCATGGACATACAACCCCTGGCATCACACAGCCATGGACACACAGCCCCTGGCACCACGTACCATGAATAGCGACCATCACATGCAGACCACAGACCTCCCGTTCCCAGCAGGAGCTCAGCAGGGGCAGCCGCAGCTCGATCGCCCGGGGCCCGGCGGGTGGTGCCAGGGCCAAGCCAGGGGCTCTCCCCGCTCCGGACGGATAATCTGAATGCAGCCCCGCGGCTCTGGAGCGAGGGACAAAACCCTCCTGCGCGGCCGCCGTGGCCGGGCTCCAGTGCGGGGGTTGGCTGCCACCCCCAGGGCGGCCAAGCGAGGAAGGCTTTTGTCGTGGGCACCTTTTCTTCCCATCCCCAAGGCGCCGCGGTGGCGCGGGCAGCAGCCGCGAAGCCCCGGGGAGGAAATCCGAGTGATAAAACCCTGCAGGAATTGGGCAATCTGGGGTGAGCGGGTGTCTGCTCCCTTCCCGTGCTCATCCCTGGCTGGACCAGCGTGCTGGCACCGGGGATGGGATGTGGAGAGGGTTAAACCTCGTTTCACCCTGCCCAGGGGTGGTGTCCTGTGGTCCCGGTGTCCCATGAGGGCAAGAGACTCTCAGCCATCAAATCTGGGGCTTGAGGTTGGGGTTTTGGCTCGGGTTTTTTTTCCTCGTTTTCCCCAGATGGAAAATCTTTCGACCTACACGTCATGAGGGAAAAGCTGGGAGCGGGACTAGCGAAGGGCAGCCAAAAAGGTTGAAGAGGAGGAATGGCAGAGGCTCAATTTTCTCTGGTACCTCAGAGCCCAGGAGATGCCAGGGAGGGACCGAGACACAGGCACGCACGCACGTGGCAGGACCGGCTAACCTCTATTTCCGTGGGAAACCAGGTGGAAAATGGAGCTGAGGTCTATTTTGGGCCAGGAGTGATCTTTCTTTCTCCCCTGAGCTCGGCCCTCCTTTCAGAGGCGGCTCCTTGAACGTGGGGCCGGCAGGATTTGGGGCTGCAGCGCCTGGTCCAGGGCAGGAGATGCTCCGAGGGGACGGTCGGGGGAGGGGGTCCCTTCTCATCTCCAAAGAGGGGCTTTCTCCTCGTCCCCTCCACGTGACGGTTACTCATCCCGGCTCCCAAGGTGCCCTGCCAGCCCGCAGCGAGCCGGAGGAAGGGGGGGAGCAGAGCGGTGGCTTTCCAGGGATGCTCAGCTGCAGAATGAGTCAGCAGCCGCCGGCACAGCCTGGCCGCGCTCCAGCCCCAGCCCCAGCCATGCAAAGGGCTCCGGACACCCCGCTGCCTCCCCGGCTGCCCGGCGGACCCGCAGCCACGGTTCACGCGTGGCTGCGCCGTGTCCCTCCATCCCCCCCGCCCCCACCCCCCCGCGGTGCTGCAAACTGGCGCCGCGACCAGGATTCGTCCCCACCCCCGCGGGTGGGTAGGGGGCGACCACCGGAGGGGTCCCCGGAGCGGGGCAGTGCCAGGGACATGCCAGCTCAGGGAAGAGCCCCGCGGCCTCTTGGCAGCAGCTGCTGGCAGAGCTTAAAGGGCCGGAAGCAGGTGGGGAGAAAGGGTGGGGAGGGGTCTCTCCAGCTGCCAGAACCCCCCGCACCCCCACCCCAGCAGGGAGAAAGGGGCTCCTTGTGGCAGGGCTGGGCTGTGGGAAGCGGCCCCGCTCCGCGGGAGCCCGTGGAGGGTCCCTGGGGAGATACAGCCCCGCACGGAGCGGTGGGGGCGGGACCCGGACCCCGCAGGAACCCTCCAGGCACGCGGGAGATGTGCACCCCCCGGTAAGCGTGTCACACACACACGGGAAGGTTTGCACATCCATCCCCGGCTGGGGGGCTCTGGTGGGGAAACTGAGGCACCGGGTGGGGCAGAAGCGTGGGGTGGAGGATGGGGGGTCTTCAGACTTCAGGTGGGACCCAGCCCGGCTGCCGCTCACCAGCAAACTCGCATCTCCCCGCTCCCAGCGCAAGATCACCCCATCTCCCAGTTTTCCCAGCCTAAATCCCTGAAAAGCAGACCTAAAGTATCCTGACCGCCCTCTCCCTGTGGCCAGAAGCTGGAAAAGGCTCCCGGCTGGGGCAGAGGGAGTTTCTCCCACCCCCACGGCAGCCAAAAGGAAGAGCAACAGGTTCTGGGTTGGGCTGAGACGGGAGAAGTCGGCGTGACGGGAGCAGCGCTCCCTGGCAGGGATGCTCAAGGGCAGCCCCTTCGTCCCGGGGACGAAATGCTCTGGCTGCGGGAGGGGAAGGGGATTGCGGCAAATGGCCCCCACCCGGGGTAGCCCACGGGGCTCGCACTGGGGCTGCTCGGTCGGCAAGAGCCGTGAAAATCCTGACAAATTTTCCCCCGACCCCTTCCATCCCCTCTCGCTGGGACAGAGCCAGAGATCGGAGCCGAGAGCGCTGGGGGAGGACAGAGAGCCCCGGCGGTGCCCTTACAGCCACCCCAAACCCTGCGCTCGTCCCCAGCCCCGCGGGAACGGGCAGCTTTGCCCCTAAACCCCCTCACCTCCACGGGGAGTAGCGACACGGCCGGGCAGGAGCGGCGAGAGCCGGACCCCTGCCCAGCTCCGTGCCTCAGTTTCCCTTTCCACTGCCGCCCTGACTGCAGCCTCCTTGGGACAAGGACCCCACGAGAGACTCTGCAGGAGACACAAGGAGGCTCCCCCGTGCCGGGGCATCCCGGACCCATCCTGGATCCCTGGCCCCTCTCCCAAAAAGAGGGTCCCGTGGGAGCAGCTGCTTAAACAGCCGGTAAATCGCCGCTATCCCCAAGCCCTTCGAGCCCCGCTGCGGGACGGGCTGGGCTCCAGGCTGCAGCAGCCGGCCAGCACCAAAGTCCTTTCTCCTTCCAACTTCGCAAGAGCCCCCCCTAACCCCCGCTCTGCCTCCGGCGCTGCGGAGCCGCTACAAGCTGATCCCTTAGAAAAAAAAAACAACTTGCAGCGCGATGCTGTGCTCGGGGGCACCGGTGACAAGGACAAACCTCCCCGAAGCGGCACCGCGGGGATCCCCAGGGCCGAGCACCTCACCCCGCTGCAGGGCAGGAGGATGCCCTGTCCCCCCCGCGGGGAAAAGCCCGGGGAAAGCTCTCGGCATCCCCACACCGGCTCGGCTGCCCAGCTCACTTTCCGCCCGTGCGGAGGTGAAATGCGATGCCGGGATGAAAAGCGCAGTACGGCAGCGCCCCGGGGACACCGCAGCGCCCCGCGGACACCGCCGGCCCCGCACCCCCGGGTGGGGGGGACACCGCCGGCCCCACGCGCTCCCCGCATCCCACCTGGCTCCGTGCGTGGCGGCAGCCCCGCGGCGGGGGCCCCTCTGCGCGGTGAGGGGAACGGGGGGTCCCCTTGCCCGGGGTGCCGGTGCGGGGCTGAGCTGCGGCTCCTCCGGGGCAGCGCGGGCAGCGGGCGGCAGCAGGTTGGCAGGACGGCTGGGAAGGAGCTGCACCAGGCATAAGTGCAGGCACCGAGAAAAGAGGCTTCTCTGTGTGTGAGTGCGTGTGTGTCCGTGTCCTCCACTCTTCTTTTTTTTTTTTTCCTTCCCCTTTCCCTCCTCCTTTTATATTTATTCCTTCCCCTAATTAAGAAGGAAAAAAAAAAAAAAGATATTACGGTGCTGGCAGGCGCCTCGTCCCTCCCCGTCCCTCCCTCCTGGCAGCTGGCAAACCCCGCACGAGAGGAGGATGCTCAGCCCGGGCACGGCGTTTAACCCAGTGCAGCAGAAGTGGCCGAGCAGCCGGCTCTGGGTCCCCCGGACCCTGTCGGAGATGGGGTGGACCCCCAACCGCAGACCCCGCCGTGGCACGGGAATGCCCTCGGGATGGTTATTCCTAATATTTGGCAGCTCCAGCAGGACGGAGAGTGGACCACAGGCGGGGGTCTCAGTACCCAGCGGGGGCTTTGTGATGCAAAAGCCCCTTTGCCGCGAGGCCACAGCGGGTGGAGGCACCACCCGGGGGCAGGGGGACCCTTTGCCAGCCCCAAAATGTGTTGGGAGCAGCCAGATCCCGGCACGGCACTCACAGCCAAGCTTGGTCCAGCAGACAGACACTCCGTGCCTCAGTTTACCCGCCCGCGTCCGTGTCAGGGTTAATTCATGCCGGGATAATTTATGCCGGGATAATTTATTCACCTTTAGGCTTGAATGCTTGTTCCTGGAGGGATGCGTGGGGACCTGGACACCCAGTGGGGTCCTGGGGCAGCTGGAGCCCCTCATCTGCAGACCCTTGGCAGAAGGGCAGCTCCGGCATGGGGCTTTTTTAACCAGATCTCGCTCAAACTTTCCCTGGCACGGAGCACCCCCTGCCTGGAGGGGGGACTGGGGGGGGCCTGGCGTGGAGTCGGCCAGGGAATTGCTCGGGTGAGTTTGCAGAAAGCCGCAGCTCCTGAGCAGAATTAATCACTCGTCGCCCTGGGAAATAATTGCAGGCGGCAGAGCCGGTCTCGTTAGCGGAGCGCTCGGGTGGGGGATGCGAGCGCGGCGGGTGATGCTCCTCCGGTGGGGACACACACACACTGCAGAGCTCTGCCCTGCGGGCGGCTGCACCGCGGCTGGGGCTTCCACGGGCACCGGGACGGGCAGGGGGGAAACCCACAGGCTGCCCCAGCCTCTGCCCCCCCAAAAACCCGGCCCATGAGGTCACATCCTGCACCAGGAGTGTTTGTGGGAAAGGGCTCGAGGCCGGGGGAACCGCGGAGTGCCTGCTCAGCAAGGAGCGTCCCCCATCCTAATTGGGAACAAATGTTCCCGGCGTGGCTGGGGTTTCCTTGCTGGCTCAGAGCAAACCTTCCAGGGCTGCTGGTCTGCCAGCTCCTTCCCTCTTTGTCCCTCCTGGCCACTTGAATCTACGGAGCAAAGCCCTTGGGACATCCAGCTCCTGGAATGGGCAGGGGAGAAGGGAGAGGAGCAAGGCAGCAGCAGGAATTGTCTAACCCTTGTCAGACACCAGAGAATATTCATCCCTGCCTGCAGCTCCAGAGGTGCAGGGGCCTCCCAGCCCTTCCCACGGCCCCAGGCCCAGCTCCAGCATCCAAAGCATGAAAAAGGGTCCCAGCCTCATGAGGACCCCCCACAACTGCAACACCCCCAACCCAGTCCCAGCTGTGTCCAGTCTGGAAGGGCCTCAATGCCCAGCTGTGCTTCCTCCTCCTCCTCCTCCAGCCCTGCTGGAAGTCACGTACCAGCTGCTGCCACCCACCCTGTGCCAGGCTCGACAGCACCCACCGGCCCCCACCCTGAGGCAGCAGGACTGGGGCACCCTCAAACCTGCTGCCCCCTAAAAACCTCTGCTGCTGCTGAACGGCCACCCCCGAGCACCCCACGGGGCCAGGGGGCACAGACATCCCATCCCAGGGGGTCCTGACCCCCGGGGACACAGACATCCCATCCCAGGGGGTCCTGACCCCCAGTGTCCCCCAGGGACACAGATCACCCCATCCCAGCAGAAGGAAGGGATACACAAACACACCCACCTCAGTGTGCCCCCCAACTCTCCCCAAGGCAGGGAGGCCCCAGGACCCCTCACCACCCCTGGGGACCCCAAATCCTCCTTGGGCTGTAGGATTTGGTCTGTCCCACTGAGCCCTGCACGGTGAGGAACCCAAAGCAAAGGCATGAGGAGGAAGGGGGAGCAAGGCCAGGGAGGAGGGAAATGTTCCCTCCCAGGGCACATCCTGGTGTAGCCAGAGGCACTGGGGGATGTCTTGTGGCAGACACAAATATTGGGGGCACCCAGACACCCCAGGGGCAGCTGGACACCCTGCAGGCTCCTGGACAGCCCTTGAGGAGGGGAGTGGGAGCAGCCAAGCAGTGGGAATGGCCAGCTCTTGGATGGAGCAGATGTGCTGTGGAAATGAAGTGGGGGGAGGACGAAGACACACACAGCAAGGCTTCATCCCCCACTGCCCGGGGCTCCGGGGACCCCGGACGAATTATCCGACCTCAGAGCTCCCTGTGGTCCTTTAATGGCATTTCAATCCCGGCTGTGAGAGGCAAAGCAGAGCCGGGGCCAGGGAGCCAGACAGGATGTCTGGCCGGAGATGAGCCGGAAAGGCAATGCCTTTGGGGACCCCCGAGCGGGGTCACCCCCCCTTCGCCACCATCCAGGCACCAGGGGAAAGCCGGGTGCTGGGAGCCCGTGACTGCTGCTCCTCCGGTCCCCCCACCAGCTCCCGGACGGTGCGAGCCTGGCTCGGGGACGGCTCTGGGTAGCTCTGGGCGTCCTCTGCCAGCAGAGGGGACTGTTGCTTGTCTCTCCAGAAACTCTCGTTTGGAGCCTCTCCCGTGGGACCGCTCGGGAGGGGACATTCTTGTCCTCCTTGCCATGGTGAGGACAGAGCACGAACCCTCCTGTGGGAAAAAAAAACACCGTCTCTCGGGAGAGGGAGGACGGGGAGAAAGCTGGCGACATGTCTCCCCAAGTGATGTTCTTCTGCCTCTTTTGTTCGCAGAAACCTCCCGAGTTTGAAATTTTAAATCCCCTCCTCTTTACCAGCTCGCCGCCCTTCCCCCAGATAAATCAGCTGGGGAAAATAAAAGAGGAAAATCGAAACTCCTGATCCCCAAACGCTCCCCGTGAAGCGAATCTTATCCCGACCGTGACCGCTTGACCGCGCGGGCGGAAGCTGTGAAGGAAATCAAACGCTGAGCCGGCGCTTGCCAAGTTTCGGAGGCTGCCGGCGGAGCAGCTCCCGTTGGGCTCCCGGCACAGCCCACCGCCAACATCTGGAAGGAAGGAGGGCTGCAGCTGGACGCAGCTGGATGCAGCACCACGGGGCAGGGCGGGGGGAGGGAAAGGGGGTGGCCAGGATGGCGCTCCGTGTCCCCCCACTGTCCCCCCAAGGCGGTTCTCCCTCTCTCCTCTCTGATGGATCCCGGGCACCGGACCTGCCGTGGTTTGAGCCAAGCCCGGCTCCCGAGTGGCACCGGGGTTCTCGGTGCTGCCCTCACCTCCCCAGGACTGAGAGACCCTCGGTGGGCTCCCCCGGGGCTCCCTTGCACCCGGGTTTCAGAGCACGGGGCCGGACAGACACTGCGGAGGGAGAGATGCTGCAGCCAAGCCCTCCGAGATGGGCATCTGCCAACTGCCCTTGGACACCTCCCAAGCTCCACGCCGAGCCCCACGGCAGCCCTCCAGCTCCCTGGCATCGCACTCAGGCTTTGGGGAGGGCATTCCCAGCCGAGCCGCGCCGGGGGAGGATCCAACCCCTCAAGTCACCCTCCCAAAGTGTCAAGGAACACCTTGCCCCTCCCCAGGGCTGGGACATCACGGTGCTGGAGCAGAGCTCAGCGTCGAGCCCACGTGGGCTGGAGCCAGCCCGGCTGTGCAAGGGTTAAACCCGGCTGCTCGCCCGGGTCTCGGGGGCCTCCCACTCGTCCTCGCAGAGTATGAATAGCTGCGCTCCCCTCTGCTCTCAGCCACTCACTTCCCTCCCTGCCCTCCCTCTGCTCCAGAGCCTCGGCATCCTCCCCGGCATCCTCCTCCCCGGCGTCTTCCTCTGGCAGTGCCGGCTCCAGAGCCCCGGCACCCTCCGGCAGCGCCGATGCTGAGCACGGAAAGTTTCGCCGGGGCGAGAGCCCTGGGAGAGGAATCGCTACAGATGTGGGACCTCAACAAGCGGCTGGAGGCGTATCTGGCCCGCGTGAAGTTCCTGGAGGAGGAGAACGAGGTGCTGCGAGCTGAAATCCAGAGCGCCAAGGGCAGCCCGGCCGGGGACTCGTGGCGGGGGAAGTACGAGGAGGAGCTGCGAGCCCTGCGGGATGCGCTGGATCACGCCTTCAGGGAGAAGTGCACGGCCGAGCTGGCCAGGGACAACCTCTACGAGGAGGTCCAGCAGGTGAAAAGCAGGTGCCAGAAGGAGCAGGCAGCCCGAGAGGAGGCCAAGAAGCAGCTGTCCTTGAGCAGGAAGGAGCTGGAGGAGGAGAAGAGAGCGCAGATCTGGCTGAAGGAGAGAGCCGTGCAGCTGGAGAAGGAGGTGGAAGCCTTGCTGGAGGTGCACGAGGAGGAGAAAGCGGGGCTGGACCAGGAGATCGCCAGCTACTCGCAGAGCCTGGAGAGCTTTCGCTGTGCCCCGGTGGCTTTCCAGCCCGTGGAGGTGGAGGACTATTCCAAGAGGCTCTCAGAGATCTGGAAAGGGGCAGTGGAGACCTACAAGGCTGAGGTGTCCCAGCTGGAGGGCTCCCTCTGCCAGGCCAAGGAGAACCTGTGGAAAGCCGTGGAGGACAACCATCAGAGCCAGCTGCAGCTGCAGCACCTGGAGAAGGACCTGGCGGGGCTCAAAGCGCGGAAGGAGATGCTGGAGGAGAGCCTGGCCCAGCAGTGGCAGGAGCAGCGTGGGGAGGCAGAGAAGTTCCAGGTGAGAGAGGGTGGTGGGGAGGCGCTGGGACCCTGGGGAGGGGGAGAATGGGGGGCTGAGGGTGCCTGGGAGGGGGCTCAGGGCTCAGGGCACACCCTCCCCTCCAGCAAAGGGATGGGGCAGACAGATGGGAGAAGGAAAGATGAGGGAGCAAACCCAGGGCAGGGATGGACCTCGGTCCTGGAGGAGCTGCACAGGGAGATGAAGCTGGGGAGGGTGGGAGACAGAGCAGAGCAGCTTGGGGACATCCCTGTCCCCATCACAACAGGGACCTGGGCCCTCCCCACTGTAGGGAAGCAGCGCCCAGAGACCTCCCCCAACACCTGCCCCAGGGCGCTGCTCCACGTCCTGCTGGGCTCCGGGGTCAGGGTCCCTGGGGAAAAGCAGCCCCTGCCCGCGGCCCCCTGGCACGGGGTGCAGGCAATGGGGGTACAGGCAGCGGGAGGGGGGATGGGGGTTGTGGGCAGGATAAACTCCGACTGACTTTGCTGCAGCTGCAACTCAACAGCTGCAAAAGTGATTCAGAGGAGGGAGGTGGAGGCAGGGGGGGCTGGAAATGCGGGAACGGCCTGAACGCTGCCCGGGGAAGGGTCTCTCTTTGTTCCAGGTCCCGGGACCCAGCCCTGGGTGTCGCGGGGCAGAGGGTGCTCGCCCGAAAGTTGCTTCTTTCCCACGCTGGCACCCCATAGCCCCAAATCCCCCCCCACCCCTGCCTTTCCTCCCCCCTCCGGCAGTCGTTTCCCCATCGCCTTTCAGCCCTGCCCCCCTCCTCGCCCCATCCAGTGCCCAGGACTCCTCCCCCCGCAGCATCCTGAGGGGCTGAGGTGAACCTGCGGCTCCCCTGACCCTCCCTGTGCTGCCCCACAGCTGGCGATGGAGGCCCTGGAGCAGGAGCAGCAGAGCCTGCGGGTGCAGATCGCGCGGGTGCTGGAGGACAGGCAGCAGCTCATGCACCTCAAGATGTCCCTCAGCCTGGAAGTGGCGACCTACAGGTGAGGCTCCCGCCGGGAAGGGGGCCGGGGAGCTGCCCCAGAACCTCGGTGGGCACAAGGGAGGGCTGGGCAGGGGTAGCCCTGTGCCCCTTCCGCGGCCCTTCCAGATGGCCCCACACAAAGGCCGCCTGCCAGGGACGGGGGGGACAATTAGCATGAGAATAGGGGCTGTCCCAGCCCAGGCGAGGGGCCTCCCCGGCAGAGCATGATGTCACCCTGCGAGTACACTAATCCCGGGCACGGGGGGATGGGAGGGGAGGCAGGAGCGAGGGGGGCTCCTCCGGTCCCCCCCCGGCCCCTCACCGAGCCGTGTCAGGGCAGTGCAACCATCCGCAGCCCCTCCGTGCCTCAGTTTACCTACTCAGCAGGGTGAGCTGGGGGTGCACAGGGAGCACCCACCCACCCCGCAGCACCCACCCCGCAGCACCCACCGCCCTCCTCTCCCCGCAGGACGCTGCTGGAAGCAGAGAGCACCCGCCTGCAGATGCCAGCCGGGGAATTCAGGCTGGCCAACGGCGTGCGAGGTAAGGGACCCCCGGCGCCAGCCCCTGCCCCGCCGCTGTGTCTCCCTGGGGCGGGGCTCGGGGGGCGATGCTGGATAGAGACACATTTTCCTGCATTTTCCTGGCAGCGTTTTCCTGGCTGCGATAGGAAGGTGTGAACAGCGGCCGGGAAGGGCTCTTGGCACGGGGTTCTGAGCCCAGATAAGGCTTATCTGCTTCTTTGCCTCTTTATTTTTAATGCCTGCCCTGCTCGGGCAGGCAGGAGCGGATCCGCCCAGCGGGACAACGGGCTGCGGTAACAAGCTGAGCATTTCCTTTTTCCTCCAAAAACAAAATGACAAGGAAAGCCTCCCACCTGCACACTTTCCCCAGCAGCGGGACCCGACTGTGGCTGCAGCCGGGACAGAGCATTGTCCAGCCCGATGCCAAATCCCCTGGGAACATCAGCATCCGCTGCACTCAAGAGGGAGGAATTTCCCACTTTCCACGAAGGGGCTGTCTAAAAATAGGAGAGGGGGCAGCGAGAGGCTGCCAGGCGGCAGGGGAGGGCTGAGGGAGCCGCGGAGCAGCTTCTCGAGCCGCTCACCGCTCCAACTCCCTCTTTGCAGATCTCAAACTGGAGGTGAGCAGCAGCAGCAGCAAACTGGTACCAGCAAGCCCCGAGCCCCGAAGGCTGCTGCCCCGGGAGCACTGCAGCAGCCCCTCTGTCCTCCCCAGGGCAGAGGGGAAGGGCCAGCCGGCGAAACCTCAGAGCGACGCCCTGACACCCAAAAGCCAGAGCGCCGGTGCCAGGGAGCTCCAGAAAATCAGCTCGGTCCTCCATGGGGCAGCCGCTGGCAGGGCTGGGGGTCCGGATGCCCCCGGGTGTCCCTCAGCGAGCCCCTCCCAGCCCGGCAAAACCGCCCCCTCTCTGTCCCCGGAGCCCCCCAGCCCCTCGCCCCCGGAGCCGGGCAGCCCAGGGGCAGAGGGTCCTGCCTGGCCGGGGGGAGCCGGGGGGGTGACGAGCCGAGGGAATGAGCATCCCCTGCCCGGAGCCACGACAGAGACCCCCGAGGGACCCACCCGCAGCCTGCAGTACCCGGCCCAGCTGGTCAGCGAGGCCCTGGAGGACGCGCTCAAGGAGGTGGAAGGTGACGCTCAGCCCCAAGAAGAACCCGTCCTCAACTCCACGCGGGTCCCCCAGGATGCCCGGGCCCCCAGCCCCGTTTTCCCCACAGAGGCTCGTGGGGGGGCTGTGGCAGAGGGGGCAGGGGAAGGGCAAGACCCCTCCGAGGTCCTTGGGGAGGGTGATGGCCCCGAAGAGGAGGAGAAAGCTGGGGAAGCCGAGCTGCGGGGGCTGGGTGTGGAGAGCAGCATCCTGGGGGACAGAGCCGCGTCCCCGGAGGGCACGGCCGACTCTCTGAGTGACACAATGAGCCGCGAAGAGACGGGAGCGTGGGAGGAGGAGGAGGAGGAGGTGCCTGCTGGGCCGAGCCCAAGGGATCCAGGAGCAGAGGTCCGGGAAGAGGATGTGAGTGGTCCTGGACAGACAGTGAGCAGCTGGGAAGAACCAGAGCGAGAGGAGGGTGGGGAAGAGACCCCAAGCACGGAGCCATCACAACCCTCAGAGGATGAGGAGGAGAGGGGACCCGCCAGTCCCTGTGAGGAGGACGGAGATTTCCATGGAGAAGGAGGGAATGAACCAGAAGAGTCCCCAGATGGGGAAGTGGAAGCTGTTCATGCTGTCCTCGTGGAAAGCCACCTGGTTTCACGCACAAAGAGTCACCTGGGAGAGGACTTTGTTGATGCAGCACAAAACAAGTCTGAGCATCAGAAAATGACCATAGGTGAGACAGAGGCTGCAGAGCAGGAAAGGGGACAGGAGCTGTGCCCAGAGCAGGAGCCCTCCAGTGTCCACGAGGCCATCCCAGCAGAGGAGGCTTCATCAGGAGCTGAAGAAGATGCTGTGAGAGGGGAGGACACAGGCAGAGTGAAAGATGGTGAGGGAGAAAAGGGAGAGGCCAGTGGGGAGATGCTGGGAGGAGAGGACCTTGGGGCAGGAGAGGATCCTGGGGCAGGAGAGGATCCTGGGGCAGGCAAAGACCCTGAGGCAGGAGAGGATCCTGGGGCAGGAGAGGATCCCAGGGCAGGAGAGGATCCCGAGGCAGGAGAGGATTCCAGGGCAGGAGAGGATCCCGAGGTAGGAGAGGCTGCCCGAGGTGACACCCCAGGGTGGGAGAGCAGAGCCCCAGAGCAGCCTGAGGACCTGCAGGAAGCCAGAGCTTCTGTGGAAGAGGGAGGTGAACAAGAGGAGCTGGAGCTGGAAGAGGAGCCCTGGGGCAAGGGGGATGATGGCAACAGCCAAGAGCCCCGTCCAGAGGACTGGGAGGTGACAGCAGAGGACACGGAGGGGGCTTTGGGCACAGAAGAGCCAGCCTGGGCGGATGACACCCCGTCCAGCACAGGAAGGCTGGAAAGTGAGGAGAGAGATGGCACACTGCCAGCAGAGCTGGAGGAAGCCCAGGAAGACGATGAAGAAGATGCCAAGAGCCAGGGGATGAGCCAGCAGCAGCCACTGCCAGAGGCTGAGCCAGCACCGGAGCTGGCAAGGGAGGAGCAGGAGGGCACCGCAGGGCAGCCTGACCCAGCCACCCCACGTGCCCTGGGGCAAGGGGACTGCCAGGAGCCGGCCAGGGAGGTGCAGGGTGAGGATGCTGCAGAGGGGCTCAGCTCAGAGCTGGGGCACCCAGATAGCAGCAGCTCCGGCCTCGTGGCTCTGCAGGAGGTGTCGGGGGAGGGCACAGAGAGCGGCGAGTGGGCGGAGGAGGATTTCGGGAGATCGGCAGAGCCCGAGCCCGCCCCAGGCACCGGCAGGAGGGTGGAGCTGGAGGACACCCTGCCAGACAGCACGCCCTTGCACCTCTACGAGGGGGAGATGCTGGCTGGGGGTGCACCCAGCCAAACCCCCCCCGAGACCGAGGAGACCACGGAGACAGACCCCGTGATGGGAACAGCTCCAGAGGGGGAAGAGTGGTTGGAAGGGAAGGACAAGCCACTGACTCCCACCATGCCAGAGAGCCCTGAAGAGGAGGCAGAGGCAGAGGTGGCCCCTGTGGCAGAGGGTGCTGAGGAGGAGGAAGGATATTTCATGGTCTCTGCTCCCAGCCAAGAGGTGTCCAGCTCGGAGGAAGCCGAGATCTCTGAGGACTTTGAAGAAATTAAAGTGGAAGCAACTGAAGGCAGCCAAGGTGACCTGGGAGCTCCCAGAGAAGCATCTCCAGTGCCAGAGGACAAAGGGCACCTCGAGACTTCTGTTGGGCAAGCAGAAGAAGACATGGTGATGCCCACAGAAGAACCTGAGATGCCACAGGATGATGATGAGGAGGAGGATGACACTGCTGAGCTGGAGGAAGGCCCAGCGATGCCTGAAGCAGATCCCAGCTGCCCCAGGGCCATGGCACCATCAACAGGAGGCACTGAGCAGCCAGCCCAGGGTGCCACAGGCACCGGAGCACAGGAGGGACCCGGAGCACAGGAGGGACCCCAGCGCTCTGAGGGTTTGGCTGCTGAATCGGACGAGAAGCTCCACGGCACAGTCGAGCTGGAGAGCGATGCCAGCAGAGCCACAGCACTCCCAGACCACAGCCTGGGGCTGGTGGGGCAGGAGGAGGAGGTGGATGAGGATGAGCCTGGCGTGGCTCACCACGACACGGCCGAGGCCGCCCCTCCTGCAGAGCTCCAGGCAATGCCCGAGCAGGCGGAGCTGCCGTGGGACGAGCAGCTGCCCGTGGAGGAGGAGGAGGAGGAGGCAGCAGCCGGTGACAACCCTCCCTCAGCAGGGGAGGAACAGCCCCCCGAGGCCGACCCACCCCGGCCGGGCTCTGCGCTGGAGCAGAGGGGTTTTCCAGAGGTGATTACGGACATCCCCGACACGGCCGTTCTCCCTGCAGAGGTGCCGGCGGACGTCATGAAGGACTCGGATATTTTGGAAATAGTTGAGCAGGCCCTGGAGTTCAACCAGGAGCTGGTGATGGGGGCGAGGGCGGCCGAGGGAGGGCAGCAGGGTCCTGGCAGGACCGGGGAAGACTCCTCGCCCGCCTCATCCAGCGAGGAGGAGCCGACGGTGCAGGAGGCGCCGGAGATGGAGGGTCGGGTTCGGGCAGCGAACGGGCTGCACCGGGAGGCCAGTTTGGAGGACCTGGCCGAGTTCACCGAGGAGGTGCTGAACGGCATCGCCAGCATGGTCCCGCCCTCGGGGACCGCAGACCCCGCTCCCAGAGATGGCACCGCGGCCAAGCTGGGGGATGGCACCCCGTGGGGCAAACACGGCAGAGCCCAGGCCGTGCCCCCCGCTCTGGGGGAGGGTGTCCCGTGCCTCACCCCCGATCAGCCACCAGCGTGTCACCTGAGGGCCGAGCAGGAGCCCTGGTCCTCGGGGGACGAGTGACAGTGCCCTCCCCCGGCAGCCCCTCCCCTGCCGTGACCCAGCACCTCACACTTCCCCCCCCCCCCCCTAGTGCTTCCCCGCCTCCCTATGGGTTTTAACATGTTTGTGTGGATTTTTTTGCACCCCTTTTCAGAGTGAAGAACCACCGAGCTTCGTTCCACCCCACAGCCTCCCCCCCCCCCCAAAAAAACCCCCCACGCATGCTTGCTTCGGGACCCCCC
>JAWWES010000071.1:2378646-2435797 GCA_035583135.1 Lophotriccus pileatus
ACGTGGAGCTGCCGAGACTCCCCACCCATCACAGTGGAACAGGGGCAAAGCCCCCCAGCCCCCTGCCCGGGGGAGCCACGATCAGGATTGGCAGGGGGGTGCTGGGGCTGGAGACCCCCCCTCACCGCTGGAGCCCAGGAAAGCTCCGGCGCCAGATGCAGCTGGAGGGGGAGAGGCGGAGGAGGAGGAGGAGGAGGAGGAGGCGAGAACAATGCTGGCCGGCCGCCAGGCGAGGGGAGCGGGGCGGGGGGCTCCTGCACAGCCCCCAACCCCGGCGGGGGCAGGGAGGGGGTGAACCCGCGTAGGAGGTGATTGTCCCCCTCCCCCATCCCCGGGCTGCCGCCGCCTCGCTGAGCGGTGTCAGTGTCCCGAGCTGCCCCCAGCCCGGGGGACACCCCAGGGGAGGAACTGAGACAGGGACACCCCCGAGGGCAGGGGCACCTCCTGCCAGGCCGAGTGCAAGGCACTGCTCCCCCCTCCCAGGGACAGGGTCCCCCAGAGTTCCCCCAAGTGACACCGGTATCCCCATCACCCACCCAGAGACCCCCCTCTCCGGGGGCTGAGGGGTCAGGACCCCCCCAAGCCTGGCACCTCCCTGTCCCCGGGTCATCCGAGGGGGTACCCGGTGAGGGGGGGGCTGGCACAGAGCTGGGACCCCTCGGGACCATCCAGGGTGGGCTCCGACCCGGGCAGCAGCCGGCCCAGAGGATGTGGGGCTGGTCGGGGGTGACACTGGCTGCGGGGAGGGGGGCACAGCCTGGCTGGGGTCATCTCTGCCCCTTTCCAGCGCCGGGGTGTGCTGTTCCTCCAGCTGAGCCCCCCCTCCTCCATCCCCCACCCCCCAGCATCCCGGCCCAGAGGAGGGGGGTGTCCCCCTCAAACCTGCCCGACAAGTCCTGTCCCCCTGCCCGGGCAGGGAGGAGCAGGAGCCAGCGCATCCCCCCGGCTTCGGGCGGGTCGAAGCCCCCCCTCCGCTCCCTCTCGAGGGCCCGCGCGGATGAGATGCTGTTTCCCCCCACCCGGCCCAGCCTCTGCTTCCAGAGAACGCATGGAAAAATTCCGGGGTGAGGGGCCAGGGCCCCCCAGGGTCGGGCATTCATTCCCCGAGCGGGGAGGGGGCCGGGCCCCGCTTTGTCTCCGGAGATGAAAGGCGAGGGGCCAGCCCGGCCCCCTCCCCAGCCCGGGGGGGCAGCGGGGCCGCCCGGGGGCCAGCGGGGTCACAGGGGAGGATTAGTGCCGGATTAGAGGCGCCGGGGGCACCGACACCACCCACGCGGTGCCACGGCAAGGGAGGGCACAGCCCCCAGAGCAGTTTTGGGGTCACTCGCGGCCCCTCCATCCCGGCCCCCAGCCCAGCCTCGCTGGCAGGAATTTGCTTTTGTTTCGGGAGCAGCCGCCAAACAACCCCGGGAGCCTCGGCCGTGCTGCGGGGAGGGGGCACCTCCACCCCCTGCACCCCCCGGCACCCGGGAGCAGGATGGGACCCCCAGGCCAGAGACCCCTCCCCATCCAGACGTGCCGCCCCAGCTCTCGGGGTCCCAGAGCCCCCCCACACTCCCCCCAGCCGGAGGCAAACCGGAGCCGTCCCCAGGGCAGCGGGGGAAAGCGGATATTCCTCCAACCGCGGGGAAGCCGTCGGAGCCGGCTGGTTTCCATTACCGGCTGCTCCTGCCCGGCCGTGGCTTTCCCGGGGTCTCCGGGGGGAGCAGCGGCCGGTTGGATGAAGGTGGGGACGGGGAGGGGGAGGGAGTCCTGCGGCCACCCCCGGGGACAGCGCGGGGACAGTCGGGAGAGCCGGGACGCGGCCCTGGCAGCACTTTGGGAATGGCGGCGGGGGCGATGAGAGCCTGCCAAGTGTCCACCTGGAGATACCAGAGCCTTCCTCCCCCTCCTGCTCCTCCTCCCCCTCCCCAGGGAAGCTGTAATTCCACCCTTCCCGCTGCTGGACGCGCTCCCGGGGGGTGCAGCATCACGCCCCGGGCATGGGGGGGGAAGCCAACCCCGAGTTCTGGCACCGTCCCTTGGGCCCCCCTGCACCCCGACCCAGCTTAGCCCCCAGGGCAGAAGCAGGACCCCATCCCGGGGTAATTAATGCCACCCCACGCTGGGCAATTAGCGGGCAGCACCTAACGAGAATCCCCGGGGAAACCCCTGGAGACGCATCCCGAAGGGCAGCACCCACCCTGGCTCCTCCTGCCCAGCTGGGTTGGGGTCTCTCCTGCCCCCTTCCCCCGACTCGTGCTGGTGCTGAGACAGAGTCCAACACCCCACGCTGCCCCACAGTCACCCCACGGTCACCACCCGCTTCCCACGCCGGGATGTGCCAACTCAGCCACCACCTTCGCCCCCGGCCCCTTGCGCCCCGGCCGGGGAGGGGATCCAGGGTGTGGGATCTGGGATGTGGGATCCGGGTTGTGGGATCCGGGATGTGGGATCCGGGTTGTGGGATCCGGGGTGTGGGATCCAGGATGTGGGATCCGGGATGTGGGATCCGGGATGTGGGATCCAGGATGTGGGATCCGGGATGTGGGATCCGGGATGTGGGATCCAGGCTGTGGGATCCGGGATGTGGGATCCAGGGTGTGGGATCCGGGATGTAGGATCCAGAGTGTCAGGTCTGGAGTGCAGGATTCGGGATGTGAGGTCGGGGTGAGGAACTGAAGGGAGGAGGTGGGATCTGTGAAGTGAGATCCGGGGTGTGGGATCCGGGATGTGGGATCCAGGATGTGGGATTCAGGGTGTGGGATCCAGGCTGTGGGATCTGGGATGTGGGGTTCAGGGTGCAGGATCCAGAGTGTGGGATCCGGGATGTGGGATCCAGAGTGTCAGGCCTGGAGTGCAGGATTCGGGATGTGAGATCAGGGTGAGGAACTGGGGAGGGGATGTGGGATCTGTGGTGCAGGATGCAGGCTGTGGGATCCAGAGTATGGGATCTGGGATGTGGGATCTGGGGTGTGGGATCCAGAATACGGGATCTGGGATGTAGGATTCAGGGGGTGGGATCCAGAGTATGGGATCTGGGGTGTGGGATCTGGGCTGTGATATCCAGAGCGTGGGATCTGGGTGCTGGATCCAGGCTGTGGGATCCAGAATGTGGAATCTGGGACATGGGATCTGGGGTGCAGCTTCCAGGGTGTGGGATCCAGGGTGTAGGATCTGGGCTGTGGGATCCGTGCATGTGCCAGCAGGGCCGGGAGGGGACAGGGACACCACGGGGGGGGTCATAAGACTTTTATTGAGAAAGGAGGGAGGTGACACGGGGGGTTTTGGACCCTGGGGGGGCTCGGACCTGGCACTGCCCCAACTGGGGGGAGTTTGGTGTTCCCGTCTGGTACCATATTCACAAATAAATACTGAGGAGGGGGCGCGGGGAGGGGCTGGGGGCTGCGGGAACCGGCAGCGACCCGAACCCCGAGCAGTTCAAAGCAGCCCAAAGGCCAGGGAGGGGCCGCGTTCCCCCCCGCCGTGCCCCGGCGCCTCGCCAGGCCCCGGGCGGAGCGGGGCCAGGACAGGAGATTCTCCTGCTCCCGGAGAGCCCCCGCCCTGTGGAAGGGGGAGGAAAGCCGCGTGTGTCCCTCCAAAACAAGGGGTTGGGCTGAGGTCCCCCCGCGGCAAGACACAACCCCCTCCCAGTGGCTGGGGGGGTGAGTGGAGGGGACTGAGGGGACACGGGGGGGGCAGAGGGGCTGGGGGGGGGCAGTCGGGGGGGTGGGATCAGCAGAGAAGGGCGGGGGTCACTCCCGGACGTAGACCCTGGTGCAGACAACGTCGTCGGCCGTCATGGTCTGCGAGGAGAAGCAACAGAGTCACGGCACGGCCCCCTCTCCATCCCACCTCTCCTATCCCATCCCGTCCCATGGGAGTTTCCCAGCGTGCACCGGGGCAGCGCTGCCCCCTCGGTCCCTCCTCCCCCACTCCCCCCTCACCAGGATGAGCTCCCCGTCGTTGGTCATCTCCCGGGACCAGCCCGTCTTGGGCCCGTCGCCCTTGAGCAGCCGCTGCTCACACACCATCTTGTTCTCGCTCTCCCACCTGGCCAAGCTCTGCAGGAGGGGGAGATGACAACGTTTGGAGGGGGGAGGGCACCCAGCGGGACACCCCCCCAGCCGCACCAGAGCATCTGTCACTGCCCCCAAGAGCCCCACCGCGCCGTTTGCCCCCGCACCAGATGGGTGTCCGGGCTGAGCTGTCACCTGCGGGGCGTGGGGAGGGGGCGGGGGTGGGAAAAAGGGGTGGGGGGCACGGGGAGAGGACGGGGGCACGGGGAGAGAGGGACCTGTGCGTGGCCCTGCGCGCAAAAACACCCGTGTGCGCGCAGACACGTGTGCACATACACGGGCACACACACGCGTGTGTACCGGTGCCCACGCGTGCCCACCTTGCAGGGCCGCCCGTCCACCGTCTGCTCCTCGAACTCCTCGCCCACCCTGAAGCGGATCTCGGTGGTGCGCACCGGGGTCGAGGTGCGGATGAAGAAGCTCTCGCCGTCCTGCCGGATCTCCACCGCCGGCTTCGCCGCCGCCGCCACCGCGATCTTCCGCAGCATCATGTTCACGCCTGGGGAAGGGGGATGGTGGCACCGAGCTCCTCCTTTCCCCTCCCGCAGCGTCCCCCGGGAGCTGTCCCTGCCCCGCGGGGGGAATCGGGGCGGTTCGGGGCCCGAGGGCCCCGCTGCCCACCCCACACCGCCCCCAAACCCGGGGTGAGCACCGGAGGGGGGGTCGCGGCCGCAGCCCCAGCGCTTGGCAGTGACACGTCCCGGGGCACCCCGAGCGCTGCAGGTGGCTCAAGGGCGACCCGTGGGGGGACGGGCGAGCCCCCCCTCGCATCCCCCGGTCACATCTGGGCCACATCTGGCTCTCGTTACCTGTGGAGGAGGCGTGGGGGTGATCCCGGCTTGGCGCCGGATGCGCCCGGGGGAAAGGACGGGGGTGACGGGGGCGAGGGCTCACCCAGCGCGGGGTGACGGCGGGGACAAGGGCCCCGCTCCAAGCTCTGAGCCTGCTGACCTGCGTGACCCCCCCCGAGAGGTCCCACGTCCCCCCGCCAACCGCGGGGCAGCTGGGGCTTTGTCCCCGCTCCAAAGGCGGCTCATCCATCATGTCCTGGAGCCCCCGCCTGTCACGGGGGGAGCCGCTCTTTGGGGACATTGTTCCCGTGTCACCCTCCGGGTGGGCACCGGCCACACCCCCCTGAGACCCCCGAGAGGGTCACCGCACAAAGGGGCTCCCCCCAGCCCCGGGACGGGGGGGGGCAGGAGGGGCCCAGCTCCCCCTTGGGGACACACGGGGTGTTCAGGGGGGCTGCGGGAGCCCGAATCTCCATGCAGTGGAGAGGGACACGTCCCTGAGGGGTCCCCACGGACACCCTCAGGTCTCTTCCCTCCCCCCGAGGCCTGAATCACACCGGGGGGTGCCCAAAACCTCACGCGGGCAGACACAGCCCCCCACATGATATCCACCCGGAGGGGGGGAAGGAGAAACAGAGAAACAGCCCCCAAAGGGAGCAAAAACGAGGAGAGGGGGCTGAGAACCCCCCCAGCCCCTCTGCCAGGGGTGTCTGGGGTGGGCCACGGGCAGGAGCCCCCCCATCCCGCCGTGGGAACGGCAGAACGCTCGGGGAGGGGCGGGGGGGCGGGGGGGGGGGCTGGCGGATTTATTTTCCTGCTGAGGTTTCCCCGAGCCGGTTCCAGCAGCGGGGCCGGAGGGGGGGTGGGAGAGAAGGGGCGACGGGAGAGCGGGAGTGAAACCCAAGAAAGTGATAATTATCCTGAAATATTCGTTACGTATCCCCTAACCTGGAAAATATTCTGCTCCGGCAGCTCCCCGGCTGGCGAGGAGAGGAGCGGGTCAGGCGGAGGGGAGCAGCGCAGGGGCTGCATCTGATCCTGCCCAAATCCCCGGGGACCCCCCAGAGCCTCTGCTCCCCCCCAGTTCCACCCCCTGCGATGGGTCGCGGCCCCCTCCCCAGGGACACAACACCGCGATGGGGGGCAAAGGGGGCCGAGAGGAGCCCTGCGGGGGTGGGACCCCCACCCAGTGGGGTGCGTTTTTGGGAACACGGCCGTGCCCGCGGTGCGTGGGGCAGGTGAGCGCCGCGGGTGTTTTTGGGGTGGGGGGCGTAGGGGCCCAAGGGGATCGGGGGAGTTTGGAGGTGCCTTGGGGGACCACCAGGGTGGGGAAACTGAGGCAGGCAGGAGCGGGGGGCCTCGGGGACTGTGTGGGACCCCCGGGGAGCGGGATGTGCTGCCCAGACCCCCCTCCCCGTGCCTCATTTTCCCCAGCGGAGGGCTTTGTGAAACGGGGGAGCAGGGGGGATCCCCCGGCACTCCGGGCCCTGTGACCCCCCGGGCTGGAGGAGGACTCGGAGGGGAGATGGGGGGAAGGCCACCCCCCTCTCCCGTTCGCACCTCCCCAGCCCGGGGGCGATTTGGGGGGATCCGGGGGAACCCGGAGGGGGGAAGCGCCGGGCTCCACTCACCCAGCGCCTTCAGCAGCTCCTCGAAGTTTTCCGAGCTCTTCATCTTCCAGTTCCCGGAGAAGTTGGGCATCGCGGCTGCCGGGGGTGGGGGGCACCGGGAGGGGACTGAGGGGGGACCGAGGGGGGACTAAGCGGTTCGAGGGACCCGCCGCTCCCTCCGCACCGGCAACGGCACCGTCCCCGCCGCTCGCTCGCTCCCTCCGTCCGTCCCGTCCCGCCCGCGCCGCCGTTTTATCGCCAGGCTGGTCCCACCCCCCGGCCCCGGCCCCGGCGCGGGGGCTCCGCGCTCACCTGCGCAGGGAGACCCCGGAGGGAGCCCCCGCCCCGATCTGCCCAGGGGGGTGCGGGCCAGAGGCACCCCCTGCTCTGCCTGTCCCCCTCCCCCGAACTGCTCCCATCCCCGCCGAGGCTGCCTGTGCCCCCCTAATCTCCCTGCACCCCCCCCCCCCGCTTTGCTGCATCCCCCTAATCTGCCCGTCCACCCCCTGAACTTCCCACATCGCTCCCCGAGCCGTTTATACCCCCCAAATGTTCTGCACCTCCCCCCCCCCCACCCCGAGCTGCTGCACCCCCCCAGCTCTGCCCCTACCCCTCCAAGCTGCCTGCACCCCTCTAATCTCCGTGCATCCCCCCTACCTGGGCTGCCTGCACCCACCAAAACCTGCCTGCACCCACCAAAATCTGCCTGCACCCACCAAAATCTGCCTGCGCCCCCTGATCTCCGTGTGTTCCCCCAACACGAGCTGCCTGTACCCCCAGAACTGCCTGTACTCCCAGAACTGCCTGTACCCCCAAAGCTTCCCGCACACCCCCCGTCCCCGGCGCTACCCGTACCCCCAAACCTGCCTCCACCCCCCCCTCCCCCAAGAGGCACAGCCCTGCAGACACAGCCGGGGCACACACGTGTGCACAGGACACGCGTGTTTGCGCGGGTGCGATGTTCTCACGCACACGTGTGTGCGGGTGGTCGTGCTCACTCGTGCACACTCAGCACAGCGACTTGACACGATCACACACACGTCTGTGCACACGCGTGTGCGTGCAGGGCCGTGGGGGGGCTGCGGCCGAGCCCGGGGGGAGGGGTTCACCCCTCGAGTGAACCCTCGGTCCCTCCCTGGTAACAAGCGCTGAGGGATTTCCCAAGGTTTCTCTCCCCTGGGAACCGCCGCGGGAAGGGGCAGGTTGTGCCGCGGGGCCGGTTCTGGGCAAGAAAAGCAAGAAATGGCGTTTCTGGTTCAGCAGCAGCAATTCTGGAATGGAAGGAAAGAGGTTTCTGCTGCGGTTCGGGGTGAAAAGGCCCCCAGCAGAGCCCCCGCCGCCTCCCTCCTCCCGGCCACATCCCCCCCGTGCCCCCAGAACCTCCGGCTCGGGGCCGGCGGGCCAAGTCCCGGCTTGCCGCGTCCCTAATCCCCCGAAGAACAGGATTTCTCACCAGGCGCTGACATAACCTCACCTACAGCAGCGCCGGGGCCGCGCCGGAGGGGACGGGGACAGGGACAGGCAGAGCTGGAGGGGCTCGGGGGAGGGGTGCTGGAGAAGGGTCACCCCAACCCCTTCACCCCAGGGGGGCAGAAGCTGCGTCCCCCCCATCCCGGAGTCACAGGAGGGGTGATGTTGCGTGTTTGCTTCAAATTTAGGCAATGAGGGGAGAAAAAGAAGCCCCATTCCAGGAGAACTGGGTGGAGGGGGCTGGGGTGGGGTCTGTCTGCAACCCCCTCAGAACACCCTCTGTCCCCCTCACCCTGCTGGGCACCGTGACCCAGGGGGATTACGAACGCCAGCCCCAGCAGCCCCACATCTGGAAGGGATTCTGCCGGGAAGGGCGGATAAAGCCTTCGCACCCCACCCTCCTCTCCCTCCCTCCCATCCCAGCAGAGCCCTGGGGTGGGCAGGCAAACAGGCGGCCCCAAACAACCCCCCCGGAGCGCCAGTGACCCCCGGGAAGGACACGGATTCTCTGGGAGGCGGGCAGGGAGCCGCGTCCCAACGCCTGGGCAGCAGCAGCTGGCTCGGCCTCTGGAAACATCCGGCAGGGCCGCCGCCTGCGTCCCCCTTCCCGGCAAAAATCCTCAGAAACCGCAGAAATCCCGAGCGCAAACCACTGCAGGGGGCTCCCCCAGCCCGGGCACGACTCCCTTCCCACTCTGGCACCGCTTGTGCCACCCCCCGCCCCTTCAAGATGCTGTCAGTGCCCCAGAGCCCCTCCTGGGAGGATGAGGCTGCTCGGGGATGTTCCCCCCCTCCCTGGTGCCCGGGATCCACCCCGGGAGGGGTGACGTGTGCCCACCCCCAGCACAGAAGCCAAGGCCACGGGGGGCTCGTCCTGACACTCCTGCCTCCTCCCCCCCTGCCCCAACCTCTCACTGTGTCGGGACAGGGGACACGGGGGGGGGCTCCAACGTGTGGGGCCGGGGGGTGAAGCCGGAGTGAGGGCAGGTCGCCCGTCGCCGCCACCCCAAGTCCCTGCAAATCCATCCCAGCTGGCGGGACACCCCCCCCGCCCCCCTCCTCCTCCTGCTCCTCCGCCCCTCTGGCCACGGCCACGGCCGCTGCGGAAATGAAACCCAGCTGGACGGCGCGATCGAGTCCGGCCCCGGCCCCGTGGCCGCCGGGACCCCCGGCTGTGGGGCGGGAGGGAGCCCACGTGCCCCACGGCCTCTGCCTGTGCCTTCCCAGCAGGACCCTGCCCTGGCCCGGGACCCTGAGCCAGCCCCAGGACTTGCCCTGGCTCAGGACCCTGCCTGAGTCCCAAGATCCAGCCCCAGGACTCTTCCTCAGCTCTGAGAGACTTTCCTGGCACAGGACCTTGCCTCAGATCCTGCCCCAGCCCTAGGACCCTTCCTCAGCCCCTGCCCCTGCTCTGACCCCAGGACTCTTCCTCAGCCCCGAACCCTCCCCAGCCCCAGGAACCTTCCTCGGCCCCAGCACCTGCCCCAGCCCCAGGACTCTTCCTCAGCTCTGGGACTCTGCTCCTCCCCCGCCTTGGCCCCATCCCCATCCGGAGAGACCCCAGGGTGGGATGCGAGCGAAGCCCCCAGGACTCTGAGCCGCATCCAGCGCCCGCCGAGGGCTGGGGGCCCGCCCGGCTGCTTCTCATTTCCAGGGCCATAAACCCCTTTAACGACCGGCCATTTATAACGGCTGTAAAGCCCCTAATCACCGCCAAACCCAGTCCAGACACAAAGGTTCCCGCCTGCTCCTCCCGCGCTCCCACCTTCCTCTGGATTTTGGGGCTCTGACAGCTTTCCCACCCCCACCCGGGCCGTGGGGACGGGTGTGCAAAGGCAGGAGCGGGAGGGAAGAGCCTCCAGAAAACCCCGCAAAGTCCCGACCCGCGGGATGCTCGGGCGGCCGCTCCCCGGCCCTGCGGGGGGCTGGGGGGCCCAAAATCTGCGTGTTTAACCCCAAATAAAGCTGGAAGGCCTGGCCACCGCGGCGTTCTGCCCCCCAAGACACCCCTCCCGTCGGGCTGTGCCGCCCCGAGCCAAGCGGAGCCACGTAAACACGAGGAAAGGCTGGAAAAAGTGACGCACGTCGGGGGCTCGGGGCCGCGTCCAGCCCGGCGCGGGCGGGGGGATCCGGCTGCGGGCTCGGCCCCCGCGGCCCCGCCGGTACATCAGCACCGCACACCCGCCGCGGCTCAACCAGAGAAGGGGGTGCGGGAGGGGGGTCCCCAGAGCTGGGGAAGGGGCCAGCGCGTCCCTGGCGTGAGGAGGAGGAGGAAGAGCCGGCGGGACGCAGATGTCGGCGGGTGGTGGGTGATGGCAGCGCCCCGGAGCCCGGGGAGGGACCCCCACCCCACACACTGCTCCCGCCACCGAGGCCGGGGGGCTCCTCCCCACCCGCACCGAGAGGAAAGA
Source organism: Lophotriccus pileatus (assembly GCA_035583135.1). Taxonomy (NCBI): domain Eukaryota; kingdom Metazoa; phylum Chordata; class Aves; order Passeriformes; family Tyrannidae; genus Lophotriccus; species Lophotriccus pileatus. The sequence continues at coordinate 2,388,987 of JAWWES010000071.1, forward strand.
GCTCGTTAATCACTTCTTTTTTAATTGGGACCTTGCGCATAAACCTTTCAGTTCAAAGCAGCCCCGCGCGGGGTCGGGCACGGCCGGCAGCCGGTACCGGGGGCGTCCCCGGGGGGGCTCGGAAAGGTGGATGGGGAGAGGCAGCTCCCCGTGCTGGGGCTCGTCCCGGCCCCTTTCGCAACCGAACCACCGACAGGGAGCAGCTCCCGCAGCGCAGCAGAGAATTCCCGGCAGGATCCGAGTCCCACCCACTCCCATGCCTCCTCCCAGCGCTGGCAGAGGTAGTTTTGGGGGCGGGAAGGAGCCTGCTCCGTTCCCAAATCCCCCAGGCTGCCCCAGATCGGGTCCCCCCGCAGCTCCCCGAGCTGTTCTGAGGGTGCAGGACCCAAGACCACCCTCTGGGAAGGCACCAGCCCAGGCTCTCCCCACGTCCCTGGGGAGGACGGGGCAGGACAGCAGCGGCACAAGGCACGTTGGGGGGCTCAGGGATGAGGGACATCACTCCTGGCTCTGGGACTTTCGCAGACAGAGCAGCTCCTCAGCACTCACAGCTCCCCCCAGGGCTCCTTTGGGGGCAGCACCAGGGTGGTGGTGTCACTCTGGACCCCCACTAGGGCACAGGACAGGCTGGGGACATCAGTCCACATCCCCCCTAAGGCCTAAAACCTGGGTGGGGATGTCCCTTTGGGCCCGCTCTGGATGTAGGATCAGCCTGGGGGGCGTCACTCCGGGCCCCCCCAAGGTGGGGTGTCATTCCTGCTCCGGGTTCTGCTGCAGGTGCCGCTCCCACTCCTCCTCCACCACCTTGTAGAGCTCCATGGTGGCTCGGGCGTCCTCCACCGAGGAGTGGCCGCTGGAACCCACCTGTGGGGACAGACACAGCGTGAGCACAGCTCCACATTTCAGGGGCTGCAGGCAGCTCTGGGGGTGCAGGCAGATTTGGGGGCATGCAGGGAGTTTGGGGGGTTACAGGCAGATTTAGGGGCACAGATAGTTTTGGAGGGATGCAGGGAATTTGGTGGGTACAGGCAGATTGGGAGGTACAAGCAGATTTGGGGGGATGCAGGGATTCTGGGGGGGGTACAGGCAAATTTGGGGTTGCAGGCAATTTGTGGACGAGATGTACACAGATTAAAAAAAACAGAGCAGCAAAAAGCCCCCCTGAGACCGCAGGGGTTGAGCTGAGGGTCCCCCCCTCCCACAGGGTGCCTTCCAGGGAAGGGGAAACTGAGGCACAGGCCTGGCAGCAGCAGCTGGATTTGGGGCACTCTGAACATGAAGCCAGGGGTACCCTCCCTGCCCCACTGTCCCCCTGGCGTGGCAGCCCCATCTCCCGGGGCAGCAGTACCTGGATGTCCTGGTTCAGCAGGGCCTTGGTGAGGCGCTTCAGGGACACGGCGGCGTTCTCGGGGAAGCCCCCGCGGCGGTTGAGCAGCGGGATGCGGGACGTGTCGCGGGTCAGGGCTTTGGGGTGGCAGTACCGCAGCGCCTTGAAGTCGTTGTGGATGGCGTGGCCCACCACCACCTTCCCGGCCAGGATCCGCAGCACCTGCGTGTGGGAGGGGGGTTTAGGATCCCTCCGTGCCCCGTGGGAGGGTGTGGGGCTGAGGGGGAATGGCAGGGTGGGGGGCACAACTCCTGCACTGCAGAGGGCGGCTCTGGACCCACCACAGCCCCCAAGATGCAGAGCCTGGCTCCCCAACCCCCAGTCCTGCCCCTGATCATGAGCCCAACCCACACTCCTGGCTCCATGCTCCCCACTGCAAGCCCATAATCTTTACCCTGCACCCTCCCCTCCAGCCCAGCAAGCCCCTCACCCCACAACCCCACAACCTACAGCCCTGGCCTTAGCCCCTGGAGCTGCAGAGCCCAGTCCCCCAGCCCTGGCCCATAATTCCCAACCCTCAGCCCCACGACCCCCAGCCCTGGCCCCACATCTCCCAGTCCTACAGTCCCCCACCCCTAAGCTCCCCCACTCCCACCAAGCCCCCCTACCCCAACCCTGGCCCCATAGCCTGATATTTCCAGCCCTGCAGCCCTCCACCTCCAGTTCTGCACCCCCACCTCCAGTTCTTCCAGCCCCAATCCCCCCCATCCCGAGATTCCCAGCCCTATGCCCCCAACCCCCCATTCCAGTGCCATCCCCCGACCCGCAGACCCCATCCCCGCCCTCCCACGCCCATCCCCGCGCCCCCCGCGCCCACCTGCCGCTGCGCCTGCTGGAAGGGCACGGCTCTGTCCATGTGGTGCCGGCGGATGCCGCTCCAGCGGGTCCGGTAATCCACGATGGGCGCCTCGGGCCGCACGTAGCGGTCGTACAGAACGTCCCCCTCGTAGGACACGATGCTGCACCGCGCCAGGGCGCTGGTGCGGCCCCCGGGGCCCGTGCCCACCATCTCGCAGTCCATGGCCAGCAGCTTGCTGGGAGCCGGGGGGGCTCCGGCCGCCGCCCCCAGACCCTTCCCCTTGGTCTTTGCGCGGCCGGCCGAGGGGGCGCCGCTGGGCTCGGGGGTGTCCCCGGCAGCCCCACGACCCTTCTCTTTGGTTTTAGGGCGCACGCCGGTCCCGGCGGAGCCCTTCTCTTTAGGGCGCGACCGCGGGGGCTTCGCCGGGGCCCGCCGGGGCCCGCCCGGGTTCGGGGGGAGCTGCTTCTGCCGCAGGACCCCCCGGCGCTCCAGCTCCCGCCGCCGCCGCACGAAGCTCTGGTGCTTTCGGTTGCCCCCTTCCTTCTTGGGGCGGCGCTCGGGGACGGTCAGGTCCAGGTTGAGGATCAAATCCCCCATGGCGGCACCGGGGAAGAGGGACGGGGGAAGCGGGACGGGGCTGCGGCGGAACCGGGGACCCCCCGACACCCGGGACCCCCCAGACCCCAAGCAGCGGCACCGGGAGACCCAACACCTGGACCCCCCAGCACCGACAACCCCAAGCAGCGGCACCGGGAGACCCCTCGACACCGGCAGCCGGTACCCCCGGCACCGGGAGACCCCCGACACCGGTACCGGGGACCCCTCGGCACCCGGGACTCCTCGATGACCCCCCCCGAGCCCCCCCCGTCACCTCCGCGGCCCGGAATCGGAAGCTCGCGGGCGGCACGTGGCCGCCCCGGTACCGGCAGTGACGTCATCGGCCCGCGCCGGGAGCTCGGCTCTGCGCGGCTGGCGGCGCGCGCGCGGAGAAGGAGGAGGGGGCTCCGTGACGTCACCCGCGTCCGCGTTACGTCACCGGTGACGTAGAAAAGCGACGTCACAGCTCGCCGGCGTTGGCCCCGGGGAGGAGGGGCTGTCCCGGCCGGCCCGGGGAAGCCGCAGGTGCTCGAGGGCGAGCGGCGCCCCTGGGTGACGGAATGGCTTCGGGAAGGGGGGGACACGTCACAGCCGCGCGACGTCATGGGGCGGGAGGGGGTTATTGCGTCCTCGCGTGACGTCACGGTGCGGTGTCGTCATACGGCCGCTGGACGTTGATGGGCACGGCCTGGGGGAGGTGGGGTGAGACCTGGGGTGACGTCAGAGCCCCACGGGGGACACGTCCTGCGGCGATGTCAGCGCGCCAGAGGACACGTCCCAGGGTGACGTCAGAGCCCCAAGGGTGACATCAGAGCTCCGGGGCTGACACCCCCTCTCGCTGCCATCCCCAGGTGCTGCCATGGCGGCCGCTCCCCATCTCATCCTGCAGCCCCGGGAGCACCGGGAGCACCTGGAGCAGCCGCCGGGGGACCCCAGGCAGCAGCAGGAGCACCTGGAGCAGCTTCCAGACCTGGAGCAGCTTCCAGACCCGGAGCAGCAGCGGGAGCAGCCGCTGGAGCACCTGGAGCGGTCACCGGAGCAGCGTCGAGCCGCTGACATCATCCACCTCCTGACCCTCTACCGGCCCCTGATCGACGCCTTCGTCATTGTGAGTGTCCCCACATCCCCCCTGTGCCCCCCTGGCCGTGCCCCCCCAGCTGTGCCCCCCGCACTAACCCCCTTCCCGCAGGATTTCTTCACCGAGGGGCTGTGGGATCAGCTGCCCCCGGCCTGGCAGCCCGCCCTGGCCAGTGCCACCCCTCAGCAGCTGGCCGCACTCCTGGGGGGCCGTGGTGGCCCTGGGGCCGCCTGGCCCCTGTCCCTGCTGGCCTTCGCCGCCGCCGCCCGCGCCCTCACCTTCCCCCGGGGCCGTTCAGGAGGGACCCCGCGCCCTCCCTGCCAGAGCCCCCGCCTGCACCCGCTGCTGCGCCGCCACGTCAAGCCCAAAAAGCAGCACGAGATCCGACGCCTGGGCAAGGTGGGTACCTCCCCCCGCCTCCCCCGTGAGCCTCCAGCTCCCCCCCAGCCCCACAACAACCCCCCTGTCCCCGCAGCTCCTGCAGCGGCTCAGCCAGAGCATCGGCTGCCAGCGCGTGGTGGATGTCGGAGCGGGGCAGGTGAGAGCAAGAGCGCACGGTGGGGGTGCAGGGGGGGCTCTGAGGGATCCCCACACCCCATCTGAGCGCGTGCCCCCCCTCCCAGGGCCACCTCTCCCGCTTCCTGTCCTTCGGCCTCGGCCTGTCGGTCACGGCGGTGGAGAGCGACGGCCGCCTGGCCGGGCTGGCCGAGCGCTTCGACCGGGAGCTGCTGCGGGAGCTGCAGAAAACGGGGGCCCCGGGGCATGGGGGGCACCCCCGGCACCGCCCAAGATCCCCCCTGAACCCCCTGACCCCCCGTGCCCCCCGCCACGTCCCCGGGCGCCTCGACCCCGCCGCTCCCTGGGGGGAGTTCCTGCTGCCCCCCGACCCACCGGGGCCCGGCCCTGCCGCCCGGAACCCGCTGGGGGGCCCAGGGGGCTCCGAGGACGGGCGGCCGGTGCTGGTGACGGGGCTGCACGCCTGCGGCGACCTCAGCCCGGCGCTGCTGCGCCACTTCGCCCGCAGCCCCGCCGTGGCTGCCGTGGCCTGCGCGGGCTGCTGCTACATGAAAGTGTCGACCACCCCTGCCCGCCCCCCGCCCGGCTACCCCCTGAGCGCCGCAGTGGCCGCGCTGCCGGGCCACCAGCTGTCGTACCGGGCGCGGGAGGCCGCGTGCCACGCGCGGGAGGAGTTCGAGGGGCGGCTGCGCGGCGGCGGCGCCCGCCTGAGCGCCCACTGCCACCGTGCCGCCCTCGAGAGCGTCATCCGCGCCGCCGACCCCGCCAAGAGGCACCTGGGGCTGCAGCCGGGCAGGAAGGCGCACGCCCTCGGCTTCCAGCAGTGAGTTTGGGGTGGGGGGAACCCCTTTCTAGGATCTTTCAGGAGCCCCTGTGAATCTGGGGAGGGAGGACCCCCTTCTGGGACCCTCGTGTGTTTGGGGAGGGGGGAAACCATTTCTGGGACCCTCCTTGTGAGTTTGGGGACAGGTGAACCCCTTCTGAATCCCCTCCTGACCCCCAGTGATTTTGGGGAACGAGGACCCCTTCTGGGACCCTGCCAGCCCCCCATGTGACCGTCCCCCCCCCTAGATACGCCCGCCTGGGGCTGCCCCTGGCGGGGCTGGACCCGGCGGGGGTCCCGCTGGACTCGGGGGCCGTGGGGGCCATGCTGGAGCAGCAGCACAAGGTGCTGGCGTTCTGCACCCTGGGGCAGCTCCTGGCGCCCGTCGTGGAGACCCTCGTGCTGCTCGACCGCCTGCTGTACCTGCGGGAGCGAGGTGGGCACGGGCGGGGGGCCTCCCCCTCCCCTCCTTCGACCTTCTCTTCCCTCCCTCTCCTCTCTTCAACCCTCGCTCTCCTCTCTTTCCTCTCTCCCAACTCTCCTTCTCCTCTTCCCAACCCTTCTTCTCCACCTTCCTGATCCTCTTTCTCCTGATCCCCTTCTTTCATGTCCCCCTTCTCCAGGCCCTCCCTCTCCTCTCTCCCAACCCTCTTCCCCCTCCCTCTCTCTCTCAACCCTCACCTTTCTCTCCTGACCTTCCCTCCCTCTCCTCATTTCAGTCCTCTCTCCCAAACTTCTCTCCGATCCTCGATCTCCTCTCTTTCCTCTCTCCCATCCCTCCTTCTCCTCTCCCAACCCTCCTGATCTTCCCTCTCCCTTCTCCCTACTCTCCCTCTCTTGTCTCTCCTCTCCCAACCCTGCTTTCCTCTCTCTGGACCCTCTCCTTTCCCAACTCTCTCTCTCCTCACTGACCCTCTCCCAACCCTCTCTCTGACCCTCCCTCTCCTCTCCTCTCCCCCAGGTTTCCACTGTGCCCTCGTGCCCCTGTTCAACCCCCGGTTCTCTCCGCGGAACTTGGTGCTCGTGGCCGCACGGAACCCGCTGGCCGCGGCGCTGGCCGGGCTGGCCGAGGACAGCGAGGACGAGGACCCAGGGGGCTGAGAGCCCCTCGGGGAGGGGCAGAGCCCCCCCAGCCCCGGGCACAGACCACAATAAACCCGGGGTTTTTACTGCCTGGGTGGGTGTGAGCGAGTCGGGGCCGCGCCGAACGTGCCGCAAACGTGGAAAATCGAGGGGTGTGTTTATTGCAGAGCCCGACCCGGGGGGAAATCTGGCCCCCTCCCCAGTTAATACCAGTAGGATTTCTTGGCCCGCCGTGTCTCCACAATCCCCATGGCGTCCATGATCTCCTCCTCGAAGGTCTTCAGGGACGGCTTGTATGTCTTGGCCAGCGCGTCCTCCACCGACGTGTCCTTGGGGCCGTCTGTGCGGGCGAGGGGACAGCGGGGCTGAGCCCCCACCCCGTGCCTCCCCCACATCCCCCTCCCCGGCCCCGCTGGCGCCCCGCTCACCGATCCAGTTCTCGGGCACGACGCCGTCCCGGCGCGGCTGCGGGGCCACGGGCAGGATGCGGCCGCTGCGCAGGGACACGCGGACGCGCTCGCCGTCCTCCGTGTACCTCCACTCCACCTCCGTGGGCTTCCTGCGGGCACACGGGCGGTGGGAGTGGGTGGCACGGCACGGGGGGTTCCTCAGCGGGGTCCCCTCAGCCCCCCACGGCGGTTACCTGTCCTCGGGGTCCACCAGGCTGACCTGGTTGAGCAGCAGCGGCGCCTCGCTGGCGATGTAGGTGCCGGAGTACTTGGCCGTGCGGTTGATGTAACGGTAGTGCTGCGAGGGGATTTGGGGTCACCCACAGCCCGTGACCCCCCCCCAGCCTCCATATTCCCCCACAGAGACCCCCCACCCAGCCTCACCGTGTTCAGCCCTTCCACTACGACCCAGTTGCGGGCGCGCACGACCTGGGTGACCATCCCCTGCTTCCCCGCGTCCTTCCCGGCCAGCACCTGGACCTGTGGGGGGGAGAGGGGGGCGCAGGTGGGACCCCCAGCCCGGCTACCAGCCCGGAGCGGGGGCCTTGGGAGGGAGGGGGAGACTCACCGTGTCCCCCCAGAACACCTTCCAGTCCTCCTCGGCGATGGGCTCCACGAAGATCTTGCGGCGGCGCTGCCCGGGGGGGTTGCGGAGCCGGGCGGCCGTGCTGTCGGGGGGCCACGTCCCGTGGCGGTACCCCAGGGGCAGCCGCGTCCGCGCCGCGCTCAGCAGGGCCGAGAGCCGCATGGTGCTGCGGGCCGGGGGGTCAGGGGGGCCCTGAGACCCCCCCAGGCCACACACAAAGAGGATCCAGGTGTCCGGTACAGCAGCACCCCCCCAAAATGGGATACGACACCCAGCAGAGCCCCCACTACCCCCAGAGGGGTCCCGCAGGGGCACCCCCATCCGAAGGGGGTTCTGAGGTCCCCCCATCCTTAAAAGGGTATCCAGGGATCCCACAGACCCCCCACCCCTCCAAAAGGGGACCCAAACCCCGGCGGAGCACCCCCCCGCTCCCAAAGGGGAGCCAAGCCTCAGAAGACGCCCCTTCCTCACCCCAAAAGGAACCCCCAGGGCTCCCGCAGAGCCCCCCACCCCCAAAGCGTTACCCGCAGAGTCGCCCACCCCCGGAAATGGCACCCAGGCGTCCGGCAGAGCCGCCCTGCCCACAGAGACACCCAAGACCTTACAGAGCACCCCACAAACCCCAAAAGAGCCCCACAGACCCCCCCAAAATAGTCCCGGACCCCTCCCCGCTCACCTGCGTGTCCCGCGCTCCGGGGGGGCGGGGCCTGGAGAGGGCGGGGCACTGTGATGTGGGCGTGGCCTGCCGCGGCTCAGGCAGGGCAGCGGGGGCCGCCAGGGGGCGCTGCGGAGCCCGCGGAAGCGAGCGCGATGCATGCTGGGAGTTGTAGTCCCGCCGCGCCGCACGCCGGGAGCTGTAGTCCTGTCGCTCTCCCCCTCCCCCCCGGTGTCCCCCTCGGTGTCCCCGGTCCCTGCGACCCCCTCCCCAAACCCCGCCGCGGCTCCCGCGGGGTCCCGGCCCGCCGAGCAGCGCCTGCCGGGAGCTGTAGTCCCGCCGGTGCTGGCGCCCGGCCACGGCTCCATTTTCTGCTGCTGCCCTGCCCGTCCCCCCGGGGCTGGCCCTTGGGGACACCAAGGGGTCCCCACTGTCCCCTCCGTGGGGAGCCGGCACGGCCAAATCCTCCCTCCTGGTCTGGCTGCTCCCCACAGGGTTGTGTATGTGGAACAGGGTCATGGCCCCGAGCCTGCCAGAGCTCAAGGAATGTTTGGACAACACTCCCAGGCACATGGTGGGATTTTCGGTGTCCTGTGCAGGGCCAGGGTTGGACTCAGTGATCCCAATGGGTCCCTTCCAACTCAGGATGTTCCATTATTCCATTATTTTAGAGGTCAAGGAGTGCTTGGATGTTGGGGTTTTGGGATTGGGGAGATTTTGATGTGTCTTGTGCAGGGACGGGGTCCGGACTGGATGGTCCCAGTGGGTCCCTTCCAGCTCAGCATATTCCAGGATTCCATTATCCAATAGGTCAAGGAGTGCTTAGACATCGGGATTTTGGGATGGGGCAGATTTTGGCGTGTCCTGCGCAAGGCCAGGAGTTCGATGATCCTGATGGGTCCCTTCCCACTCAGGATCTTCCATGATTCCACGGTTTCTATTTTATTAAACATCTGCCCTCTTGAAACCTCCCCCTGGCTCCTTCCCTTTCCCCACTCCCAAGTCCCAGCCCCTGTTCTCTCCCAGCAGCAGCCCCAGAGCCACCAGAACCCCCCCTGGGCAGCCCAAAGGGCCCCCAAAAACCACCCAAGGGGTCGGGCAGTGGCCGACCCAGGGCCCGGCGAGCGCTTTAAAAAGGCAAGAATCGCTTTTATTTCAAATCAACTGCTCACACCCCGAAGGAATCACTAATACAAAGCGTTGCACCCGCGGCAGGGCGGGCGCTCGGGGTCGGTACCAGGCTGCTCTGCATTCCTCTCTCTCTCTCTCTCTCATTTTTTTTTTCCTTTTTCTGTGATTTTTGTAGGTTTTTTTTTTTTTCTTTTTTTTTTCCTTTTGAGATTTCATTTCTGGGGTCGGTTTCTGTCGTCCAGGAGCTCCGGACGCCGCGAGCCGGCGAGGGCGACGCGGGGGCAGCACCCGGGAGCCAGCGGGGGGAGGATCAGCTCTCTGGGGGAGCTGCTACAGGCTGTGGGGGCCAAGAACACGCTGTCAGTGCCAGGGATGTCCCCCCCCAGGCCCAGGGCAGGCAGGGGGAGCCCGGCTGCGGGGCACAGGGATCACCACACCGCCCCTCACCTCTCCTTGTGGTCTCTGACCTCCTCCTTGCCCTCCTGCTTGGCTTCGTTGGCGTCCGGCGCGGCGTCGGCATCGCTGTTCTTCTCCCCTTCGCCCGGGTTGGCTTTGGGCTCCTCCTTGGGGGCCTCTTCGTTGTCCACCTTCTTCTCCCCTTCCTGCCCCTCTGCATCCTTGGGGCGTTTGGGGGAGTCCTGGGCGGGGATGGAGAGCTCGGCTCAGCCCGGCCCCCCTCGCCCAGGTCCCCGCTGATCCCAGTGTGTGTCCCCCCCTTTTCCCGCTACCTCCAAAGCATCTTCCGCTTTCCTCTTGATCCCGCCTTTCTCGTTCTTGTCCTTGGACTGCTCGTCGATCACCAGCTTCCCCTCCTCGTCGCTGCTGCCCTCGGCGTTGCCCTTCTTCTCCCCGTCCCCGTCCGGCTCCCGCTCGGCCGCCTCGGGGCAGCTCTTCTTCTGGGTGGGCTGGGGAGGCACAGGGGGGCTCAGAGGGCACACAGGAAAGGGGCCTGGGGTGGGGAGGAGGCACCGGGACCCTCCGGCTCGTGACCCACCTGGTAGCCGGAGGCTTTGACCGTGGGGTTGTTCTCGATCTCCCACAAACCTTCGCTGAACCCTTTCCGCTTGTTGGGTTTCCCGAACTTCTCCTTGCACTCCTCGTAGGGGAAAAGGTCTTTGGGCCCCAGGAATGCCCTGTGCCGGGGGAATAAAGGCAGTGAGAGGTGTGTGTGTGGGGGGGGGTCTCTCCCAAACCCCCGGGGTCGCCCACCCCGTCAGCACCCCCTGGGCTCCCACTCACGTTTCGTGGGTCCCGAAGAAGAAGACTTGGTACTTATTGGAGGAGGATTTCACTGCAGCTTCTGGCATCTCATCAATCTGTGGCAAAGAGGATGGGGTGAGAAGGGAGGGCAGAGACCCCCCCCGGGCTCCCCAGACACCAGGACATCCCCCTGCCCTGGCATCCCACCGACAGGCGCGGCCTGGGGAGGGAGGAGGACACAATCCCTTGGGAATTCACCCACCAGCTGGTGACAGTGGCCAGTGGAACAAGTGGCTGTGCCCACCACAGCGGGCTCACAGGGGTCCCCTTCTCCCACCCCCGTAAGCCCTTGTCTAGACCAGCTCAGACACACTCAGCACATTCAGGCGCTGCCGGCAGTGCCAGCGGAGCCGGAGGCGTCACCTCCAGCCTGGGGCACCAGGATTAGGGCGCCCCAGGGGACACTGCTCTGCTGCTGAGACCCCCCCAGCCAAAACGGGGTCACCAGACAAGGGGACAGCCCGGCAGGGGCTGTGGGGTCAGTGAGCAGCCAGTGCCAACCCCATGGGCAGGTGCTGCTCCACCGAGCGTGAATAATCCCGAGGCGCCAAGCGGGAAGGGAGCGAGAGCAACTCCGGCTGCTTTTTATAGCGTCTAAAAATAACCCCCCCTGCAGCCAGCAGCCATAAATTCCCCGAGAAAGCCTCAAAGGGAGGTGGGAAGGAGCCGAAGGAGGATGCGGGTGGGGGTCTCAGGGCGGGCGCCGGCACGTCACCAGGCTGGAAGGTGCCAGTGCCGGCGCCCAGGGGTGCTGGGTCCCGTTCCCAGAGCTCTGCTGACTCATGGCACAAGCTTCCAAAGGCACCAGGACAACCCCCTGGCTCGCTGAGCCTCAGTTTCCCCAGCCAGCAGGGCCAGGGTGCTGGCAACAGCACTCCTGTCACTGGGTTTTTTTCCCTTCTTCCTCCCAGCGCGTCACCAACGAGTCCCAAACGCAATGGAGGGCCCAGGTTTTCTCCTGGTTTCATTCCCAGACCTGGGAACGGAACCAACACGTGCCCCTTTGCCAAGGGGCAATGCTGGCACAGCCCCAGGGGCAGCCAGGCACGATGAGACACTGGCAAAGGGCTCCGTGTGGGCACCAGGACGTGGTGGATGGTTGGAGTGACATCCCATTCCAGGGTGGGATGCGCCTTTGTGCCATCCCCGCTGCCCAAACAGGCATCCAGGCCTTTCTGCACCCATCCTCTTGGATCCAGGGCGTGTTTTGGGATGGGTGATGTGCCTCCACCCAGCGCCCCGGGGCTACCACCACCATTCTGCCCCAACACCCCAGTGCCCCCTTGCTCCCCACAGCCACGTTCCAGGGGCAGGGATGGTCCCTGGAGGTGCAAACATCAGCCTGGCCCTGGCCCCAGCCCCCAGCAGGACCCTGGCCCATGGTGGCAGGCGGGAGCAGCAGCTCCGTCCCCGCGTGGCACCGACAGCGGCGGCAGAGGAGGAGGAGGAGGAGGAGGAGGAGGAGGAGATGTGACTCAGAGGGGCAGCTGCCAGCCCAGCCCAGCCCAGCCCCAGCAGGAGATGCTGCTGCCCAGAGACCTCGTTCCAAAGGCCCTGCCAGCCCCAAAGCTGAGGACACGGAGCCCCTCGCAGTGCCGGGACCCTGCTGGAGACCCCCCGGCTGTGCCTTTCCCCGGCCAGTTTCCAAACCTTCCTCCCTGAACAAAGGTGGCACACAGCGGGGACAGGGACGGCTGGCACATGGCACTGTGTCCCTGAGCCCAGCGCTGCCCATCCCAGGCCAGGATCTGTCCCTGGCTGAGGGCGCAGGGCAGGGGAAAGCCGGGATCCCCCCACAGGCTGTGCCCACCGACACCCAGGCTGTGCCTCTTATCGGCCCCTCCCGCACCCCAAAGGGACAGGGAGGCTCTATCTGCGACAGCAGGCGGGGACTGGGGCACAGGGACGTGGGGGAAGGGGGTGACACCCCGGTGGGGACACCGATAGCGCGGGCGGGCACGAACCCACCCCAAAAGCCTGCGAGGACTCAGGGCGCCCAAGCACGTCACCACGAGGGCCTTGGCTGTTTGGAGCCCCCCTCCCTGGGCTGCCCAAACTGCCACGTGCTGGGGGCCCAGGGCTGGATGTGTGTTTGTCACCGGCTGGACGGTGGCAGTGGGGGGTGACAGGACCGGGGTAAAGTCCACGGTGCCCATCGCTGTCCCCCCGCCAGCTCCTGCCCACGGCACCGGCGGCACAGCCAGGCCTGGCCTGGGCTTCTGCGTCCCAGGGGCTGGGGGGGTGTGAAAACGAGAGGCTGGGACAGGTCCCCCGGGAAGGGAAGCTCTGGAGTGTGGCAGGGGAGGGACAGGCACGTTTGGACTCTGCCCCCAACCTCTGCACTTCACCTTTGCAACTGGTCCGTGGAGCACGGCTGGATGCAGCCACGCTGCACTGGGAGCAGCCCCCTCCCTGCCTCAGTTTCCCCACGGCAGGACAAGGCTGGAGCGAGGAGCTGGCTGTCAGGAAGGGGAATTAATGGAATTTACTCATGTGGGTCACACACACAGCTGATGAAGCACGTGGCAGGGGGGGAACACATTGGGCTGAGGGCCCGTGGCATCCCCAAGTGCCACAGCTGCACCCATAATACCCTTCCCAGGGCTCTCCTCAGCCCTGGGGCCATCACTGGGCAGCAAATCACCCAGAGTCTGCTCCAAAGGGTCCTGCTGGCAGGATCCCAACCCCACCACACACCCAGCCATGGCAACAGGAGGTGCCTGGGGAGGGCGATGCCAGCGGTGCTGGGACTCTCCTCCCGGCGTGGTGCCAACCCCTGGGCTGGTGCTCTGCCCCTTGCTGAGCTCCCAACGCTGCCCCAAAGGGCTGGGTGGAGGAAGGGCTGAAGATTCCAGCCACTGGGAAGCATCAAAGGGCAGGTGGAAGCGAAGGTCCTGCTCCAAGGAACCTGTGGAGACGGGATGAGGGGAAGATGGAGGCAGGGACCCTCTTCCAGGCTCTGGTGACTCATCTCCCTGCTCTTGTGCCTCAGTTTCCCCTCTGTTTAACGCTGCCCCTCTCAGGGAGAGCTTTCCACGGGAGGCAGGGGATGAGCTGCTGGTGTTGGGAGACCATTTCCAGGGAATGGGCTGGGGGAATAACCCCCTCCTTGCCGTGCCACCGGCTCCCCCCTCCCTCCATTTCTTCCCCAGCTCTATCTCTCTGCTCCAGCCACACCTGGTTGGAAACAAATATCCCAGCCAACGCCACGCGTGGCCGGGTAACGTTTCATCACAGCACCTGATTAGTCACGGGCAAACCCTGCCTGCTTCACCCGGGCCGATTAGTCACGGCGGGGAGGGCCGTGCACCCCAAATCTCCCCCCCGGTTCAACCAGCACCCTCCCCGGGGTGCCCAGGAGGGGGAAAACCTGTTCCCTGCCCGCCTGAGCAGCTCCTGCCATGATGGTGGGCAGGGAAACCAGGCTCCGGGAGCGGCGTGGGGCGTGAAACCCGAGCGGCCCCGGGCACATCGCAGGCGCTAATTCGGTCCCCGGGAGCTCAGCCCCGACCCCAAGTCACCCCCGGCGGGGGCAGCCCTCTGAGAGAGGGGTTTTTTGGGCACCGGGGCCAACCCCCGCCGGGATGCGATGGGTGGAGGAGGGTGATGAGGCAGCGGGTCTGTGCTGGGGGCTCAGGGGAGCATCGCTCTGCCGCCGGGGAGAGAAGCTGTGGTGGAAAAGCAGGCGGCGGTGGAAGCAGGCGCCGGGCTCCCAGGGATCCCTCTGGCTCCTCCTCGCAAAGCCGCTTTCAAATGCGCGTTGGGAGGCCAGTGCCAAATCCGAGCGGCTCCCAACCCCCTCCCGGCCTCCCCGCCAGAACCCGACAAACCAAACAAAAGTTATTCAAACCCGGGAGGGGACGGAGGAGGGGATGGGGGGGCCGGGGTGGGGGTGGGGGGGATCCTCGGCCTTTTAAAGCCCACCGCGCCGTTCCTCCCCTTTTCCGCTCAATTTGGGGTTTCCAGGCGGCCCCGGCGCCCTTTGCAGCAAGGCCGGGAGGGGAGGCGAGGCGAGGGGGTGGTGGTGTGGGGGGGAAACACTCCAAGGAAATTTTAAACTGCATCATCAACCGCTTAAAAATAAACCAGCGCCGCGTTGTTGTAGCCAGAGCTCCCCACGGCCCCCGGCCGAGGACGCAGCCCCCGACGGCTCCGGGCGAGGGGCTTCATTTCATGCCGGGGGGCTGTGCTGGGCTCATGGCTCTGACACCCCCTATCCCCACGAGGGGCTGAGGGACCCCCACATCTGTACAGCGCCCACGGCCCGGTGGGAGCCGGGGGGACAGCGGTGGGAACAGTGGCTGGGCACATGGTGGGTCCTCGACGCCCCCACCCCCTTTCCCCGTCCTAAGTCCTCAGTAATTAGATCGATTTTCCAAAGCCAAACTCCCGGCGAGCGCTGGCACCTTCTCTGGCACCCGTGGCGAGAGGTAAGGCCACGCAGAGCCGGGGGCACACGGTCGGGGCCAGGCCTGGGAAGGGGGTGTTCGGTTGAACCACCCCACCCCCACCCGCCCCCAACCCCAAATCAGCGGCGAAGCAGAACGGGAGCGACCTGTCCCCTCCCCGGGGTCTCGCAATGGAGCGGGAAGGGGGTCGTGGTGCGGCCCCCACGTGGAAAAGAGATCTCCCGGTACCGGGGGTCACCCCGAGGGGTCTCCCCGTGCTGGCCCAGCCTCGTGTCCCGGTGCACGATGCGGCCCCGGTCACCGACCGGCCCCGGGAGGGGGGGGTGTCCCCGCTCCCACGCGGTGGCAGAAGCCACGCGGTCCCCACCCGTGACCTCCCCCACCCCCCCGGGAGAGAAATGAATAAACAGCACAAAAGGGGCCCGGGGGAACCCGGGACGTTGTTTCCAACACATTAAATCCCTCCAAACCCCAACGAAATGACCCGAAAGTGCCTCCCCAGAGCCTCGGTACCGAGTAACCCCCGAGCCCGCCGGGCCCGGCCTTACATAAGGTGCCGGTAAAGTTGGATCCGCCGGTGGGAGCGGGGGCTGGGGGAGGTGAAGCCTGACCCCAATGTGGACCCCCCTCGGCCCCCGACGCCGTTACACCGAGGGGGGAGCCTGACCCCGGTGCGCTCCCCCCACGCCCCGGGGCCGCCCGCGTTATGCAACGGGGAGCACCGTGGGGAGCACCGGGGGGGGCTCCGGTGGGTCCCATCTCCCCCCCTCCCCCTTCCCCGGCTCCTTACCCGGGCAGGCCAGTGCGGGTAACCCTTCATCTTGGCGAAGACCAGGTCCCCGCATTTGTATTCCTTCTGCCGGTTGGACCGGGACATCTTGGCTGGCGGCTCCTCCCGGGACCGGGGGGGCGGGCGGGCAGGGAAGGGGGGGGGGAGGGAGGGAGGGAGGTGGGGGTTGGGGATGAAGTTTGGGAGGCAAAACCCGGCGAGGGCAGGGATTAGCCCAAAAAAAAAAAGAAAAAAGAAAAAAACCCTCCCTAATCCCGGGGGGGGCGGGTTGGGGAGGGGGGGAGGAAAGGCGGGGAGGCAGCGGCTGCTCTGCCCCCCCCGGCGCGGAGCCCGGGCGGGGGGCGGCGGCGGCCCCGGGGTCAGCGGCGGCGCGGCGAGGCGGCGGAGGGCCCGAGCCCCATGCGGTTGTTTGTGTTTGAAATTCAATTGCTCCCTCCCTCCGCCACCACCCTCCCCCCCTTTTCCCTTTTTCCCTTCCTCCTCCTCCTCCTCCTCCTCCTCCTCCTCCTCCTCCCGGTGGATGCGCTCGGAGGTTCGTGCAGCGCTGCCTTGGGCGCGCAACACCCACTGCCCGCCCACGGGGCCGCGTGTGCGAGGGGCGGGAACACGACCCCCCCAAAAAAAGAAAAAAAGCCCCGAAAGGGGATGGGAATGTCCCCCGGGCGCAGGTGGCACTGGGGAATGGGGATGCTTCCAGCCGGGATGGGTCACGAGGAGCAGGGACACGGCCCGGGGGGGCAGCGGGAGGGACCGCGGGCTGGCCCTGGAAATGGAGGGGATGGCGTAAAACCGGTGTAAAGCCGTGCAAAATCAATGGGAAACAGTGCAAAATCAACGCGAAACAGCGCAAAATTAACGCGAAACAGCGCAAAATCAACGCGAAACAGCGCAAAATCAACGGGAAACAGTGCAACAGTGATATAAACCCGTACAAAACCCGGTGTAAGCCCATGCAAAATCTTACGTATAACAGTGCAAAATCAATGTAAAACTGGCGTGAAACAGTGCAAAATTGGTGTAAACCCCTGTAAAATCAATGTGAAACAGTGCAAAATTGGTGTAAAAGTGGTGTAAAGCAGCGCAAAATCAATGGGAAACAGTGCAAAAATAAATGTGAAACTGGTATAAAACAGTGCAAAACTGGTGTAAAGTCGCGTAAAACAATGCAAAATTGGTATAAACCCGTGCAAAAACTGGTGTTAACCCGTGTAAAATCAATGGGAATCTGGTGTAAAACAGTGCAAAATTGGTGTAAAACTGGTATAAAACACTGCAAAACTGGTGTAAACCTGTCTAAAAATCAGTGGAAAACAGTGCAAAATTGGTGTAAAACTGGTGTAAACCTGTGCAAAATCGATGGGAAACAATGCAAAATCAATATAAAACTAGTATAAAACAGTGCAAAACTGGTGTAGACCTGTCTAAAATCAAGGAAAAACAGTGCATAATTGGTGTAAACCCGTGGAAAAACTGGTGTAAACCCGTGTAAAATCAATGTGAAAGAGTGTATAATTAGTGTAAACCCATGCAAAATCAATGAAAAAAAATGCAAAACCCTTGTAAACCCATGTAAAATAGTGTAAAACTGTGTAAATGAGTACAAAGCTGATGAAAAATCATAAAACAGTGAAAAACTGGTGTAAAACAGTGTAAAATCAATGTGAAAAGTGCAAAACTGGTGTAAAACTACCTAAAACAGTGCAAAACTGGTATAAAATAGCACAAAACTTGTGTAAACTCATGTAAAACCAGTGCAAAATTGGTGTGCAGTGGTGCAAAATGGTGCAAAACTGGTGCAAAACAGCACAAAACCAGTGTGAAACCATGTAGATCTGCAAAAATGGTGTAGAACTGTGCAAAACCAGTGCAAGGCAGCGCAAACCTGGTGTAAAACATCACAGAAATGGTGCAAAACCACGTAAAACAGTGCAAAACTGGCATAAACCATTACAAAACAGGTGTAAAATGATGTGGAGCAGTGAAAACCAGTGTAAACCGGTGTAAAATCATGCAAAACAGTGTAAAAGTGGTGTAAAAGTGGTGCAAAACAGTGCAAGACAGCACAAAATGGGTGTAAACCCACATAAAACCAGTGCAAAGCTGGTGAAAAGTAGTGCAAAAGGGTGCAAAACTGGTGTAAAACTGGTGCAAACCAGCACAAAACTGGTGCAAACCACGTATATTTATGTAAAACAGCGCAAAGCTGGTATAAAATGCTGCAAAAACAGTGGCCAGGCTTTAAAAAAGATAGAAAAAATCGAGGATTGGGAGCACTTGGTGCCCACCCAGGGCCCCCAAGGGTTTTTTCCTCAGAACCCCCCTGTTCTGCAGAGGTGCTGGAGGTCCCAGGATCGCTCAGGGCTGACGGAATTAAGCGTGTAGGGAAATCTCTGGGTGCCTGGGCAGGGGGTTTGGGTCCCATCCAGCCTCAGCGTGGGGTTACGGGGTGACAGAGTCACCAGAGGAGTAAATAAATCATCACCTGGGTCCCAGTTTCAGACCAAGCCCGGGCTCTGGTGAGGGGTGAGGGGCTGCAGGCCAGGCCCCTCCTGCAACCAGACACCTGGGATGAAATTAAACACAGATTAAGTGGCTTCCAAGAGCAGAACCTCCACCCTGACCTGGCAGTCGGGGGTTCCAGGGCTGGGTTCCTTTCCTTCCATCCCTGCCTGCTTTCCTTGGCTTCGTTTCTCCTAACGAGCCGCAAAAGTAACACAAATAAATAACCCTCGGGGTCAGGGCTGACAGCAGGATCCTGCTGCCCCAGGGTGAGACCAGGCCCGAGGAATCTCCACCTTCCACAGAAAAATGGACAAAGCCAAGGGAAACAAAGATTCCTCCCTCCTTCTGCACAGCAGGAGCTGGACCTTGTTTAAATCCAGTCCCTCCTCTCCCCAGCAGGCTCATTGTGGATTTTCCTTGGCAGAGGACGAGGGTGGCTTTGGATCAGAGCTTGGGGTGGTGGAACCACCCTGTGCTTCTCGAGGAATTGCCTGTTTTCCTTTCCTAAACCCTAAAAATTTACAAATCTAGGTGGGTTAGGAAGGAGTTAGGAGGAAAAAAAAAGAATCTAGTGGGGAGATCCCCAATCCATCCCCAGGATGGCAGGAGGGTTGGAAATAGATGGGCTTTAAGGTCACTTCCAGCCCAAACTATGACTCCATATGAGCCCAAGGGATGTTTTGCTGTGGAAGTGACAGCAACGGGGGCCTGATCCATAAAAATCCCACTAAAATCCCCGTCTGTGTCTCGGTTTCCATTGGGTTTGGAGAGTGTGTGGGCAGAGCTGTGAAGGGAAAGGGCTTGGGCACCTCTGTGACACTCTTTGGGGTTCAGACCCCTGAGACGAGGGGTTCACCCTGCAAGTGGCCACACAAACACACGTCTCACTGTTTCTGGTGGTCACAGAACCCACATTTCCAGAGAAAAAGGTTCCTGAAGAGAGGCTGGTGCAGATGGGACCTTCTGTGAGCCAGCCCAGCCCTGCCAGGATCACCCTCCTCCTCTTCCTCCTCAGTGGCCTTGTGCTGGGATCGCTTGGCTTTGCCCCCACGGGTCTTGGCCGCGTAAAGAGTGGGGGGAATACGCAACTCCTGTGTCCCAGCTCCCTGTAGCCTGTCTCTCCACTCCCCAAGGCCTCCGTGCCTATTTTTAATACTGTATTTTTAACACTCCTCAGCCCTCCAGGGCAGGGCAGGGCAGGAGGGGTGGCACAGGGCGCGTTGGCTGCATTTCACACCATTCCAAAGGACAGAGGATTTCAGGATCCGCTCCTCGTTTACCTCCATTTTGCTTTAATTACTTATGCAGTGCCTCTGCAAATCGCTTCCCTGGGTGTCGGGGACCCAAATTCGAGTCCAGCTCGCTGCTTATTAAGGCCAGGACAAGCCAGAAGGAGGTCAAAGGAGTCAAACCGAAAGTCAGCGGGGCGCTGGAGCGATAATCCGGCTGCTCGGGAATCCCGGCCGGGAGCTCCTGCATCCCGCTCCAGCAGCCTCCAGCGGGGCTTGGCAGGCCTGATCCTACCCCAGAACTACACCGGGATGAAAGGACGGGAGGCAGGAAGAGCCTCCCCGCCCCTCGGTCCGTGTCCCGGTGACACCGCACCGGGCGCTGGGGACACACCGGGAGCCGCAGTTTGGCGATGAACTGCGCGGCCTGGCCGGGGCGGGGCGGGCCCTCCCGCCTCCCTATCCTCATCTTCATCCTCATCCCCGACCCCGTCCCCGTCCCTGTCGCGTCCCGTCCCCCCAGCGGGACCCCAAATCCACATCCCCCTCCTCCGGTCCCGGGCCCGCCCGGGGGGTCCCGCCGCGTGGCACCGCGGACTACATTTCCCGTGGTGCCTCGCGGCGGGGGCCGCCCCGGGAGGCGGGCTGGTCGCGCGCGCGCGGAGCACGCCGGGAGTTGTAGTGCGGCGCCGCCGCGGCGCGGGCAGCGGGGCGCTGTCGGCAGCCATTACCGGGCAGCGCGGAGCCGCCGCCGCCGCCTCGCCGAGCTCCGCGGCCCCGCCGCCGGCACGGAGAGGGGCCGCCATGGCGGCGTAGCCTCCCCTCAGCCCGCCCCTTCCTCCCCGCCGCGGGCGCTGAAGGCGCGGCGGCGGCGCGGCCTAGCGCGGAGGGGCGGATCCCCGGCCTCGCGTAGCGGCTGTTGCCCGCCGAGGGCCGCCCTCCCCGGGGGCCATGTCCCTCGTGGCCTACGCCAGCAGCGAGGAGGACAGCGATGCGGAGGAGCCCGCGGCCGAGGAGGAGGAAGCCCCCGCTTCCCCTCCGGCCGCAGAAGAGCAGCCCCCGGCCCGGGGGGGGCTTTTCGCCGCGCTGCCCCCGCCCAGAGCCCCCGCCGTGCCCCCGGCGTTCCTCATGGGCCCCCCGCCCGCCGTGAGGGGCTTCGGCAGCGCCGCGCCGGGCCAGGCCGGGGCTGAGAGCCCCCCCGAGCCGGCCGACAGCGGGGACGGGGCCGCGGAGCCCCCCAGGCCGAGGGGGCTCCTCCTGCCGCCCCCCAGGAACGCGGCGGCCGCCGCCTCCCCCCTCGGCCCGCCCGGCCCGGCCGCCGCCGGCGCGGGTTTGGGCCTCCCCAAGCCAAAGAAGAGGACGGAGCCGGTGCGGATCGCGGCGCCCGAGCTGCACAAGGGAGATGTGAGTATGGAGCAGACGTTCTCCCCCCGCTCGAGCCCTTCGGGGGTCAGACCTCCCTCCACCTCCGTGGGTCTCTTTTTTCCCTCGCCCTCTCCCACCGTAACACACCGAGACCTATTGTTGTGGCATCCACGGGGAGGGTTTGTCCTGGCTGCCTGCCCTAATCCTAAAGCGCTTTGCAGAATTAAACTGATATAGAAACCTTATTTATAATCGTAATGCAGCAAAACCCAGATTATCTGCACCCTTCTTTGCTGCTGGAGTTAACGAGTTGGTGTGGAGCTGCAGGGCCTGGTAGCCCAAAAAAGTCTCTCTTGCCTGCTGTGCGGTTGATAGGTTTTCCTGTCAATTTATTGCTTATTTATCTAAAGGCTTCAGGCAACTTCCAGACTTTCAGGTGACCATTTCCCTCTCAGCTTGTGCTTTTTTGGTGTTTATGGTGCCCTGTGCCTCATGGGGCTCCTGCATCCAGACAGTGAGAGCAGGGACAGGCAGGCCCGTCTGTTTTTGACTCGGGGTTCCCATTGATCAGGTTCCATCCTCTCCCCTCTGGGACAGCACTGTCATAGAAGCCTGGAATGGTTGGGCTTGGAAGGGAGCTTAAAAGTCCATCCAGTTCCACTCTCTGCCATGGGCAGGGACGCCTTCCACTAGCCCAGGTTGCCCAGAGTCCTGTCCAGCCTCACACAGGGGTGGCGGTGGTGTCGCTGGTTCTGCTGTGACAGGAGCACCTGTGGCTGTAGGAAGAGCTGAACTGGAAGCTTGGAGTCATTCCCCTGGGAATAGGTGGCTTGAGGAAGAGGTTTGACTCCCATCCCTGTAGTTCGTCCCATGGAGACGCTCCAGGGAGGCTGCAGTGTCTCCTCTCTGCCAAACCAACACGTGGGTTTATGGTCTCTCCTGACTCCTTTCATTTACACACATTCCCTGTCTTTCTCTGCTTTATGATTTGGAGATAAACTGGCACAAGCCCTCCAACATTACTGGGGACAATTCCCTGTGTTCCTGCAGTGACTTTTACACCCTTTGTGTGATTTGTGCTCCGCTGTTGTCTGTCCCTCTGAAGGAGAGCCCTGACCTGCTGCTGTGCCCCTGGGGTTCTTCCCTTGGGTTTATTTTCCTGGGGTTTATTAATAACACTTTTTTAGTTTAGTATCTCAGGTTTTGCTGAGCTCTGGTTTTCTCTCTCAGTCAGATTCAGAGGAAGATGAACCAGCAAAGAAGAAAAATACTCTTCAGGTAAATACCGAGGGCGCTCGATTAAACAAGTGGGAAAAAGCGTTTGACTGTGACCAGTCTTGGCCTTCCCCTCATGTCAATCAGCCACTCTGAGCAGCTCATGGCTTTAGGGATATTCCTGAAATCCCATGGGGTGTCAAGTCCCTTTTTTGGGCAATTTAAATCTTGGAGAAAGAGGCATCAATTTGGGAATTGGGCAGATATTCGCCAGTACCACGTTTCCCTTCAAAGTGCCTTTTGTGCAGCGTGTTCAGGGTGGCCAAGTGTTGGGAAACCCAAGTGGTGGCCAAATGTTGTAAGAATTGGGGGGGGATAATCAGCAGTTAGTCAGGAAAAGTGGAATAGTCTGACTCTTTTCTCTTATTCCCGTGATCCGCTTTTCCCACACGGACCTCCCCAGGGACGCGGCGAGGGCTCCGGCTTGTCCGCTCTGCTCCCTCAGCCCAAAAACCTGACAGTGAAAGAGACCAACCGCCTGCTCCTGCCCTACGCGTTCTCCAGGAAGGCAGGGGACAGCTCCGACTCCAAGCCTGCCAAGGCCCCGACCTCTTCTTCCTCCTCCAAAGCCAAACCCGCGGCCAAGCCGGCCGTGCCCACGACTCCGTCCCCGTCGGCCATCAAAGCCGCGGCCAAGAGCGCGGCGCTGCAGGTAACCAAGCAGATCACGCAGGAGGAGGAGGACAGCGACGAGGAGCTGGAGCCAGAGAACTACTTCTCCTTGTCCGACAGGAGCGAGCCCAGCGCCGCGGGCGCCGAGCCCTACCTGTACCCCGGCGCGGCGGGCGCGGAGGACCCGCCGCCCGGCACAGAGCCGGAGCCCCAGTTCCAGGACGCGGCCGCCAACGCCCCGCTGGAGTTCAAGACGGGCGCGGGCTCCAGCGGGGCTCAGCACAGCTGGGCACCCAAACCCGGCGAGGACTACGGCAGCCACCCCTACGGCCAGTTCCCCCCCGCCTACGGAGAGCCCGGCGGCTACTACCAGGTGGGTTTGGTGGCTGGAGGGCAAGGGAGGGGCTCAGGGCAGGTATTTGGGTGAGGGGCTTGAGTTACGCACTGGAGCAGCTGCTCCTGGGAATCCAGCCCGTGTGAGGTACATGGGACATGGGAATCCAGCCTCTGTGACCTGGCCAGTACGTGGAACAGGGAATCCAAGCTCTGTGACCTGGCCAGTACGTGGAACAGGGAATCCAAGCTCTGTGACCTGGCCAGTACGTGGAACAGGGAATCCAGCCCATGTGAGCTGGGGGGGACACAGAGTAGGAATCCAACCCACATGGATTACCTGGGACACAAAGCAGGGAATCCAGCCTAGCTGGGACATGAAGTAGAGACATGGAGCAGGGAAACCAGCTCATGTGAGTGGCCAGGACACAGAGCAGGGAATCCAGCCCATGTGAGATACATGGGACATGGAGTAGGGAATCCAGCCTTTGTGAACTGACCAGGACATGGAGCAGGAAATTCCATCCCTTGTGAGCTGGCTGGAACCAGGGAGCCACAGCACTGGGCACCAGGGGGGTTCCTGTGGCACAAGAGCTGCAGATGTTCTTTGCTGGACAGATGTGAGCTGCTGCACTCCTGTGAAAATGTCTCTGGTGTGAGGGTGCAGAGTTGGGGCTCACCAAGCTGGTGAGAAATTCATAAAATCACAGACTGGTTTGGGTTCAAATGGACTTTAAAGCCCATCTCGCTCCACCTTCCACTAGCCTAGGTTGCTCCAAGCCCTGTCCAACTTGGCCCTGGACACTTCCAGGGATAGGGCAGCTACAGCTTCTCTGGGCAGCCTGTGCCAGGGCCTCACTGCCCTCACAGGGAACAATTTCATCCCAGTATCCCACCTAACCCTGCCCTCTGTCAGTAGGAAACCATTCCCTGTGTCCTGTCACTCCAGGCTGTTTGTGAAAATCCCCTCAAAGCGTTTGTTGGTCTGAACCTCTGATGAAATCCCCTGGGGGGTGCAAAAGCAGCAGCCCACGGGCAGGATCCCTCCTGCTTTGCTCTCGTGACTGACTGGCTTCCCTTTCCCTGCCAGGATTACTACAGCAGCGGGTACTACCCGGAGGTGGAACCAGCCCAGGCACCGCCGCAGGAGACGAGCACCGACTCCTCCTTCATCGACGACGAAGCGGTTGGCACTTTGTCCTGCTGTGGAATTTGGCTTTGAGCTCCCCCAGAGCACAGGACTCACTTGGCAGCCACGGGCCTGCCCCCGCAGCACACACGGCCCGTGCTTCCCCTGGGTTGGGCTGGGGTGGTTGTTCCATGGGGTCTCGTGCTGTGGGGTGGACATGTGAGTCCTTCCCGCCGTCTGCTGAGCTCCTGCTCCAGCCAGGCCTGCAGGCTTGATGAGAACAGAATGAATTGTTGGGGTTGGAAAGCCCTCCAAGATCATGGAGTCCAGCTGTTCCCCTGGCACTGCCAAGGCCACTGGTAAACCCTGTCCCAGTGTGCCACATCCTCACAGCTGGCAGATTCCTCTGGGGATGGTGACTCCACCACTGCCCTGGGCAGCCTGTGCCAGGGCTGGACAACCCTTTGGGTGTAGGAATTTTCCCTGGATCCAACCTGAACCTCCCCTGGCACAGCTTGAGGCCGTTTCCTTTCCTCCTGTCCCTTGTCCCAGGGAGCAGAGCCTGACCCCCGCATGGCTCCACCCTCCTGTCAGGGAGTTGTAGACAGTGAGAATGTCCCCCCTGAGCTGCTGTTTCTCCAGGCAGAGCCCTCCCAGCTCCCTCAGCCACTTCTCAGAAGTTCCCCAGACCCTTCTTGTGCTCCAGGCCCTTCCCCACCTCCATTCCCTTCTCTGGACACGTTCCAGACCTTCAACATCTTTGTTGTCATGAGGGGCCCAAAATTGATCTCAGGACTCGAGCTGGGGCCTCATCAGTGCCCAGCATGGGGACAGTCACTGCCCATGGCTGTGTGGCCACACTGTGGCTGGTACAGGCCATGTGCCTCCCTGGCTCTTAAAAAAGAGACTCAGGACTCGGGGGTTCTCCTGAGCAAGGCTGGAAACAGGAATAAATGGCTGCTTTCTGAGTAGGAAAATGAGATGATAACCTAGATGCTAAGCAGCTTTACATACTCCAGTACTACAGCAAAGCAGAAGTCTCCTAAAGATAGAAATCCTGTCTGGAAACCTGTTTGTGGCTGTGCCTTGTCCCTCTCTGGGGGGTCCTTGTGATGGGGGGGTGTAATTCCAGCCGTTCTGTTCTTCCTGCAGTTCAAACGTCTGCAAGGCAAGCGGAATCGTGGGAGGGAGGAGATCAACTTTGTGGATATCAAAGGTGATGACCAGCTGAGCGGGACCCAGCAGTGGCTCACCAAGTCCCTGACGGAGGAGAAGACCATGAAGTCCTTCAGCAAGGTGGGGTGGAGGGCAGGGGCTGGCTGGGGGTGGGACCTCTGCTCAGCACCCAAATCAGCCCCAGCTGGAGCTGTGTTGGGTGCTGGGCAGTCACAGGACAAGGGACCCTGGTGAATGGTGACGTGTGAGAGATCAGGAGAGCTCAGGGCATGGTGTGTGGGTGGTGAGGACCAGCCAGGAATTGCTTCAGCCGAAGGAATGTGCCATTTAATAGGGAACAAATGGTGCCTGGGATGGCTGTGTGCAGGCCCTGGCTTTGGTCTGCTATCCAGCTGTGTCTCCCCAGGCTGAACACTTCATCTCTTTCTGCTTTCCAGAAAAAAGGAGATCAGCCCACGGGACAGCAAAGGAGAAAACACCAGATCACGTACCTGATCCATCAGGTGAGTGGCTTCCCGTGGTGTGGGAGCCAATCCAGGTGGAATTTCCAGGCTTGGCAGCACGAGGCCGGGGTGGTGGAGCTGCTGTTGAAGCAGCTGGAGACCAGGGGATGTCCCTGGGAATACTCTGAGCCCCAGGTGAGATGTGCCATGGCTCCAGAGGTGTGTCCTGGCCCTGAGGGGGTCCCAGCCCTGAGCTGTCAGCTTTGCTTCACCCTCCCCACGCGTGTTCCCGGGCTCTGGGATCCCGTCCCTGTTCCACCCCGGGCTTGTCGAGCGGCCGCTGAGCCCATCCCGCAAGAGAAGCTGCATTTCAGCATGAATGAAATGCCCGTGGCAGCCCAATTAATCCAGGCCTGTGTCAGGATGATTGTGCGAACTCCTGTAGCGAGGTTTCTGGCTGAAGGGCTCTGCAATCCGCGTGAGCGGGGCCGGAGGAGTCGGGAATGCTGCTGAGTCACTGAAACACAGAGCGTAACAGCATCCTCTCCGTGTCTGCAGGCCAAGGAGAGAGAGCTGGAACTGAAAAATACGTGGTCGGAGAACAAGCTCAGCAGACGGCAGACTCAGGCCAAGTACGGGTTCTGACACGCGTGTCCCGCGTTTCGGCTGGCGTCCCATCCCGCGCGACCCGCGGCGTGTCCCGGGAGATGAGCCGGGCCCCCGCGCCCACCGGGGCCGCTCGGCGGGAGGGAGGACACCACGCTGCCCGGCCTGGCACCACGAAGGTTCGCTGCGAGCCGGTCCCGACGAAACTCCACCCGTAATCCTTCCCTTCCCTCCTTGTAAACGGTAACGTGGGAAGTTCCGACCGAGCGAGGACGGGCCAGAGGGGTTGCCGCAGGGAATGCGCCGGGAGCGAGGCTGGAGCTCCTGTCCCGTGGGAGCAGGGGCTGCTCCTCCCGCCCCCAGACCCTCTGGCAGAGGCTCAATAAACTCCCAATTCCCACTTTGCTCTCCCGGACTCGCTGTGCGTTGAGAGTGTCGTTTTTCTTTCTGAGAGACGGTGAGTTCCAAGAGCGAGCCTGGCTTTGGATTTTTTATTTCGTCCTTACCTTTGAGACGTCCTCGTGGCTTCTTCCTCGTGTCCGAGCCACTCCAGCTCTCCTCTCTTGCTGATGATTTTGATATCCTGGTTTTTAAGTTGGTGCCCACGGCCTCAGCCACGCTGAGGGGTCACCCCAGGCTGTGAGAGGTGTCCGTGCGTGCAGGACGCACGCAGCGGTCAGGCTCTCCTGCCTGGCACACTCAGGGCTTTGGGATACCCTGAGCCATGTGTGTATGTATATTGTTCTTCCTTCTTCCCCCTTCTTTCCTCCTCCCCCTTCAGTGGTGCCCCAGGCTGTTCCCAGACTCATCAAACCCAGTGTCCCAGTGTGCTGCTGGGGGTGAGCTCGACAGTGTTTCCTCTGGGCACACAGAGGAGAGCTGCCAACTCTACGTTGGTTTTTTTTTCCAGCTTGTTTGTATCAGTTCTGTTCCAATTAAGTGCTGACTTTACTCTCCTGGCTGGGAAGAGGAGACCATGTCCAGCCCCGACTTCTTAAAATTAAACCTTTTTTTTATTTAAGGAATTCCATCAAGGTGAGGCGACTGCAAATCCTGTGCAGCCCTGCTGGCCTTACCCACGAATCCAGATCTCTGTGGCATCACTTTGTTGCTCACCAGACCGTGTGATGCTGAGGGGAGCAGAGAGCTGGTCTGGTTATTTGGCTTACATTCCCACCACTCTGGGTTATACTTCTTGTAACCACAGCTAAAACGGCCAATATTTGTTATTCCGGGAAGAAAAACTCCCAAGAGGGGTTTTTTCTCCCATGTTGCCTGTTAAAAACAAGCAAACCTTCCCCCCCCTCCCCAGCTGAAGTCTTTTCTTAGAACACTTTAAACTAATCTCATTTCTAGTTTAGTCCCCTGGATGTTTAGTACTTTGCAGAGCCCGTTTTGAGTATTTGAATGATCAGAATAAAGTTACTGTTGAGTAATTTATTCATATCTTGTATGTACAGCGAAATCCTCCCAGAAGAGGTTTGATAAAGGAATAAACTTTTGAATGAAGCCAACAAGCCCCGTTTCCATGGCACAGCCAGGGTGTTTGCTGCGTGGGGCACAGCCTGTGTGTGCCCAAACTGCCCTTTCTCGGGGATTGTGGGGTGCTGGAGGGAGCTGGGGGGGGGGCTGGAACTCCCCTTTCCACTTCCCACTGCAGTAACGGCTCAGGTTTAGCGCTAAGGGGACTTCCAAGGGCTCGTGCTCTGCTTTCAGCCTTGTAAGAGCAACAAAATTCAGGTTTGTGAGCAGTCAAAGTGGTTTTTTTCCCTAAGATAAAACAGCTACAGCTGCCCCAGTCCTGCTGTTCCCTCTGGAGAGGAGCTTTGGCTGTCCTGGCTCCCTGCTCCCTTCGAGCTGGGCACACCAGGGCTGCCGATGGCACTGCTGTGGCTTGGTGTCATTCCAGCCGGGATTTGTGCTCCACCAGGTATCCCACAGGGCAGTCCTGGCTCTGTACCATCCCACCAGCCAGGGCTGGCCCTCAGGTTTGGTGCTATCCCAAGTTTTGTGGCTGAGGAAGCAGGCAGGACTTGGAGTGTGAGCTCCAGGCAGGGGAGGTTCGGTGTCACTCCAGCTTCCAGTTTAACACTGGATGCACCAACTGTGCCAAACCTGGCCCTGCTTTTCCTGTAATAGCCTTTTCCACCCTCATTTAATGAACAGAAGTCTCTTGGAATGTGTTCACAGGTGAGTTAACTCCAATCCCCTGGCCCTCAGGGCTTGGGAAGAGCGTGGGGCTCCCCATGGAGCAGATCAGCATCGTAGGGGCCAACAGCAGCCTTGGATGTCTCCTCCCAGGGCCAAGGGCTTTCTCCAGTGGGATGGAGGCTGAGGTTCCTCCTGCCTGGAAGCCAGGCCTTGTGCTGGTGGCTCAGGGCCGGTCCCCAGGCAGCTGCTCGTACACGTTCTCGTCCGTGGCTGCGCCTGGCTGGGCCCTGCCTGTGCTCCGGCCATACACGGGGTCATCCAGCTCCAGCACAGGGCTCAGCACGGCCTGGGGAATCCAGGGGGAGAACAGGTTGGATTGGACAGCCAGGAGATGGCTCAAAGGTGGTCCTTCACCCTCCCAGACCTCGGCTTGGCTGGAGTTAAAAGGGCCTGGAGTGCCAGGACGCAGGGAGTGGCTTCCCACTGCCAGAGGGCAGGGTTTGATGGGATATTGGGAAGGAATTCTTCCCTGTGAGGGTGGGGAGGCCCTGGCACAGGTTGCCCAGAGAAGCTGTGTCTGCTCCAGCCCTGGGAGTGTCCAAGGCCAGGTTGGACGGGGCTTGGAGCAACCTGGGATAGTGGGAGGTGTCCCTGCCCATGGCAGGGAGGTAGGGCAAGATGAGCTTTCTAGTCCTTACCAACCCAAACCGTTCCCAGGTTTCTGTGCTTCTCCCTGTGCTCCTGGCGTGGAGCAAACCCTGAGTCCCCCAGACTCCAGGAGGCCTGGAGACTCCCTGCCCTCGGGGACCCACCTCTGTGCCGGGGCTGGACACTCCTCTCCCCTCCCCGTCAGCGCTGGGAGCCGCTGGGAGCTGCCTCCTCTTGTAATCCTGGCTGGAGAAGCTGCGGAAGAGCCGGCGGTGGGGCCGGGGTTTGGGGGGCAGCGTGGAGAAGGCGCCTTTGGGCTCTCTGGGGTGCGGGGCAGGCGGGTCCCGCCGGGCCAGCGCCACCTCGGAGTAGACGTTCTCGTCGGGGGCGGTGCGGGGGCCGCAGCCCCGGGCCATGGCGTAGAAGGGGATGGGCTCCTCCGGCTCGCAGTAGGTAGGAGGGCTGGGGGCACTGCCCTCGCGGGTCTCGGCGTAGATGTGGAAGCACATCAGCTGCTGGTACTTGGCCTCGGAGGACACGGCGGGAGCCACTTCTTTGTGCACCCGGGCGTAGGCACCTTCGGGAGCTGCCGCGCTGCCGGCGGGGCTGTGCGGCCCCTGAGCCGCGATCCGGGAGCTGCTCTTGGCTGGGAGCGATGGAGGGGCACTGCGAGCCTGGGCAAGAGGTGGGACAGGTTGGAGGTGAGGGGCTGTGGCGGCTGGGGCCGTCCTGGCTGTAGCCCTCCACCCGCTGAGAGCCGTGGCCAGGCTGTGCTTTCCGTCCTTTGGAAAAACTCCTCCACCCGCCCTGCTCTGCCCTGTTACCATCCTGGGCGAGCCCTCCTCGGGGCCGGGCTCTGCAGGCTGGACGGGCACCGGGGCTGCTGGCCTGGCTCGCGGGGGCTCCAGGGACACAGGGCTGTACTGCGGGAGCTTTGCGGGTGGTTCGCTCAGCGGGGAACGGACGGCACCGCTGCCGGGTGGGCTCTGCCTCCCTCCACGGGGCTCGTCTTCCTGCAGGGAGAGCAGAGAGATGCCGAGTGGTCCGGTGTGCTCCTTGGCCAGGGTGGCTCCGGTCCCAACCGGGGCTTTCGTGATGCTTGGACTTCCCTTGGCTTCTTTGGCCAGCTTGGGGAAATCACCCGATCCGCGGCAGCCGGAACGACTCCAGGGCTGCGGGGTTGGGGTCTCACCCGAGTGCAGGGCAGGGGCGCGGTGAGGAACTCGTGGTACGGCGCGATGGGGGCCGTGGTGTGGTGCCGCAGCAGCTCGGCCAGCTCGGCGTGGGCGCTCTGCTCGCCCAGGATCACGTACCGCCCGTCCGGCAGCTGGTCCAGCACGAAGTGCCGGCAGCGATCCCTGCCCCTGCAGGAGAGGGGACGGCATTGGCACAAGGGGAGGAAGGGAAGGAGGGAGGGGACAGAGCGCGTCGACCCTCGGACGGGGGCGGGATCCCTCACCTGTAGGAGAGGACGAAGCCGACGGTGCTCTCGCTGAAGCGGACAAGGAAACAGCCCAGGGGCTGATCCTGCAGCAGCTGCTCTGCCTCGCTGTGGGAAGGAGCCGGGAGCCGCTCACCCTCACCCCCTCCCTGGGATCCAGGGATCCAGCTCGCTGTTTTGGAGCCCAGGGATGGGGATGCTGAAGGGGTGAAGGAGCCACCCCGTTGCCCGCCTCGGCCTCCCCCCCCGCTTACCTCCGACTGATGAAGCCATGGAACCAAGCTGGGAGCTTCCCCTCGGGCCTCAGCCTGCAGGCTTGTGTCTGCTCAAACCACAGCCTGGTGCGGGCACGCAGGGCCACCAGCTCTGGGGGGGACCAGTCTGGGGGGGGTGGCCAGAAGGAACCCGGTGGGACCTGGAGGGTGTGTGAGCCCGGGAGTGGTGGGACAGCCCAGGGGGGCACAGACCCCTCATGTCCCTCCCATATCCTACCCTGCCATGTGTGTTGTGCTGTCCTGGGGACTGCTCTGCTCCCTGGGGCTGGAGGGGGGCTGTGTTGGCTCCTGGCTTGGCTGTGTTGTCCTCACCGATGGGTTTGAAGGTGATGAAGAGGGGACGGTCGTCATCCATGGAGTCTCCTGTCCCAGGGAACGGGGAGAAAGGTTCAGGGCAGTGAAGTCTCCCCCAGCATCCTGAGCAGCCCTGTGCCCCCTGTAGGGCACTGGGGGCTGTGAGGGCTCCATGACCCTCCCCCTCCCACAGGTGCTGCTCTCACCAACAAGCTGGGCAAGCTTCACCTTGAGCTCCTCAACCTTGGGCTCATCATCCTCCTCCTCCCCAGGGACACCACTCTGGGCCCACATCCCCCAGCGTGGATCCACGTGGCAGGAAGGGATCCCAGCACCCCAGAGGAGAAAAGCCCTGGGGATGGGTGAGCTGGGTGGGGAGGAGGTGAGTGCAAACTGTGTGAATCCTCCAGTCCCCACGAAGTCCCCAAAGGTGCCAGGTCAGCACCAGGAAGGGGAAGGAGAAGATGAGCAGCTCCCGAGGGACCCTGAGCTCCACCCCAAGCCACCACCACCTGGCAAAGCAACGAGAATCCCCAGCAGATGCTTGAGGGAGTGGAAGATGCTGGAGCTGGTTGGATCCGGGAAGCAAAGCTGAGTCAGAGGAGCCGGTAGAGGCTTGTCTGAGAGCAGGAGCACCCAGCCAGGGGAAAGGCACCCCGGCCCCACCTTTAACCCGCGGCAGCACCGGGCCCGGCCCTGCACCCCCGCGGGCAGGGGGAGGGGGAGAAGGTGCTGACAAAGTGAAACAAGACAACCCAAACTGCAGCAACTCAACTCAAGGAGCGCTGGGGAGGCGAATTGGGGTCAGGTCCTGCCTGGGCATGGCCGGGCAGTGGGGGGACAACATCGCTGTCCCTGGCTCGCTGTGCGTCCCTCGGCCAGGGGATGAGCCTGCTCATCCCTCCTCCCCCACCCCCAGCACCTTGGCCTCGGTGGGGCAACTTGGAGGGCTCTGCTGCTCGCGGTGGGATGTGCCTCGGAAACCCTACGCCCCTGGGATGGGAACGGCTCAGATCAGACTCGAAACGGGCTGGAGGCTTTGCCCTGAGAGACCTTCCTGGGCTGGACTTCCCCCTTTAGAGGGAGGAAGATCTGGCTGGTAGGGCTGGGACGGGCAGGGGGCACCACTCCTTCCCCTTGCACCCCTTTGTCGTGCCCATCATCCATCGTGCCTTGGGGGTGGGGGGAGTGTCCCTGCACCCAGCCCGTGTCCATCCCCTGCTCAGGGTTCGCTGCTCGGCCTCGGTACAAATCCAGCCCCGGCCCGACCCCCAGCCCACGCTCCTACCTCTGTCCGGCCACGGGGGGCTCGGGTGTCCGTGGCTGGAGGCGATGGGGCGGGCAGGGGAGCGGGCAGGGGGTCGGGCAGGGTGGGCAGAGCCCCTGCCTTGCCTGTGTTGGCGCCTTCACCGCCCGCAACGGGCAGGAAGCGGCAACCGAAGCGGCAAAGAGCCTTTCGCGTGGTGGGGACACGTCACGGGAAGGTGGCAGGGTGGCACTGGGGTGACACCCCGCTGACACCGGCACCCATGGGCTGCGGCGAAGAGAGGGCCACCCTGCCCCCGGCACATCCACACCTACAAAGGGCTGCCGTTCCTCCCATCCTCATCCTGGGAGCTCGCCGGGTGCGGGGGGTGTCGGGGCTCGGTGTGCCCCAGGGTCCTGCCACGAGGTTCGGTGCTGGCGTGGTGGAATCCAGCACCATCCCTCTTCCTGCCTGGCCAGAGCAGGGCACATTCCTGGGAAGTGCCGGGGGCATCGGCTCAGCAAACAGCGGCCGAGCTGCCAGCGCTGCTGCTCTGCCCCGTGCCTGCTGCCACCCTCGCTCCGGGCGGTGCCAGGCTCCGGCCGGCCCACGGCGACAGCGCTGCCAACCCTGCTGCGTCCCACGGGGATTAGGGATTAGGAGAGAGGATTAGGGCTGGGGCCAACGCATCCATCGCACCGGGACAGGGGTGGGGGGCTCTGCATCCCCGCGGTGGGGATGGTGCCCATTGCCCCGGGCAGACCCCGGCACGCAGAGCCGGCTCTCTCCACCTTAAGAAACCCGTCCCTGCCCACAGCATTCACACCCTCCACTCACTTCCCCTCCGCAGAGCTGGTGTCTTGTCCGCCAGGTTTCCTGTCTGCAACCCTCACAGGGACATCGGCGAGGGGGACATCGCTGAGGGGACATCGGTGAGGGGGAAATCATCTTCCAGCACCTTGTCCCACCGAGTCCCGGCCACTCCTCAAGGAGCTGAGGTGCTGGAACCACCAGGAATTGTCCCTAAAAGGCGTTTTTTGGCTCCTCTCCGCAGCTGAGGGGGGGTTCCTCCAGAACCCTCAGGAGGAGGAACACAGAGAGCTTTTCTCATCCCGAGCCACCGCGGGCAGATCCTGCCCCAGCACCCCGGGAACGCCAGGACTGCGAGGCAGAGCCTGGAGCTGCCGGGGCTGCTGGAGGAAGGTCAGAGCTGGAGGTCAGGGGTCCCAACTCCCCACGACTTGCCGGGTTTGGGGGTGTCCTGGTCAATTTTGGGGTTTTGGGGTCCTGCGGGGTTTTTTGGTAGCGGGATGCAGCCGGTGCTGAGGCCAGGCTGGTTTTCCTGGTGGGCAGCAACAGGGTGTGGTGGGACAGGACAGCCCCTGCAGGTCTGGCTCTGCAGCCCAGAGCTCAGCAGCAGCCACCGAGCCTGGGGCCACCCGTGCCTCAGTTTCCCTCCCTGCAAAAGCAGCCCCGCAGCACGGTGAGAGTGGGCTCTCCAGCGAGGAGGGGAGGGTGACTGGCTGCTTGTGTCCATCCCAGGGGACAAACAGACACGCTGTCACCCCACGGACACGTCGCGTGCCAGGGACGTGGGCCCGGCTTCAGCTGCAGCCGCCCCCGGGCACGTCCCAGCGCCGGCGGTGCCAGGGCCCAGCAGTGCCTGGCCGGGTGCCCCCACCAACCCCAGGGTGCCCCCACCAACCCCAGGGGGGGCCACAGGACGGTCACTGTGGGCTGGGACTGTCCCCTGTCCCGGCCCGAGCGAGGGAGAGGCGCTGCTGGGTGTGGAGGAAGGCTCGGGGAGGGTAAGGGGGCACTGGCGGGGTGGGAGAAGGAGACAGAGAGGGGGGACCAGGCTTGGAGGCCCCTCACTCTCCCTTGGGGCCACTGTGGGGGGACAGGAAGGGTCCCAGGCCCTGCTTGGTGCAAGCAGAGCCCTGTGGGGCCAGGGATGTGCTGCCAGGCTGCATCCAACCAGCCCCCTCAGGGGCTGTCCCTGTGGGGCTCAAATCCATCTGGGATCCCCCCGTTTTTCCTGGGGTAGGACCCACCTCAGGTTGATATTGCTGTCCTAATCCTGGTGGCCTTGGACCCCGTTGGCCCAGGAAACCTCCTGCTCCTGGGGACACAGCTCTGGGACTGACCTGACTTGGGGAAATTAATTGAGTTTATTATCAGTCAAATAAGAGCAAGACGATGACAACTAAAACTAAGCTTCAAAACACTTTCCCCCACCCCTCCCTCCTTCCTGGGCTCTACCTCCTCCTTCCAGAGGTGCAGGGAGAGGGGAATTGGGATCCCAGCCCGTTCAGCACGGGTTGTTTCTGCTGCTGCTCAGGGAGAGGAGTCAGTCCTTCCCCTGCTCCAGTGTGAGTCCTTCCCATGGGCTGCAGCTCCTCAGGAACTGCTCCAGCCTGGGTCCCTTTCCACGGTGCCACAGGTCCTGCCAGGACCCTGCTCCAGCTCAGCTTCCCCTTCAGGCATCCCCCCCCTACTCCAGCGTGGGCTCCTCCAGGGCTGCGGGTGGGTCTCTGCTCCCCCAGGGACCCCCAGGGAATCTCCTCTCCTGCCCCTGGAGCAGCCCCTGCCCCTGGAGCAGCCCCTGCCCCTCCTTCCTCGCCAACCTTAGTGTCTGCAGGGCTGTTTCTCTCCCACAATCCCTTTTTGCCCTCCCTTAACTCTTTTATCCCGAGGTGCTGCCGCTGGGCTCAGCTTTGTCCAGCCTGGGTCTGCCCCGACTCTCTCAGACATGGGGGGGCTTCTGGCAGCTTCTCACCCCTGCAGCCCCCCCAGCAGAACCTGCTGCTCAGACCCCAGCACCTCCTCACCCTGTGCTCTCATCTTGGCAGTGATGGCTGAGGGTGGCCAGGCCGGGGTCCTGCCTGAGGAGGGGTTGGGGGACACCCCTGACAGCACCCAGGTGAGCCACGGCCGTGGGTACCTGTGGGGGGCTCTGCCTGAGGGTTGGGAGGGGTGACTGGATGGGACTGCCATGGCTGAGCTCACGGTGGTGGCTTCATCTGCTGTTAATCCCCTCTTTTTTGTTTTTTTAAGAACCCAAACCACAGGGTTGGTTTTTCCTCTGCATTTTGCACTCCCAACACAGTGGGGGGGTGCTGTGAACCCCCTCCCTTCCCACCCCTGCCCCGTTTCCACCCCCCCAAGCAGCTCCTGCAGGCCCTTGATCAAGGGGTGAGACTGTCCACGCTGGGGAGTTTTGTGGGAACTGGGAGAACTGGGCAGGGCTGGGGCTCTTCTGGACACTGGGGAGTCCCCCACGTGTGCAGGGGTGGGGGGTTTGGGGTGCTCTGTGGGATGGGGGTCCTAGTGCCACCCCCACAGGAGGAGACCGAGCCCGGGGGGGCTGCGGAGAGTGAGGGGCTGGAGCCTGCCCTGAACCCCAGCGTGGAGGAGCTGTATGAGCTGCTGGAGAAGCTGGGCAGGTGAGTGGGACACAGGCAGGTGAGTGCAATAAAGGCAGGTGAGCAGGTCAAGGCAGGTAAGCAGGTTGCAGGCAGGGATACTGGCAGGTGAGTGTGGTAAAGACAGATAAGCAGGTCCAGGCAGGTAAGCAGGGTACAGACAGGTAAGCACGGTGCAGGCAGGTGAGCAGGGTGCAAGAAGGGATCCAGGCAGGTGAGCAGGGTGCAGACAGGTGAGAAGGTCCAGAGTGTTGAGAGGGGCTCAAGCAGGGATCCAGGCAGGTGAGAGGGGCACAGGCAGGGGTCCAGGCAGGTGAGAGGGGCGCAGGCAGGGGTCCCAGCTGCCCCAGAGCCCCGGGGGTGTCCGGACACCTGGATCCTCCCCCCGCTTTGGGGTCAGCCCGGCCTCTCTCCGCAGCGGGCACTTCGCCGTGGTGAGGCGCTGCCGCCAGCGCGCCACCGGCACCTTCTACGCCGCCAAATTCCTGAAGACGCGGCGCTGCTGGGGCAGCCGCCTGGGGCTGGAGCGGAGCCAGGTGGAGCGGGAAGTCGCCATCCTCCGCCAGCTCGACCATCCCAACATCATGCGGCTCCACGACCTCTTCGCCAGCAGAGCCGAGGTGGTGCTCGTCCTGGAGCTGTGAGTGAGCTCCTGGGGCAGGGGGGGACTCCCTTTTTGTGCCCCGTGTCGGAGCTGGCCGAGCTCCCCCGCCCCGCCGTGCGCAGGATCGGCGGGGGGGAGCTCTTCGACTTCATCGCGGAGAAGGAGATGCTGTCGGAGGAGGAGGCCATCGAGTTCCTGGGGCAGATCCTGCGCGGGGTGGAGTACCTGCACGCCCGCCTCATCGCCCACTTGGACCTCAAGGTGCCCACAGAGGCGCCCTGTCCTTGCTCTCTGAGGATCCAGGGGCTGCATCTGCCCTGCCAGGCACCTCCGGAGCCTTGGCCGCACCCTGCCCAGCTTCCCGGGGTGCTGCTGCCACCCCCTCCTCCCCCCACCCTGTCCCCACAGCCCGAGAACATCATGCTGCAGGAGAGGGACCTCCCCAAGCCCCGCATCAAGATCATCGACTTCGGGCTGGCCCAGCAGCTGGAGGAGGGTGTCACCTTCAAAAGCCTCTGCGGGACCCCCCAGTACATCGGTAGGGACTGGCAGGTCCCCGCGGGATGTGGCACGGGGACCCCTGGTGAGCAGGGAGGGAGGTGACAGGCTGCTGCTGTCCCCTCTGATGTCCTGCCCGGGCTCTGCCTTCGCCCCCAGCTCCCGAAGTGATCAATTACGAGCCGCTGAGCTCCGCGACCGACATGTGGTGAGGAGCCGGGACCTGGGGGCACCGGGCTGAGCTGGTGGGTGGGGAAGGACCCCCCCTCCGGGTGCCACGGGCACGGGGGGACCCCGGGGAGGGCAGCACCTGACGCCCACCTCTGCCTTTCAGGAGCATCGGGGTCATCACGTACATCCTGTGAGTGCGGGGCGGTGCTCCCTGTGCCTGGGGGGCACTGAGGGGGCTGGGCTGGCCGAGCCGGTGACTTCCCAGCATTCAGTGGCTCTGTCGTGTCCCCACAGGCTCAGCGGCTTGTCCCCCTTCCAGGGTGAGACGGATGCTGAGACCCTCTCCAACGTCGTGGCTGGTGCCTACGAGTTCGAGGAGCGCTGCTTCAGCCAGACCTCCGAGATGGCCAAGGACTTCATCCGGCAGCTGCTGGTGAAGGAGCCAGGGTGAGGCCCCAGCCCAGCCCAGCAGGTCTATCTCCATCTCCTTCCCATGCCCATCCCCATCTTCATCATCCTCATCCCCATCCCTGTTCCATCTCCATCGCCATCCCCATCCCATCATCTCTGTCTCCTTCTCATTTCCATCCCCACATCCACCTCCATCATCGCTACCCTCCATCCCATCCCATCCCATCCCATCCCATCCCATCCCATCCCATCCCATCCCATCCCATCCCATCCCATCATCCCCACCTCCATCCCATCCCCATCTCCATTTTCTTCCCATCCTCATCCACATCTTCATCATCCGCATTTCCACCCCACTCCACCTCCACCTCCATCTTCCCCATCCCAGTCTCCATCCTCCCCACCCCAGCTCCCTGATGGGTGGGTGGGGCCGGGACCACCCCCTCTCCCACCCCAACCCCTCCCCCTGTGCCGCAGGCAGCGCATGACGGCGGCGGAGTGCCTGGTCCACCCCTGGGTCAAGGTGAGAGGGGCGGGGAGGGGGGTGGGTGCCGAACCCCCGGGATCCGGGTCGGGGCGCGGTGACGGTGCCGTGTCCTCGCCCGCACAGCCCCTGAGTAGGACGCAGGTGCTGAACCGGAGCCGCTCCTCCATCAACATGAGAAACTTCCGCGAGTTCAACGCTCGGAGGAAGTGGAAGGTGAAGGGGCTTCCCGGCCGTGGGGGTCCCACCACCCCTGAGCCCCCCGGGGAGCTCGGGCTGGGCTGCATCCCAAGACTGGCCCCAAATCGGGTGGGGGGGGCTGCAATGTGGAGGTGTAGTGCTGGGGGGAGGGGGCAGAGCTGGGGAGGGACCCCCACCTCGGACCCCCTTCCCTCCTGCCCCCACAGCTCTCCTACAACATGGTGTCCGCCTGCAACCGGCTGTGCCGCACGCGGCTGCTCTGCGGCCTGAGGAAGGAGGATGAGGAGCTGGTGAGCGCCCAGGAGCCCCCCAGAGCCCACCCAACACGGGCTGGGGAGGGGGAGAGGGGATCTGGGAGGCCTGACCCTCCCCCCTCCCAAATGGAGGGGGTGCCGTGCAGTGGCTGGCAAAGAGGGTTATCTCCACCTGGAGTGCCCTCTCCTCTGGGGGGTCCCTGCCCCTCCCCTGCCTGCCCTCCAGCCCCCACCCTGTGCCCCCAGCGCTGCTGCGAGAGCGACCAGGAGGAGGAGAGCAGCGCCCCCATCGCGCTGCTGCGCCGGCGGAGAAGCAGCTCCTGAAAGGAGACAGGAGCCCCCCCTGAGAGGAGCCTTGGGGGTCCCCTCATCTCCCCAGCCCAGGGGGCAGGAGCACTGTCTGGCCCCAGTGCTCGCAGTCACCTGGTGTCGGAGGGTCACCGGGACAGCAGCACCCCCCTCCTGGCCCCCTCCTGGCCCCCCGTTGTTGCTGCCCCATAGCTGGGACCCCCTCCTTGCTTTGAGAAAAATAAACATCGCTCCATCCCTCCTCCATCCTCCTCTCCTTCGTCTCCTTCCCCTTGTGGTTGGGTCGTCACAAGCAGCTGGTGCCGAGTGCCCGCAGCTTCCTCCTCCTCCTCCTCCTCCTCTCTGCAAGGCTGCTGGGCCGTGGGGACCCCGGGGCCACTCGGTCCTGGCACCCCCAACTCCACGCTGTGAGTTGTCCCTTCCCTTCTGTGCGGCTCTGGGCGAGGTCTCCTCGTGTTCTTGGCTGCTTTCATTGCATCCCCGTGCCAGAACAACCTGGATCCTCCTGCTCCGGCAGGGGGAAACTGAGGCAGCCCTTCCTTCCCGCCCACTCCAGCACGGGGGGCGGGGAGGGGGGGGCCCGCCCTGTTTTCCCCCTCTGTATTTCCCAAACAAGCCCTGGCCCTGGCCCTGGCCCTGCCAGTTGTCAGGCTAAATATTTTGTGTGCGGCAGCCGAAAACAAAAGTGAAGGGGCCGCAGTGTCCGGGCAGGGACCGTGTTCTCTCCCCCCCCCAACCCCACACCTCCATCCCGGCGTGCCCCACGTGCCGCTGGACACGGCGAGTGGGACCCGACACGGTGCAGCAGCGCCCGAGGTGGGACAGGGCCGGGACCGCGGGGGTCCCGCTCGGGGATGGGGCCGAGGGCTCCGGGTGCCCTGCGGCTGGGGGTGATGCTGCTGGTCCTTGGTCCCCTCCCTCTGCCCCCCGTGCGGGCCCCGTCCGAAAGTAAGTGCCTGGCAGGGGGTGGCCGGGAGAGGGGCGCGGGTGGAGCGCTTGCCTGGGGCGGGGGGGACAGTTCTGGGGTGCGGGGAGGGGGCTGCGTGGTGATACCTCTGCTCGGGGGTCTGCAGGAGCCAAACCCTGAGGCAAAGCTCTTTGGGTGCTCCCTCTGCCTCGGTTCCCACCCCGACGCTGCGGACCCCCCCGTTTTGGGCACTGCTGGGATGGGATGAGGCACGGACGTGGTGGGAGGCTCAGCTGGAGCCGGGGATTGCTCAGCCCCGCTGGGATGGTGGGAAAGGGTTGCAGGAACTGGGAGCGCTGGTCCCAGCACGGCTGCTGGGGTGGGAAAGGGTGGAGAGGGGTGGCACGGTGGGGAGGGGGTGCCAGGAGGGTCTGTCGGTCTGTCCTGCCTTCCCCTCTCCCTGCCACCCCAGCCTCAGTTTCCCCAATGGGCTGTGCTGGGGGGGGGGTGATGGGAGCAATGGAGGAGGGGGATGAAGCATCTGAGAGCTTCCCAGAGGACACACCTCGCTGTGCCAGCTCCCACCTGGGATCCCTGTCCCTTCCCTGTCCCCTCAGGGGCATGGAGGACCCCTGTCCCCTCACAGGGTGATTGGCAAGGTCAGGGAGGTGACGGTGGCAGCGGGGGCTGTAACCCCCAGGGTTGGTGCTGCACCCAGGGCTGGCTTTGTGGGAGGATGGAGGACCCTCCTGCCCTGACTGGGGTGGGACAGGGCCCCCAACGAGGGGCTGAGCCCTGGTGTGGTGCTGGGGTGAGCGGGCACAGGCGGCTGCCAGAGCCTCAGTGCCCACGGGGTCAGGGTGCCCACAGTTACTGGGTGGCACTGAGGGGGAGAAATGCCACCGGCACAAGGTCACAAGGATACGGCCCTGAGCCACCAGCCCAGGATGGCTGGGCCAGACAAGGGGTGAACCACACCCTGACCCCCTCCAGGCCCTGGACAGCGCTTTTGGGCTGGAGATGCTGCTGGTGGGAAGCTCTCTGCTCATCCTGGCTCTTGCACCTCTGCTGGGACTGGGAAGCAGGAGATGCTGGGCTTGTGGTGCCTCAGTTCTCCTGCTCCCTGCCTGAGCCTGGGGGGAGAAGCCCTGGGACAGCAGACATGGCCAGGCTGTCCCTCATGGGCACCCGTGGCAGACTTGTGTGCCCCGTTACCTGCCCGGGCAGCGCTGGGGAGTTAATGGGAACAACCTTCCAGGAGCTGCCACTCACTGGGTAACGGTGGGCCCGTGGCACGAGGGGGATGCTGTGAGCTCTCCACGTCTGTCCCACAACTCAGGGAAGGGGAAAACCGTCTGCACCTCCCAGCTGGCTTCCCCTGGGGCGGGCAGCGGGGCTGGGACGTGGTTCTGGGGCAAGGCAGGCGCCGGGGCTGCCAGGCCTCGTTAGCATCCTGCTGACAGACGCGTCGTGCCCCCGAGAGCCGCAGCGCGCCGGCCGCCTGTCACAGCCACTCGCGTCTCCCCGGCTGCCCAAACCAATTCCAGCCCCGTTTGACAGACAGCACTGGGATATTAAACCCCCCCGAGCACCCCCTGGGGGATCCCAGGGTGGGGGTGGGGGTCACCTGCCCCGTCCCTGCCTCCCATGGGGTCCCCCCTCTCTCCACCCGCAGTCTGCGGCAGCATGGACATCCGCAACGACGTCTCCCAGCTCCAGAAGCTGGAGAACTGCTCCATCATCGAGGGCAACCTGCAGATCCTGCTGATGTTCACCACGGGCGCCGAGGACTTTCGGGGGCTCAGCTTCCCTCGCCTGCTGATGATCACCGAGTACCTGCTCCTGTTCCGCGTCTACGGGCTGGAGAGCCTGCGGGACCTCTTCCCCAACCTCTCTGTCATCCGCGGCACCAACCTCTTCTTCAGCTACGCCCTGGTCATCTTCGAGATGCCGCACCTGCGGGACGTGGGGCTGCACAGCCTGGGCCACATCCTGCGCGGCTCCGTCCGCATCGAGCGCAACCAGGAGCTCTGCCACCTCTCCACCATCGACTGGGGGCTGCTGCTGCCCGACACCGGCGACGGCACCTACATCGTGGGCAACAAGCTGGCCGAGGAGTGCGCCGACGTCTGCCCGGGCATCCTGGACGTGGAGAAGCCGTGCGTGCAGACCAGCGTCAACGGGCAGCTGGATTATCGCTGCTGGACCTCCAGCTACTGCCAGAAAGGTGGGTGCCAGCGGCACGGGGGGCTCGGCTGCCTTTCTGGCGTGGTGATGGTTTGCACTGTGGGGTGAACTGGGAGTGCGCCGGGGAAGGCTGGTGGAGCCACAGGCCCTGGGACGTGGTTGTGGCTCCGCCGTGCCGTGCCGTGCCGTGCCGGCAGCGTGGCGGGGTAACCGGATCCGCGCTGTATCATCCTCCGGAGGACAGGCCAGCTCCCGGCTGCCGTG
Organism: Lophotriccus pileatus; assembly: GCA_035583135.1. Taxonomy (NCBI): domain Eukaryota; kingdom Metazoa; phylum Chordata; class Aves; order Passeriformes; family Tyrannidae; genus Lophotriccus; species Lophotriccus pileatus. Next base: position 2,430,990 of record JAWWES010000071.1, read on the forward strand.
TTTTCCCAGCGGCGAGGTAAATACGGGCCCCTCCTGGGCTCGTTTGCTGTAAACAGCAGACCTGGTAATAAAATCCATACTATAAACACAGATCCTTATCGGGGCTGCAGCCTCGGCCCCGGATGCTCCGGGCTCAGCTGGGGCTCAGCTGGGGCTCAGCACGGGCTGAGCCTCACCTCGTCCACCCATCTGTCCTGCTGTCCCTCTGTCCAGCCCCTCATCTGCCCATCCCACCGGGTCACTCAGCCACCCATCAACCCACCTGCCTGGGCTGGCTGTCCATCCATTCCTCCACCCATTCCTGCATCCCTCCACCTGTGCCTCCATCCCTTCCACCATCAGTCCACCCCTGCAGCCCTGTATCCCTCCCTCCCTTGCTACATCCCCACATCCCAGCATCCCTCCTTCTGTCCCTGCATCTCTCCATCCCTCCCTCCCTTCATCCCACCATCCATCCCTGCATCCCTCCATCTCTATGCCCATCCCCACATCCCTCCATCCCTCCTTCATCCCACCATCAATGTATTCCTCCCTCCCTCCATCCCACCATCTCTGCATCCCTCCATCTCTACATCTCTTCATCCCTCCATTCCTCCCCACACCCCGCTTCCCTCCCTGCCTCCCACCATCCATCCCTCCATCCATTCCTGCATCCCTCCCACTCTGCATCCATCCCCACATCCCCACACCCCTCCATCATCCCACCATCAGTGCATTCCTCCTTTCCTCCTTTCCTCCCTCCTTTCACTCCTCCATTTCTGCATCCCACCACCTCTGCATCCCTCCATCCCTGTATCCATCCCAACACCCCTCTTCCCTCCCTTCATCCCACAATCCATCCCCACATCCCACCATCAGTGCATTCCTCCCTCCCTCCTTTCCTCCTTTCCACCCTCCTTTTCTGCATCCCACCCTCTCTGCATCCCTCCATCCATCCCAACACCGCTCTTCCCTCCATCCATCCCTCCATCCCTCCATCCCTCCCCCTACTCCCGGGGGGTCTCCCCTGCCCACGGCGCTGTCTCCCCTCGCAGTGTGCCCGTGCGGCGCGGGCTCGGCGTGCACGGCGGCGGGCGAGTGCTGCCACGCCGAGTGCCTGGGGGGCTGCGGCCGCCCCCGCGACAGCCGGGCCTGCGTCGCCTGCCGCCACTTCCACTTCAACGGGCACTGCCTGCCCTCGTGCCCGCCACGCACCTACGAGTACGAGGGCTGGCGCTGCGTCACCGCCGAGTACTGCGCCAGCCTCCGCAAGGTCTCCGACAACCCCCGCGACGCCTCCAAGTTCGTCATCCACCAGGGGCAGTGCCTCTCCGAGTGTCCCTCGGGATACACCAGGAATGAGAGCAGGTGGGGGGCGTTCCCGGTGTCCCCGGTCGTGGCACGGTGCCCGGCTCATGTCCCACCGCCATCGTCCTGCCCGCAGCATCTTCTGCCACAAGTGCGAGGGTTTGTGCCCCAAGGAGTGCAAGGTGGGCACCAAGACCATCGACTCGACGCGGGCGGCGCAGGAGCTGGTGGGCTGCACCCTCGTCGAGGGGAACCTCATCCTCAACATCCGCCGGGGCTGTGAGTGCCCCACAACCCGCCCCGGGTGGGAGAACAGCTGTGAGGGGTGGGGCGTGAAGGCAGGGGGGCTTTTCCCTTGTGGAGTGAATTAATGGGGGGGTGTCCCCCTCCCTGAGCTCACGCCGTGGGTTGTCCCCAGATAACCTGGCCTCGGAGCTGCAGAGCAGCCTGGGGCTCATCGAGACCATCACGGGCTTCCTGAAGATCAAGCACTCCTTCGCCCTCGTCTCCCTGTCCTTCTTCAAGAACCTCAAGCTGATCCGTGGTGACTCCATGGTGGATGGGTGAGGATGGGACATGTCTGGGGGGAGATGTGTGGCTCTGGGTGTGCCCGTGCCCACTGCCTCCACCTGTATCCCGCCCCCTTCCCCAGGAATTACACCCTGTACGTCCTGGACAACCAGAACCTGCAGCAGCTCTGGGACTGGAGCCACCACGTCCTCTCCATCCCCGTGGGCAAGATGTACTTCGCCTTCAACCCCAAGCTGTGCCTGGCCGAGATCTACCGCATGGAGGAGGTGACGGGCACCAAGGGGCGGCAGAACAAGGCCGAGATCAACCCCCGCACCAACGGCGACCGCGCGTCCTGTGAGTGACGGGGACGGGGACGACCGGCGGGGCCGTCACCCCCTCCCTGCCCGAGCCCTGCCTCCGCCCCGCAGGTAAGACCCAGACCCTGCGCTTCATCTCCAACGTCACCGAGTCCGACCGCATCTTCCTCAAGTGGGAGCGGTACCGGCCCCCCGAGTACCGGGACCTCCTCAGCTTCATCGTCTACTACAAGGAGTCGTAAGTGTCGCCATCCCTCACTGGGAGGGTCATCCGTGTCTGGGGGGGGTCAGTGGTGGGAACCCAAGCCAGGACGGGGGGTCTGGGGGGTCTCCTGTGTCTGGGGCGAGGATCCGGGGCAGAACAGGGGTGTCTGGGGAGGGGGATCCCTGATGTTGGGGAAGGGACCTGGGGCAGAATGGGATGTCCTGGGCGGTCCCTGGTGTTCTGGGTGATCCTGGAGCAGGACAAGAGGGCTTGGGGAAGGGTTGTCCCAGTGTCCAAGAGGGGACCTGGGATATAACTGGAGACCCAGATGTGTTCCTGGTGACTGGTGGGACCCAGTGTCCAGGGGGAACCCTGGGGAGGAACATGGTGGGGGGTTCCCAGTGTGGAGAATGTGGACCCCCACCCATGATGTCCTTGTGCCCTGGTGGGCTGCTGGAACCCCCAGGGTGTTGGGAGGGGTCCCAAGGCCTTCCCTGACACCCAGCGTGGGACAGACCCTTCCAGAACGTGTCGGAGTACGTGGGGCAGGACGCCTGCGGGGCCCAGAGCTGGAACGTGCTGGACGTGGATCTGCCACTCAGCAGTGACCAGGAGCCAGGGGTGGCCCTGCTTAACCTCCGCCCCTGGACCCAATATGCCATCTTCGTCCGTGCCATCACTCTCACCACCGCCGAGGAGGGGCGCAACTACGGCGCCCAGAGCGAGGTGGTGTACATCCGCACCATGCCGGCGGGTAAGGGGCTGGCAGGGGGCCGGGGGTGGCCATGGTAACCCCCCACAAAGAAAGACCGACACCCTGTGTCCACCCAGCCCCGACGGTGCCGCGGGAGGTCATCTCCATGTCCAACTCCTCCTCCCACATCGTGGTGCGCTGGAAGCCGCCCACGCAGCGCAACGGCAACATCACCTACTACCTGGTGCTGTGGCAGCAGCTGGCCGAGGACATGGAGCTCTACATCAACGACTACTGCCACAAAGGTGAGGGCAGGCAGGGCAGGTACAAGGACAGGGATTTCCCCCCTGAGCCGGGTGCCAGCCCTGCCCCGTCACTGCCCGCAGGCCTGAAGCTGCCCACCAGCAGTGCGGACACGCGCTTTGGGGACGGGGACGGCGCCGAGGTGGAGCAGGACGCGGAGGAGCGGTGCTGCCCCTGCCGCCCCGCCGACGGGCAGCTCCGCATGGAGGGCGAGGCCGAGTCCTTCCAGAAGAAGTTTGAGAACTTCCTCCACAACTCCATCACCATCCCCAGGTGCCATCTGGGTGGGGGGAGGTCTCTGCTTTGGGGGGCTCCCCCGGGCTGGGGGTGTCTGCCTGGGTGGGGATGGAGGGTCCAGTGGCAGCTGTTTCCTTGATTTCCCGCTGTCTCAGGCCACCCTGGAAGGTGACGTCCATCAACAAGAACCCGCAGAGGTGAGGGGGGGCCCGCACAAGCCTGGAGGGCCTCGACAACCCCGGAGCCCTCCACCTCCCGTCCCCGTCTCCCGCAGGACCCCCAAGCAGCGCAGGGACGTGGTGGCCGTCACCTCCCCGGCCAACGCCTCCTGGGCGGAGCCGCCGGCCCCGAGCCGCGCCAGGGGGGAGCCCAAACCCCGCTTCCAGATCTTCGAGGACAAGGTGGTGCGCGACCGGGCGGTGCTGTCGCGGCTGCGCCACTTCACCGAGTACCGCATCGACATCCACGCCTGCAACCACGCCGCGCACACCGTGGGCTGCAGCGCCGCCACCTTCGTCTTAGCCAGGACCATGCCCGAGTGTGCGTCCTTCCCCGCCCTGCCCGGCCCTCGGGATCTGCTGGGATGTCTTCTGGGTGGGGTTTGGCAGCGGGTTGGGGTCCGGGTGATGCCCCCCAGGAGGTGACCCGGCTCTGTGCCCCTCTCCAGTGCAAGCTGACAACATTCCTGGGAACGTCACGTGGGAGCCGGCAGGCAAGAACAGCGTCCTGCTGCGCTGGGAGGAGCCCAGGAACCCCAACGGGCTCATCCTCAAGTATGAGATTAAGTACAGCCGGGAGACCGAGGTGAGGACCCCTCTGGGACACCCCCTGCCAGGTCTGGTTGTAAGGGTACAGTGCCCACAGCATCCCGATGCCATCCCATTCTGTGCCATCCCATTCCATATCATGCCATTCCATTCTATGCCATCCCATTCCATGCCATCCCATCCCATCCCATCCCATCCCATCCCATCCCATCCCATCCCATCCCATCCCATCCCATTTCATGCCATCCCATTCCATACCATTCCATACTATGCCATGCCGTCCTATCCCCTGCCATTCCATGCCATTCCATGCCATTCCATCCCGTTCCACATCGTGCCATTCCATTCTATGCCATCCCATTCCGTGCCATCCCATGACATTCCATCCCATGACATTCCATGTCATGACATCCCATCCCATCCCATCCCATCCCATCCCATCCCATCCCATCCCATCCCATCCCACCCCATCCCATCCCATCCCA